>CM060963.1:206817640-206890140 GCA_030765045.1 Tenodera sinensis
CAAGATCTACAGTTTTGTATAGTACGATTTTGTCTACCTGTTATGGTTTACTAGTTATGCAAAAGTCATCCAAATTAAACAGGACTACATGGGTAGTCGCATTAACGTGGTATTGGGGAGTACAGGAATTAGGAAACGTGAAATAAATTACTAGTGCCTTGAAGTTATCAGTTAGTGTGTGTGCGTGCTCGGGCAGGCACGTGAACATTTCACGTGCAGAAGGCACTCACTGTCTGGGCAGGCAACATCGTACGTATCACTATTCTCCAATTGGAGGATAATTAGCAGATAGGATTATCTACAGCACTGATATACCTATCCACTCACTTTAACTATTTCCGTTGCCGCGCCGTAGCCGAGTGGTTAGACCATTCGCTTCTCACCAAAGCGGCCCGGGTTCGATCCCAGGCAACCTCATGTGGGATTTGTGGTGGACGAAGCGGCGCTGGGGCGGGTTTCCTCCGGGTTCTCCGGTTTCCCCCGCCATCTCATTCCATGTATCATCAGTGTTATCGCCTGTGGTGCTGTATGCAGTAAAAGTGTGTGTTAAACACTACAAAAACAAAAACACACGTGCCCTGTGTATTTAAAAACACCAACAGTGTGTTTGTTAGCATAAATAATGATTAACATTATATATGTTGTCTGTTACTGATAACAATGTAATTCAACATTTGAATATTAATTTGTAGTCTTTCTTATGTGTAAACAAGGTATTGGGCCCAGGTGTTGATGGTCTTTTTTTTTTTTTTTTTTTTTTTTTTTTAAATTAACGTCCTCCAACATTGTGTCATATCGGACGAATGAATGAAATGAAATGGGTGAAATGATGCTCAAATGACCCCGAGGTCCATGGAGCTTTAAGTTACCCGACATTCGTCTTCTCAGGGTAGGGAAAACCTCGGAGGAAGAAGAGAGAGAAAGAAGAAAGAAAGAAGAAGAAGAAGAAGAAGAAAAAGAAAAAAAGAAAGAAAAAAAACTTACCCTAAGCGAGATTTGAACTCGCGACCTCTTGAAGGTGAGGCAGACACGCTAACCATCACGCTATCGAGGCGGGCAGTGTGTTGATGGTCGGCGGCCTAGGCAGGACATGGCCCATACGGAAACAATAGCTATTGTGTGGCTTTTTCCGTCTGGACTGTTCCTCCGTATTCACTCCGGAACATTCTACTTGCAGAACTCTCTCATTGTATGAGGCACTGTATAAGGGACCTTCGTGCCTGTCCATATATACCCCAACCTAACACCTTCCTGCATCTAAACTGTCGGTAACTGGTGGCCTCACAAGTGGCACACCAGGCTGACAGTGGGCATGGCCCCGCACGTGTGGTCCATGCCGCCCTAGGTATGCAATGAAGTGTGATTACCAGCAACTGGTGTTTTCTCATTCCTTACAATGTTCTCTTACTTTCAATCCCAAAATGCTGGGATCTCCACTTTGGATAACAGGATTTGAACGCTACTACTGTATTACCTACGTTTTCTATCTGTTTATATCTTTTATAAGTTCATTTGAAAACCGCTGTTATTATACCGCGTAATTGCACTTTTATCGCTTTACTTCAATATTCGATTTTGATCTTTTTAATTTCGGATTAAAAAGCTATAAAATGGGTCTCTCTTTGAGAGGTATATAAATCATTGTCAAAAAGCTTACGCAATTTCATTAAATGATTGTACCGCAAGAACTAGGGTAGGATTAATAATCTCTATAAACTATCATTTCAGGCAAAAATAGTAAGATATAGTAAGGTTTTACTTACTGACACAGCCAAACTGCAGTTATTATCTATCTCTACTCTAATGGTTAACATCGCGGCATCAAAGGATGCGATAAGAAAGCAGTCCACGTTTTCTCCAAGTAAGCACACGCGTTGCATTTATTTCTTAGCACACCCAAGAATGAGAGAGAAAACAGCGAAGAAGTGTTTTACTCCACGTGAGAAAATATCTATGTCATTTGTGATTGCTCCGCATTCATTGGCGCAATATGAAACCACCGCTCGCCTAGTCCAACCCAATCCGAACAAAGGACTGGAATGTTCGACCCGGCATATTTCTGGTAATGTCATGCCCGAAGCTGGACTCGAACCTGGAATCCTCTGCGCCACGAAGCACGAACGCTAGGTTTCCTCCCTTGCTGAGGATGAAAAATGACCGAAAATTAGCAAAGTGACGATGTTTAGGTTTATGCATGTAAATATTGGCCAAGCCTTTAGCTTGCAGCTTGTTTGAAGGTGCAGTGTGTCCATGTGTTGGTCCGGATGGACGGACTGTTGTGGTACGGGGTTATTCTCATAAGAGCTTACTCTCGTTAACATAGATAAACCTTCATTACACGTTTAGTTGTGCACACAAGATAAACTTCTCAAACCGGTCGCCATCTATTGACCTTGGAATTACGTTCCCTTGCATGTGCAACAGAGGAAAAACAAATGATTCCTGGAAAATATAAGCATTTTAAAATGCTTACCGATAACAAGGAATACCTCGGAAACAGTTTACCAGAGCTACATTTTTGTACAGTAATATTTTATGTATCTCTTACTGTTTACCATTTTTACAAAAGTAAGTCAGAAGTAAGTAAGTCCAACACAGCCTCATTTTGTAATTCTTTTAATGCTTCATTTAAAACACGGAGCTTTTTTCTAAGATTTTTTTTTTTTTTTTTTTTTTTTTTTAAAGATTCGGAGGTAGGGGGGGGGGTGTCCGAAAGCATATGTTCCTAATGATATATCAGTAATGGAATTTTTGGGTGGAATAAACTACTGTAAACTGCGTAGTAGTGGACGTAAAAGGTACAGTGATTAACCACGTAGCACGTTTTCACGAAAGAAAGTTAATGGCGATAACCAACGGCCAGAAAAGGCTGTAATGGATTAAGTTCACCTGTGTAGGTACGCGAGTACTTGGTAATTTAGCTATAAAGTTTACGGTAGTTTGAATTCGATAAACTGCTTGAGAAAAAGGCCACTACTACTTGGTGGTGTACATGTTCCATTTGAATCATTTGGTTCATTTACTGTCCGATATGACGTACTGCCCTGTTAAAGTATATCAAGTATTCATTAACACGAGAGAGAGAGAGAGAGAAAGTGATAAAGAAAAAAAACAAAGAAAGAAAGAAACAATGAAAGAGAGAAAGAAATAAAGAGAGAAAGAAAGAAAGAAAGAAAGAAAGAAAGAAAGAAAGAAAGAAAGAAAGAAAGAAAGAAAGAAAGAAAGAAAGAACGAAGAAAGGGAGGGAGGGAGGAAGGAAGGAAGGAAAGGAAGAAAGACAATGAAAGAGAGAGGGAAAGAAAGAAACAATGAAAGAAAAAAGAAGGAAAGAGAAGGAAAGAAAGAGAAAGAGAGAAATAAATAAACAAAACTGTGGGATGCGTTTACACTTCCGCTTCACAGTGACAAATAGTTTCAAGTTGTTTTGATCACCTATATGTTACACGTTTCTAAATTATTTTCAAACTCAAAGCTTACAATCTTATTTACAATAGTTTTTAAGATTAATGTGCGATTAGAATTTTATGAATTAAATATAATCCACCGTAAAATGTGCTGGAGAATAATGTATTTAGTTATACAACTAGGGAATAAGTAGTTGGTTTAAGGTATGAGAATGATTCCTTTCACGAATTACTCAATATTCTAGCCAAACATAAAGCTGTCATAAAAAATGAACAAAGTAAACAAAGGTTTCATTCATCAACAGGGAACTCTTAATAAAGAGCTATGAATCCTTTGAAGCGGCACTTGTTGCGCCTTGTTTGCTTCATTTAGTTCGAATAGCTGCAGATAGAGGCAGCGCCTTGTGCTGCCACCTTTGCTCCAGTCTCTGAGCTAAACACTTTTGTCATGTTCTCCTCCGTTATGTAACCTTCCGCCATTGACCGAAAGAGAAATGTCAAAGTGTATAGCTTTCCTGATTGTCAGCATCTTCAACGATACACAAGTGACCTATATTGATAGCTAAATTTATTTTATATTAAAATATTTGTATGCGCTGTATAATAGAGTCGTAAAGAAAAAATATGTCTAGAACTACTTTCTCCGCGAGAAGCGCAAAGGAATTTTATTATGGGTGAGAATATTGTGCTCAAGATGGCTGACACTTGTTGGTTGTTGTATGATGTGCGACTTTGTAATTGTTTCTTATGATGTGCCTTTTTTCGATGAAGTTTGTGATTTTCAAGTGCTTTATATAGGGCAGTTGTTGATATAGTGGATTTGAAGCAAACTGTTGAGTTTCTTATCAAATAAGTGATATAGTGTTCAGTGAGTGCAGTGATTTTGTATTCCTCAATTTGGAAATGTTTGTGTTTCTTCGACGAAAATACTGATTATCAAAATGGATAATTCATCATCAGGATTATCAGACAGGTGAGTATCTTCATTTGTTTTCAAGTAATAATAAATAGCATCGACGCTTATGTGGTTGACGTACAGTCATGTTGAAAGATTGTAATCTTGGTTTGTAGTTTTATGCACCGAATTGTGATTAGATATGCAGTTGTGACTGTGCATGTTAATTGTCAAGTCTTCATTCTTGTGCTTGGTGCAGACAAACTGTCTCATATTGTGTCACTATAGTTCCACGACATTTGACATGTTGGGGTTACTTTCGTGCATGCCTTTCCTTTTTGTACGTTCTTACGAGTAGACTAGTGGAATAAATAAAAAGGCATCTAGTTAGAAGGATATATCAGACCTTACAGTGTTATGGAAACAGTCGTCAACAGAAATGTTGTGTAACATTATACTTTCAAGTTAATCTGTCAAGTGTTGTGGCATATTAGGTTATTTCGTAGAAATGAGTTATGTTTCCCATTGCACTTAAAAACCGTGTTGCTAGTGAGGTATGGACGTATAATTGTTTACCATTTTGATTAACACTCGTGGTTTATAATTTGGATTGATGTTTAATAAGCAATATCGATTTAGGCATATGTTACATACAATAACCATAAAGCTCTATCAAAAACGATATATAGACTGGATTTGAGAAGATCGCCGACATGAAATAAAGCCCAATTTATAAGGATTCCTTAATAAATAACGTGAGTACGTTAATTTTGTTCCAAGATGTTATTGCCTCGTTACTCTCTTAGAAACACGCAAATAACCCTTTTTCGAACGTGGTAAAAAGGGTCATTTGTCTGTTTGTAGGACATAAACGAGGCAATGTCATGGTATTTGAACTATATGGGTATACTCATGTTATTTATGCAGGTACCCAACATTCGCTGATGAAAATTGGATTTTAGTAAATACGCAATTACAATGGAATTCCACAGTGACTATAAAGAAGTTGTATTTTGTGTGGAGGGGGTCTAGAAGTATTGTTGAGGTTTGTTATTGTTTGTGCTAGGCTTTGTGAGAGTTGAATTGTCCCTTACAACTCAAGTGTGCAGTAGCAGTTTTAATAATATGTTGAAATGAGTGCAGAACACAGCATTTGTTTTCCCAGGTTAGGTTAAAACTGGAACATTGCTTGTTAAATGACAGCATATGTCCATAGAGTTTGTATGAACTGTCATTTGTCTCTAGCATAGAACATTATGGCATTTTGTCCCACTGCAAGCTGAGCTTAGTGACATTGAACGTGTTATATAATTTAAAACATGCATCATGATTTATAATATACTCACCTACCTACCTGCAATAATACAATATGTTTATCTTGCATTATGTAAGAGAGAGAAGCCAGCACCATTGCAAGAGTAAACTTGACAACATACTGTAAATCACTATCTGCCCTGTGTAGTGAATATTTACTGTTGTCGAGATATTAAAGAACTGCCCCACGGTACATGAATGAGTTTACAGTTTATGTTGACTAGAGTTGCCTAATGGTGTAAGGTTGTATTGCAGAGTAGTAAGATTGTTTTTGAAACAGTTGTAAAGTATTAGCTGGTGTATGCACAGCGAGGTTTGTTGTGTGAGACAGTTGAAGAGAGACTGTAAGTGTTCGTGAGTAAGAATTGCTTGTGTACAGGAATGATGGGCAGCGAGGCCACACATAAGATGTGTGTATTGCCCCAGAAGATAGTTCCCTATCTCAACAGCGAGCAAAACCACAAAAAATATTCTCATCTTGAAATATTTTTGTTAAGCAGATTCCTTAAGTTCGTTAATACAGAGCAAGCAAGCTAAACATTTATGGTTGAGCTCTTCATTTGTTTACTAACCTAAAAATTTTGTATCAGATTCTAAAATAAAAACTAACTTAGGGAATAAAAGCTTCACCTACCTTAGTAATTCTGTGACTTTAATAAGAAAGAACCCAATTTCTTAAATAAGAGTATGAAATCTTGCATAAATTTCTCAAAAAGACACAAGAGATATCAAAATTGCCAGTCAAGATTTAAATGAAATGGATAAATATTTGCTCAAAATAAAATGCACTAAAATTTTGCAGGATATGAGTAAAAATGACCCTAAAGATAGCAATAATAATGTGATCATTAAATCATTGAATGAAAAAGATGTAATTTACAGTAGGGCTCATAAAGTTGTGATTTTGAACAAATGTGATTGTATTAACAGATTGACTTTTACTTCAAAGTGAGGATTACATAAGAATCATGCATTTTAACTTTTAATAAAGTTCTTAATGAAGTGAAAATGTTATGTAATAAAGAAAAAAAAAAACATTTTAAAAGTCAATAACCCAGTTTTAATCCAGATTGTATAAACTCCTCAAAATTCAGAAACTAGGGAATAAACGAGATCGTTATAAATTGGAATTTGCAAGAACTTACGCTATTACTAAGATAAGTATTTTTATTTTGGATTGTGTTGCTTCACTCTTAAGAGCTACAGTTTTTCATTGAATTTGTATCAGATACTTTACATATTGATCATCTGTTAATGGTGACGTTGCAAGAAGTTGTAAAACTGTTGCTGAAGCTATTGACATACTGTCGATATACTCGTGTTAATGTTGGAGCTTGTCTCTGTTGAGTTGGCACTGGGACGATGCAGGTCATTAAGACATGGGCCTTATGCTCTGTGTTGAATTGAGTCAAGTTGCTTTTATCGTGGTTGCTCATTTGTTCAGAACCAACAGTTGACATGTTCAAATGTTTTATTGACACAGTCTGTTACTTGCACACTAGTGACATCTGCAAACAGCACAGCATTGGCTTTTGTTAATATTATATAAGAAGTATAAAACATGTGACATGTTGGACTCGCAACAGTTGCACAATTCTCACTCGTCTAGCTAGTTCATGTTAATAGAGGTAAACATTAAGGAGAATGCAGTGGTGTTCAAGTGATAAGTCACATTTTAAGAGTGGTCACTATATAATGACTTTGGAATTTCATTCTCTTTGTATGGTCAAGACATAAAGATTGAATAATGACTTCTAATTTAAGAAAAGAGCAAGTATTTTAAAATGTATTTGTTATTCTGTTCTTACAAAGGCATACTGACCTTGTTCGAAAAATACTTTTTGGGAGTGAGGAAGTGAATAAACATTAATTTTCAGAGAAATGTGAGTATTCAATTGTTGCTGTTGTGTAGAAGACTGGTCCTCAGAGTAAAGAAACAAAAGCTGGTGTTTGAGTAGAGCGCAGAGTGCTGTAAGGCGAGTTGAGATATGAGGATGAAGACACACTCGCTTGAAGTGAAACAAGAGGCCACAATTGATACACGTAGTGAACCAAGAAGACAAGACCAGAAGTAGAGAATGAATCAGTCTACACTAGATGGCAGGAGAAGGCGATGTAAACAAATCCTCAAGTCCTTGCCTAGGGAGACCAGGATTGATACACGTAGTGAACCAAGAAGACAAGCTCAGAAGTAGAGAATGATTCAGTCTACACTAGATGGCAGGAGAACGTGAAGTAAACAAATCCTCAAGTCCTTGCCTAGAGAGAGCAGGATTGATACACGTAGTGAACCAAGAAGACAAGACCAGAAGTAGAGAATGAATCAGTCTACACTAGATGGCAGGAGAACGCGATGTAAACAAATCCTCAAGTCCTTGCCTAGAGAGACCAGGATTGATACACGTAGTGAACCAAGAAGACAAGACCAGAAGTAGAGAATGAATCAGTCTACACTAGATGGCAGGAGAACGCGATGTAAACAAATCCTCAAGTCCTTGCCTAGAGAGACCAGGATTGATACACGTAGTGAACCAAGAAGACAAGACCAGAAGTAGAGAATGAATCAGTCTACACTAGATGGCAGGAGAACGTGAAGTAAACAAATCCTCAAGTCCTTGCCTAGAGAGAGCAGGATTGATACACGTAGTGAACCAAGAAGACAAGACCAGAAGTAGAGAATGAATCAGTCTACACTAGATGGCAGGAGAACGCGATGTAAACAAATCCTCAAGTCCTTGCCTAGAGAGACCAGGATTGATACACGTAGTGAACCAAGAAGACAAGACCAGAAGTAGAGAATGAATCAGTCTACACTAGATGGCAGGAGAACGCGATGTAAACAAATCCTCAAGTCCTTGCCTAGAGAGACCAGGATTGATACACGTAGTGAACCAAGAAGACAAGAACAGAAGTAGAGAATGAATCAGTCTACACTAGATGGCAGGAGAACGCGATGTAAACAAATCCTCAAGTCCTTGCCTAGAGAGACCAGGATTGATACACGTAGTGAACCAAGAAGACAAGAACAGAAGTAGAGAATGAATCAGTCTACACTAGATGGCAGGAGAACGCGATGTAAACAAATCCTCAAGTCCTTGCCTAGAGAGACCAGGATTGATACACGTGGTGAACCAAGAAGACAAGAACAGAAGTAGAGAATGAATCAGTCTACACTAGATGGCAGGAGAACGCGATGTAAACAAATCCTCAAGTCCTTGCCTAGAGAGACCAGGATTGATACACGTAGTGAACCAGGACGTATAATCGGTCCAATATTTTACGAGCAGACTGTAGGTAAACACATAGAGGTAGTGACTCCATTTTATCATGAAGCGACAGAAGTGAGTGTGGTGTTTCAACAAGATTGTGCTACTGCCCCATTAGCCAAGTGTTTGGCCCTTCCCTCTCACTCACTCCCCCGATCTAACACAAGTAACCTGAAACACAAAGTTTGCGACACAAATCCTCATACACTGCAAGAACTAAAACAAAATATCAGAAACATTAGAGTGGTGTCCGGACCAACTTGTGAATCAGAATGTGTTCTCCTGATATACTTATGCTTGTTTAGGCCCGCGAGGGTGGCCACATCTGCATGCGAAGTTTATGTAGGAGCAACGTCGGCTTTGGCACACACAGGGGAAATGTGCGTCCGTTAGGTTTTAAATGAACAACCCTGTATATTCCCTGTTGAACTACCTTATGATAAGTTTACAGCAAACCTTGCTGTGCATGTTAAGGTATATACCAGCAAATAACTTAAAACTGTTCCAAAAAGACTGTTTCTATCGTGCAGTAAATGTGCAATAAGGTTGCATGTTACCTGAAACTGTTGGGCTGTACATAGGGAAATATAAAGTGCTTGTTACATACTGTGAAGGGATTTGTTAACAAGTGGCACAGGGTGATTTACACCATGTTGTCAACTTCCGTCTTGAAACAGTCCTGCTCATCTTTGTTTACTTTCTCTACTAGTTAGGTAAGGCAAGTATTGTATTCCACTCAAAAATTCAATATCGCGATTTCACCGTAAATATATGTTTTGAGATCCCTGAACGCAAATAAAGCATTTTAGAAAAAGGTCCGTACATGTACCTGTGGACAGCATAACTCAAAAACGAAAAGTCGATTAAGAACCAAAATTGGTTTTTAAGTTTAATGTCTTTCAAGCATGCGACACGAAGATTTTGAAGAAGATAGCCTCTCCCTAAACTGGCCTTTACATGGAAAATTTTTCGAAAATTTTTATTTTTTCGAGAATGGCTCTAACCATTTTGATTAAAATATCATATGTTTGAGATATTTTTATGACAAATGAAATGTATATCTTGAATTTTCTGGCTATAGCCCGTGTAGTCGTATTTACGCTGGAGGACTTTTGAATAACTGGTAAACCGTCAGAGATAGACCAAATCATACTATACAAAAAATGTAGATCTTGCTAAAATACACAATTTATGTCTGAATGAATGTTTTTGTAGAGTGAACCATTTCCGAGGTATTCCTTGTTATGTGTGTGAGTTTCGGAAAACTTAGAACTTTCGTGAAATGGAACATCGTTGTTCATTTTTTTACGTGTTAACCGCGCGAAGAGAACGGAATCTCGAAGTTTTAAAATATTTGACTATCGCTCAAAGCTTACTGTATTCCCACATTCCCCTTGTATCTACAAGAAAATAAGCAATAAGATAATTTATACAAATGTTTATCTCAACTAACATGAAGAAGATATAGGAATAAGAGTTTGTAAGAACGGTTAGTACAAGAATAGAGAAAGTCATGTGAGTGCAACACATATTTTTGTTACATAATGGAAGATGGGGGTTGATCATGTTCGCAATGGGGAACACCTTGTTCACTTCCTACTCTCCTTATAAAGTGAGGGAGCCAGCTTTCTTACCAGCGCAAGTAAACATTTGGCCAAGTGTTTAGTACACACAGTGAATGAGCCAATGACTTGCATTTTTATCCCATACAGCACTCTTCCTTTTATATCATGTCATGAGCTAGCTCAATATGATGTGGAGATTCCACCTGACATACGTTTGAGACCCCATCAAATCCACAAAATACATTTTTAGAAAGAAAAAAGTTAATGCGCGTATTTTTCTGTGAACAGCATAACTCAACAAAATCTGATGTGTTGCACTCACATGACTTTCTCTACTCTTGTACTAACCATTCTTACAAACTCTTATTCCTATATCTTCTTCGTGTTAGTTGAGATAAACATTTGTACAAATTATCTTATTGCTTATTTCCTTGTAGATACAAGGGGAATGTTAGAATACAGTAGGCTTTGAGCGATAGTCAAATTTTTAAAGCTGTCAAATTCCATTCTCTTTGCACGGCTAAGATATAAAAAATGAATAGCGATCTTCCATTTGTGGAAAGTATAAGGGTTGCAAAGTTCACCAAATTACAAGGAATGCCTTCGAAATGATTCACTCTGCAAAAAATTCATTCCGACATAAATTGTGTTTTAGTGAGATCTGTATTCTTGTATATTAAAATTTGATGTACGGCGGTGCCGGGGCCCAGTAGTTAGTGTGTTCACCTATCACCTAGGCTACCTAGGTTCGATCCCACATGTGGTGTTCGTGGTGGACGAAGCGAAGGGGTTTCTACGGGTTCTCCGGTGTCCCCCGACACTCATTCCAACAATCTCAATTATCACCTATTCCTCCAATGATATCACCTACATTTAATACGACCCGCTTCCTCACTGTCATACTTGCAGGTGTTCACTCTGTGTGGTACATAGGTTCCTGTGTTCCCTGACAGACGTCTGACTCTAGACACTGTCTTGTAAGTCCTACATAAGGGGAGGGTAATCACTTCCTCACTCTCATACTTGCAGGTGCTCACTCTGTCTGGTACATAGGTTCCTGTGTTCCGCGACAGACGTCTGACTCTAGACACTGGCTTGTAAGTCCTACATAAGGGGAGGGTAATCACTTCCTCACTCTCATACTTGCAGGTGTTCACTCTGTCTGGTACATAGGTTCCTGTGTTCCCTGACAGACATCTGACTCTAGACACTGGCTTGTAGGTCCTACATAAGGGGAGGGTAATCACTTCCTCACTCTCATACTTGCAGGTGTTCACTCTGTCTGATACATAGGTTCCTGTGTTCCCTGACAGACGTCTGACTCTAGACATTGGCTTGTAAGTCCTACATAAGGGGAGGGTAATCACTTCCTTACTCTCATACTTGCAGGTGTTCACTCTGTCTGGTACATAGGTTCCTGTGTTCCCTGACAGACGTCTGACTCTAGACACTGTCTTGTAAGTCCTACATAAGGGGAGGGTAATCACTTCCTCACTCTCATACTTGCAGGTGTTCACTCTGTCTGGTACATAGGTTCCTGTGTTCCCCGACAGACGTCTGACTCTAGACACTGGCTTGTAAGTCCTACATAAGGGGAGGGTAATCACTTCCTCACTCTCATACTTGCAGGTGTTCACTCTGTCTGGTACATAGGTTCCTGTGTTCCCTAACAGACGTCTGACCCTAGACACTGTCTTGTAAGTCCTACATAAGGGGAGGGTAATCACTTCCTCACTCTCATACTTGCAGGTGCTCACTCTGTCTGGTACATAGGTTCCTGTGTTCCCCGACAGACGTCTGACTCTAGACACTGGCTTGTAAGTCCTACATAAGGGGAGGGTAATCACTTCCTCACTCTCATACTTGCAGGTGTTCACTCTGTCTGGTACATAGGTTCCTGTGTTCCCCGACAGACGTCTGACTCTAGACACTGGCTTGTAAGTCCTACATAAGGGGAGGGTAATCACTTCCTCACTCTCATACTTGCAGGTGTTCACTCTGTCTGGTAAATAGGTTCCTGTGTTCCCCGACAGACGTCTGACTCTAGACACTGGCTTGTAAGTCCTACATAAGGGGAGGGTAATCACTTCCTCACTCTCATACTTGCAGGTGTTCACTCTGTCTGGTACATAGGTTCCTGTGTTCCCTGACAGACGTCTGACTCTAGACACTGTCTTGTAAGTCCTACATAAGGGGAGGGTAATCACTTCCTCACTCTCATACTTGCAGATGTTCACTCTGTCTGGTACATAGGTTCCTGTGTTCCCTGACAGACGTCTGACTCTAGACACTGGCTTGTAAGTCCTACATAAGGGGAGGGTAATCACTTCCTCACTCTCATACTTGCAGGTGTTCACTCTGGTACATAGGTTCCCGTGTTCCCTGACAGACGTCTGACTCTAGACACTGACTTGTAAGTCCTACATAAGGGGAGGGTAATCACTTCCTCACTCTCATACTTGCAGGTGTTCACTCTGTGTGGTACATAGGTTCCTGTGTTCCCTGACAGACGTCTGACTCTAGACACTAGCTTGTAAGTCCTACATAAGGGGAGGGTAATCACTTCCTCACTCTCATACTTGCAGGTGTTCACTCTGTCTGGTACATAGGTTCCTGTGTTCCCTGACAGACGTCTGACTCTAGACACTAGCTTGTAAGTCCTACATAAGGGGAGGGTAATCACTTCCTCACTCTCATACTTGCAGGTGTTCACTCTGTGTGGTACATAGGTTCCTGTGTTCCCCGACAGACGTCTGACTCTAGACACTGTCTTGTAAGTCCTACATAAGGGGAGGGTAATCACTTCCTCACTCTCATACTAGCACGTGTTCACTCTGTCTGGTACATAGGTTCCCGTGTTCCCTGACAGACGTCTGACTCTAGACACTGGCTTGTAAGTCCTACATAAGGGGAGGGTAATCACTTCCTCACTCTCATACTTGCAGATGTTCACTCTGTCTGGTACATAGCTTCATGTGTTCCCTGACAGACGTCTGACTCTAGACACTGGCTTGTAAGTCCTACATAAGGGGAGAGTAATCACTTCCTCACTCTCATACTTGCAGGTGTTCACTCTGTCTGCTACATAGGTTCCTGTGTTCCCTGACAGACGTCTGACGCTAGACACTGGCTTGTAAGTCCTACATAAGGGGAGGGTAATCACTTCCTCACTCTCATACTTGCAGGTGTTCACTCTGTCTGGTACATAGGTTCCTGTGTTCCCTGACAGACGTCTGACGCTAGACACTGTCTTGTAAGTCCTACATAAGGGGAGAGTAATCACTTCCTCACTCTCATACTTGCAGGTGTTCACTCTGTCTGGTACATAGCTTCATGTGTTCCCTGACAGACGTCTGACTCTAGACACTGACTTGTAAGTCCTACATAAGGGGAGGGTAATCACTTCCTCACTCTCATACTTGCAGGTGTTCACTCTGTCTGGTACATAGGTTCCTGTGTTCCCTGACAGACGTCTGACTCTAGACACTGACTTGTAAGTCCTACATAAGGGGAGAGTAATCACTTCCTCACTCTCATACTTGCAGGTGTTCACTCTGTCTGGTACATAGCTTCATGTGTTCCCTGACAGACGTCTGACTCTAGACACTGACCTGTAAGTCCTACATAAGGGAAGGGTAATCACTTCCTCACTCTCATACTTGCAGGTGTTCACTCTGTCTGTTACATAGGTTGCTGTGTTCCCTGACAGACGTCTGACTCTAGACACTGACTTGTAAGTCCTACATAAGGGGAGAGTAATCACTTCCTCACTCTCATACTTGCAGGTGTTCACTCTGTCTGGTACATAGCTTCATGTGTTCCCTGACAGACGTCTGACTCTAGACACTGGCTTGTAAGTCCTACATAAGGGGAGGGTAATCACTTCCTCACTCTCATACTTGCAGGTGTTCACTCTGTCTGGTACATAGGTTCCTGTGTTCCCTGACAGACGTCTGACTCTAGACACTGACTTGTAAGTCCTACATAAGGGGAGAGTAATCACTTCCTCACTCTCATACTTGCAGGTGTTCACTCTGTCTGGTACATAGCTTCATGTGTTCCCTGACAGACGTCTGACTCTAGACACTGACCTGTAAGTCCTACATAAGGGAAGGGTAATCACTTCCTCACTCTCATACTTGCAGGTGTTCACTCTGTCTGTTACATAGGTTGCTGTGTTCCCTGACAGACGTCTGACTCTAGACACTGACTTGTAAGTCCTACATAAGGGGAGAGTAATCACTTCCTCACTCTCATACTTGCAGGTGTTCACTCTGTCTGGTACATAGCTTCATGTGTTCCCTGACAGACGTCTGACTCTAGACACTGGCTTGTAAGTCCTACATAAGGGGAGGGTAATCACTTCCTCACTCTCATACTTGCAGGTGTTCACTCTGTCTGGTACATAGGTTCCTGTGTTCCCTGACAGACGTCTGACTCTAGACACTGGCTTGTAAGTCCTACATAAGGGGAGGGTAATCACTTCCTCACTCTCATACTTGCAGGTGTTCACTCTGTCTGGTACATAGGTTCCTGTGTTCCCTGACAGACGTCTGACTCTAGACACTGACTTGTAAGTCCTACATAAGGGGAGGGTAATCACTTTCTCACTCTCATACTTGCAGGTGTTCACTCTGTCTGGTACATAGGTTCCTGTGTTCCCTGACACACGTCTGACTCTAGACACTGGCTTGTAAGTCCTACATAAGGGGAGGGTAATCACTTCCTCACTCTCATACTTGCAGGTGTTCACTCTGGTACATAGGTTCCCGTGTTCCCTGACAGACGTCTGACTCTAGACACTGGCTTGTAAGTCCTACATAAGGGGAGGGTAATCACTTCCTCACTCTCATACTTGCAGGTGTTCACTCTGGTACATAGGTTCCCGTGTTCCCTGACACACGTCTGACTCTAGACACTGGCTTGTAAGTCCTACATAAGGGGAGGGTAATCACTTCCTCACTCTCATACTTGCAGGTGTTCACTCTGGTACATAGGTTCCCGTGTTCCCTGACAGACGTCTGACTCTAGACACTGTCTTGTAAGTCCTACATAAGGGGAGGGTAATCACTTCCTCACTCTCATACTTGCACGTGTTCACTCTGTCTGGTACATAGGTTCCCGTGTTCCCTGACAGACGTCTGACTCTAGACACTGGCTTGTAAGTCCTACATAAGGGGAGGGTAATCACTTCCTCACTCTCATACTTGCAGATGTTCACTCTGTCTGGTACATAGCTTCATGTGTTCCCTGACAGACGTCTGACGCTAGACACTGGCTTGTAAGTCCTACATAAGGGGAGGGTAATCACTTCCTCACTCTCATACTTGCAGGTGTTCACTCTGTCTGCTACATAGGTTCCTGTGTTCCCTGACTGACGTCTGACGCTAGACACTGTCTTGTAAGTCCTACATAAGGGGAGAGTAATCACTTCCTCACTCTCATACTTGCAGGTGTTCACTCTGTCTGGTACATAGCTTCATGTGTTCCCTGACAGACGTCTGACTCTAGACACTGACTTGTAAGTCCTACATAAGGGGAGGGTAATCACTTCCTCACTCTCATACTTGCAGGTGTTCACTCTGTCTGGTACATAGGTTCCTGTGTTCCCTGACAGACGTCTGACTCAAGACACTGACTTGTAAGTCCTACATAAGGGGAGAGTAATCACTTCCTCACTCTCATACTTGCAGGTGTTCACTCTGTCTGGTACATAGCTTCATGTGTTCCCTGACAGACGTCTGACTCTAGACACTGACCTGTAAGTCCTACATAAGGGAAGGGTAATCACTTCCTCACTCTCATACTTGCAGGTGTTCACTCTGTCTGTTACATAGGTTGCTGTGTTCCCTGACAGACGTCTGACTCTAGACACTGACTTGTAAGTCCTACATAAGGGGAGAGTAATCACTTCCTCACTCTCATACTTGCAGGTGTTCACTCTGTCTGGTACATAGCTTCATGTGTTCCCTGACAGACGTCTGACTCTAGACACTGGCTTGTAAGTCCTACATAAGGGGAGGGTAATCACTTCCTCACTCTCATACTTGCAGGTGTTCACTCTGTCTGGTACATAGGTTCCTGTGTTCCCTGACAGACGTCTGACTCTAGACACTGTCTTGTAAGTCCTACATAAGGGGAGGGTAATCACTTCCTCACTCTCATACTTGCAGGTGTTCACTCTGTCTGGTACATAGGTTCCTGTGTTCCCTGACAGACGTCTGACTCTAGACACTGACTTGTAAGTCCTACATAAGGGGAGAGTAATCACTTCCTCGGCCGCCTCCGTAGCGCAGCTGGCAGCGCGCTTGCCTGTGGCGCGGAGGACCCGGGTTCGATCCCCGGTACCAGCATGGGGATTTTATCCCCTCTGGGAGGTCTGGCACGGGGTGTACTCAGCATCGTTAGGTCCCGGGGGGACCAATTGAGGAGCTACTTGATGGAGAAGTAGCGGCCCCAGGTCGAGAAGACCGCATAACTGGCCGGGAGGGCTCGGGGCGCTGACCACGTCCCACCCTCCAGTACTGCACCTCACCAATGACGCCTGTAGTGGGCAGAGGTGGGGGACGCAGCGGCTGGGCGGTAGGCCTTGGCCCTTCGTGGGCTGTCGCGCGGGGTTTACATTTTACAATCACTTCCTCACTCTCATACTTGCAAGTGTTCACTCTGTCTGGTACATAGGTTCCTGTGTTCCCCGACAGACGTCTGACTCTAGACACTGACTTGTAAGTCCTACATAAGGGGAGGGTAATCACTTCCTCACTCTCATACTTGCAGGTGTTCACACTGTCTGGTACATAGGTTCCTGTGTTCCCTGACAGACGTCTGACTCTAGACACTGACTTGTAAGTCCTACATAAGGGGAGAGTAATCACTTCCTCACTCTCATACTTGCAGGTGTTCACTCTGTCTGGTACATAGCTTCATGTGTTCCCTGACAGACGTCTGACTCTAGACACTGACCTGTAAGTCCTACATAAGGGAAGGGTAATCACTTCCTCACTCTCATACTTGCAGGTGTTCACTCTGTCTGTTACATAGGTTGCTGTGTTCCCTGACAGACGTCTGACTCTAGACACTGACTTGTAAGTCCTACATAAGGGGAGAGTAATCACTTCCTGACTCTCATACTTGCAGGTGTTCACTCTGTCTGGTACATAGCTTCATGTGTTCCCTGACAGACGTCTGACTCTAGACACTGGCTTGTAAGTCCTACATAAGGGGAGGGTAATCACTTCCTCACTCTCATACTTGCAGGTGTTCACTCTGTCTGGTACATAGGTTCCTGTGTTCCCTGACAGACGTCTGACTCTAGACACTGTCTTGTAAGTCCTACATAAGGGGAGGGTAATCACTTCCTCACTCTCATACTTGCAGGTGTTCACTCTGTCTGGTACATAGGTTCCTGTGTTCCCTGACAGACGTCTGACTCTAGACACTGACTTGTAAGTCCTACATAAAGGGAGAGTAATCACTTCCTCACTCTCATACTTGCAAGTGTTCACTCTGTCTGGTACATAGGTTCCTGTGTTCCCCGACAGACGTCTGACTCTAGACACTGACTTGTAAGTCCTACATAAGGGGAGGGTAATCACTTCCTCACTCTCATACTTGCAGGTGTTCACACTGTCTGGTACATAGGTTCCTGTGTTCCCTGACAGACGTCTGACTCTAGACACTGACTTGTAAGTCCTACATAAGGGGAGAGTAATCACTTCCTCACTCTCATACTTGCAGGTGTTCACTCTGTCTGGTACATAGCTTCATGTGTTCCCTGACAGACGTCTGACTCTAGACACTGACCTGTAAGTCCTACATAAGGGAAGGGTAATCACTTCCTCACTCTCATACTTGCAGGTGTTCACTCTGTCTGTTACATAGGTTGCTGTGTTCCCTGACAGACGTCTGACTCTAGACACTGACTTGTAAGTCCTACATAAGGGGAGAGTAATCACTTCCTCACTCTCATACTTGCAGGTGTTCACTCTGTCTGGTACATAGCTTCATGTGTTCCCTGACAGACGTCTGACTCTAGACACTGGCTTGTAAGTCCTACATAAGGGGAGGGTAATCACTTCCTCACTCTCATACTTGCAGGTGTTCACTCTGTCTGGTACATAGGTTCCTGTGTTCCCTGACAGACGTCTGACTCTAGACACTGTCTTGTAAGTCCTACATAAGGGGAGGGTAATCACTTCCTCACTCTCATACTTGCAGGTGTTCACTCTGTCTGGTACATAGGTTCCTGTGTTCCCTGACAGACGTCTGACTCTAGACACTGACTTGTAAGTCCTACATAAGGGGAGAGTAATCACTTCCTCACTCTCATACTTGCAAGTGTTCACTCTGTCTGGTACATAGGTTCCTGTGTTCCCCGACAGACGTCTGACTCTAGACACTGACTTGTAAGTCCTACATAAGGGGAGGGTAATCACTTCCTCACTCTCATACTTGCAGGTGTTCACTCTGTCTGGTACATAGGTTCCTGTGTTCCCTGACAGACGTCTGACTCTAGACACTGACTTGTAAGTCCTACATAAGGGGAGGGTAATCACTTCCTCACTCTCATACTTGCAGGTGTTCACTCTGTCTGGTACATAGGTTCCTGTGTTCCCTGACAGACGTCTGACTCTAGACACTGTCTTGTAAGTCCTACATAAGGGGAGAGTAATCACTTCCTCACTCTCATACTTGCAAGTGTTCACTCTGTCTGGTACATAGGTTCCTGTGTTCCCTGACAGACGTCTGACCCTAGGCACTGGCTTGTAAGTCCTGCATAAGGGGAGGGTAATCACTTCCTCACTCTCATACTTGCAGGTGTTCACTCTGTCTGGTACATAGGTTCCTGTGTTTCCTGACAGACGTCTGACTCTAGACACTGTCTTGTAAGTCCTACATAAGGGGAGGGTAATCACTTCCTCACTCTCATACTTGCAGGTGTTCACTCTGGTACATAGGTTCCTGTGTTCCCTGACAGACGTCTGACCCTAGGCACTGGCTTGTAAGTCCTGCATAAGGGGAGGGTAATCACTTCCTCACTCTCATACTTGCAGGTGTTCACTCTGTCTGGTACATAGGTTCCTGTGTTCCCTGACAGACGTCTGACTCTAGACACTGTCTTGTAAGTCCTACATAAGGGGAGGGTAATCACTTCCTCACTTTCATACTTGCAGGTGTTCACTCTGGTACATAGGTTCCTGTGTTCCCTGACAGACGTCTGACCCTAGGCACTGGCTTGTAAGTCCTGCATAAGGGGAGGGTAATCACTTCCTCACTCTCATACTTGCAGGTGTTCACTCTGTCTGGTACATAGGTTCCTGTGTTTCCTGACAGACGTCTGACTCTAGACACTGTCTTGTAAGTCCTACATAAGGGGAGGGTAATCACTTCCTCACTCTCATACTTGCAGGTGTTCACTCTGTCTGGTACATAGCTTCCTGTGTTTCCTGACAGACGTCTGACTCTAGACACTGTCTTGTAAGTCCTACATAAGGGGAGAGTAATCACTTCCTCACTCTCATACTTGCAGGTGTTCACTCTGTCTGGTACATAGGTTCCTGTGTTACCTGACAGACGTCTGACCCTAGGCACTGTCTTGTAAGTCCTACATAAGGGGAGAGTAATCACTTCCTCACTCTCATACTTGCAGGTGTTCACTCTGTCTGGTACATAGGTTCCTGTGTTTCCTGACAGACGTCTGACTCTAGACACTGTCTTGTAAGTCCTACATAAGGGGAGAGTAATCACTTCCTCACTCTCATACTTGCAGGTGTTCACTCTGTCTGGTACATAGGTTCCTGTGTTCCCTGACAGACGTCTGACTCTAGACACTGACTTGTAAGTCCTACATAAGGGGAGGGTAATCACTTCCTCACTCTCATACTTGCAAGTGTTCACTCTGTCTGGTACATAGGTTCCTGTGTTCCCTGACAGACGTCTGACCCTAGGCACTGGCTTGTAAGTCCTGCATAAGGGGAGGGTAATCACTTCCTCACTCTCATACTTGCAGGTGTTCACTCTGTCTGGTACATAGGTTCCTGTGTTCCCTGACAGACGTCTGACTCTAGACACTGACTTGTAAGTCCTACATAAGGGGAGGGTAATCACTTCCTCACTCTCATACTTGCAGGTGTTCACTCTGTCTGGTACATAGGTTCCTGTGTTCCCTGACAGACGTCTGACTCTAGACACTGTCTTGTAAGTCCTACATAAGGGGAGAGTAATCACTTCCTCACTCTCATACTTGCAAGTGTTCACTCTGTCTGGTACATAGGTTCCTGTGTTCCCTGACAGACGTCTGACCCTAGGCACTGGCTTGTAAGTCCTGCATAAGGGGAGGGTAATCACTTCCTCACTCTCATACTTGCAGGTGTTCACTCTGTCTGGTACATAGGTTCCTGTGTTTCCTGACAGACGTCTGACTCTAGACACTGTCTTGTAAGTCCTACATAAGGGGAGGGTAATCACTTCCTCACTCTCATACTTGCAGGTGTTCACTCTGTCTGGTACATAGGTTCCTGTGTTCCCTGACAGACGTCTGACCCTAGGCACTGGCTTGTAAGTCCTGCATAAGGGGAGGGTAATCACTTCCTCACTCTCATACTTGCAGGTGTTCACTCTGTCTGGTACATAGGTTCCTGTGTTCCCTGACAGACGTCTGACTCTAGACACTGTCTTGTAAGTCCTACATAAGGGGAGGGTAATCACTTCCTGACTCTCATACTTGCAGGTGTTCACTCTGTCTGGTACATAGGTTCCTGTGTTCCCTGACAGACGTCTGACTCTAGACACTGTCTTGTAAGTCCTACATAAGGGGAGGGTAATCACTTCCTCACTCTCATACTTGCAGGTGTTCACTCTGTCTGGTACATAGGTTCCTGTGTTCCCTGACAGACGTCTGACTCTAGACACTGACTTGTAAGTCCTACATAAGGGGAGGGTAATCACTTCCTCACTCTCATACTTGCAGGTGTTCACTCTGTCTGGTACATAGGTTCCTGTGTTCCCTGACAGACGTCTGACTCTAGACACTGTCTTGTAAGTCCTACATAAGGGGAGAGTAATCACTTCCTCACTCTCATACTTGCAAGTGTTCACTCTGTCTGGTACATAGGTTCCTGTGTTCCCTGACAGACGTCTGACGCTAGACACTGGCTTGTAAGTCCTACATAAGGGGAGGGTAATCACTTCCTCACTCTCATACTTGCAGGTGTTCACTCTGTCTGGTACATAGGTTCCTGTGTTTCCTGACAGACGTCTGACTCTAGACACTGTCTTGTAAGTCCTACATAAGGGGAGGGTAATCACTTCCTCACTCTCATACTTGCAGGTGTTCACTCTGTCTGGTACATAGCTTCCTGTGTTTCCTGACAGACGTCTGACTCTAGACACTGTCTTGTAAGTCCTACATAAGGGGAGAGTAATCACTTCCTCACTCTCATACTTGCAGGTGTTCACTCTGTCTGGTACATAGGTTCCTGTGTTCCCTGACAGACGTCTGACCCTAGGCACTGGCTTGTAAGTCCTGCATAAGGGGAGGGTAATCACTTCCTCACTCTCATACTTGCAGGTGTTCACTCTGTCTGGTACATAGGTTCCTGTGTTTCCTGACAGACGTCTGACTCTAGACACTGTCTTGTAAGTCCTACATAAGGGGAGGGTAATCACTTCCTCACTCTCATACTTGCAGGTGTTCACTCTGTCTGGTACATAGGTTCCTGTGTTCCCTGACAGACGTCTGACCCTAGGCACTGGCTTTTAAGTCCTGCATAAGGGGAGGGTAATCACTTCCTCACTCTCATACTTGCAGGTGTTCACTCTGTCTGGTACATAGGTTCCTGTGTTCCCTGACAGACGTCTGACTCTAGACACTGTCTTGTAAGTCCTACATAAGGGGAGGGTAATCACTTCCTCACTCTCATACTTGCAGGTGTTCACTCTGGTACATAGGTTCCTGTGTTCCCTGACAGACGTCTGACTCTAGACACTGTCTTGTAAGTCCTACATAAGGGGAGGGTAATCACTTCCTCACTCTCATACTTGCAGGTGTTCACTCTGTCTGGTACATAGGTTCCTGTGTTCCCTGACAGACGTCTGACTCTAGACACTGGCTTGTAAGTCCTACATAAGGGAAGGGTAATCACTTCCTCACTCTCATACTTGCAGGTGTTCACTCTGTCTGGTACCTAGGTTCCTGTGTTCCCTGACAGACGTCTGACTCTAGACACTGTCTTGTAAGTCCTACATAAGGGGAGGGTAATCACTTCCTCACTCTCATACTTGCAGGTGTTCACTCTGTCTGGTACCTAGGTTCCTGTGTTCCCTGACAGACGTCTGACTCTAGACACTGACTTGTAAGTCCTACATAAGGGGAGGGTAATCACTTCCTCACTCTCATACTTGCAGGTGTTCACTCTGTCTGGTACATAGGTTCCTGTGTTCCCCGACAGACGTCTGACTCTAGACACTGGCTTGTAAGTCCTACATAAGGGGAGGGTAATCACTTCCTCACTCTCATACTTGCAGGTGTTCACTCTGTCTGGTACCTAGGTTCCTGTGTTCCCTGACAGACGTCTGACTCTAGACACTGACTTGTAAGTCCTACATAAGGGGAGGGTAATCACTTCCTCACTCTCATACTTGCAGGTGTTCACTCTGTCTGGTACATAGGTTCCTGTGTTCCCCGACAGACGTCTGACTCTAGACACTGGCTTGTAAGTCCTACATAAGGGGAGGGTAATCACTTCCTCACTCTCATACTTGCAGGTGTTCACTCTGTCTGGTACATAGGTTCCTGTGTTCCCTGACAGACGTCTGACTCTAGACACTGACTTGTAAGTCCTACATAAGGGGAGGGTAATCACTTCCTCACTCTCATACTTGCAGGTGTTCACTCTGTCTGGTACATAGGTTCCTGTGTTCCCTGACAGACGTCTGACTCTAGACACTGGCTTGTAAGTCCTACATAAGGGGAGGGTAATCACTTCCTCACTCTCATACTTGCAGGTGTTCACTCTGTCTGGTACATAGGTTCCTGTGTTCCCTGACAGACGTCTGACTCTAGACACTGGCTTGTAAGTCCTACATAAGGGGAGGGTAATCACTTCCTCACTCTCATACTTGCAGGTGTTCACTCTGTCTGGTACATAGGTTCCTGTGTTCCCTGACAGACGTCTGACTCTAGACACTGGCTTGTAAGTCCTACATAAGGGGAGGGGAATCACTTCCTCACTCTCATAATTGCAGGTGTTCACTCTGTCTGGTACATAGCTTCCTGTGTTCCCTGACAGACGTCTGACTCTAGACACTGTCTTGTAAGTCCTACATAAGGGGAGGGTAATCACTTCCTCACTCTCATACTTGCAGGTGTTCACTCTGTCTGGTACATAGGTTCCTGTGTTCCCTGACAGACGTCTGACTCTAGACACTGGCTTGTAAGTCCTACATAAGGGGAGGGTAATCACTTCCTCACTCTCATACTTGCAGGTGTTCACTCTGTCTGGTACATAGGTTCCTGTGTTCCCTGACAGACGTCTGACTCTAGACACTGGCTTGTAAGTCCTACATAAGGGGAGGGGAATCACTTCCTCACTCTCATACTTGCAGGTGTTCACTCTGGTACATAGGTTCCTGTGTTCCCTGACAGACGTCTGACTCTAGACACTGGCTTGTAAGTCCTACATAAGGGGAGGGTAATCACTTCCTCACTCTCATACTTGCAGGTGTTCACTATGTCTGGTACATAGGTTCCTGTGTTCCCTGACAGACGTCTGACTCTAGACACTGTCTTGTAAGTCCTACATAAGGGGAGAGTAATCACTTCCTCACTCTCATACTTGCAGGTGTTCACTATGTCTGGTACATAGGTTCCTGTGTTCCCTGGCAGACGTCTGACTCTAGACACTGGCTTGTAAGTCCTACATAAGGGGAGGGTAATCACTTCCTCACTCTCATACTTGCAGGTGTTCACTCTGGTACATAGGTTCCTGTGTTCCCTGACAGACGTCTGACTCTAGACACTGGCTTGTAAGTCCTACATAAGGGGAGGGTAATCACTTCCTCACTCTCATACTTGCAGGTGTTCACTATGTCTGGTACATAGGTTCATGTGTTCCCCGACAGACGTCTGACTCTAGACACTGGCTTGTAAGTCCTACATAAGGGTAGGGGAATCACTTCCTCACTCTCATACTTGCAGGTGTTCACTCTGGTACATAGGTTCCTGTGTTCCCTGACAGACGTCTGACTCTAGACACTGGCTTGTAAGTCCTACATAAGGGGAGGGTAATCACTTCCTGACTCTCATACTTGCAGGTGTTCACTCTGGTACATAGGTTCCTGTGTTCCCTGACAGACGTCTGACTCTAGACACTGGCTTGTAAGTCCTACATAAGGGGAGGGTAATCACTTCCTCACTCTCATACTTGCAGGTGTTCACTCTGTCTGGTACATAGGTTCCTGTGTTCCCTGACAGACGTCTGACTCTAGACACTGGCTTGTAAGTCCTACATAAGGGGAGAGTAATCACTTCCTCACTCTCATACTTGCAGGTGTTCACTCTGGTACATAGGTTCCTGTGTTCCCTGACAGACGTCTGACTCTAGACACTGGCTTGTAAGTCCTACATAAGGGGAGGGTAATCACTTCCTCACTCTCATACTTGCAGGTGTTCACTCTGTCTGGTATATAGGTTCCTGTGTTCCCTGACAGACGTCTGACTCTAGACACTGGCTTGTAAGTCCTACATAAGGGGAGGGTAATCACTTCCTCACTCTCATACTTGCAGGTGTTCACTCTGTCTGGCATATAGGTTCCTGTGTTCCCTGACAGACGTCTGACTCTAGACACTGGCTTGTAAGTCCTACATAAGGGGAGGGTAATCACTTCCTCACTCTCATACTTGCAGGTGTTCACTCTGTCTGGTACATAGGTTCCTGTGTTCCCTGACAGACGTCTGGCCCTAGACACTGGCTTGTAAGTCCTACATAAGGGGAGGGTAATCACTTTCTCACTCTCATACTTGCAGGTGTTCACTCTGTCTGGTATATAGGTTCCTGTGTTCCCTGACAGACGTCTGACTCTAGACACTGGCTTGTAAGTCCTACATAAGGGGAGGGTAATCACTTCCTCACTCTCATACTTGCAGGTGTTCACTCTGTCTGGTACATAGGTTCCTGTGTTCCCTGACAGACGTCTGGCCCTAGACACTGGCTTGTAAGTCCTACATAAGGGGAGGGTAATCACTTTCTCACTCTCATACTTGCAGGTGTTCACTCTGTCTGGTACATAGCTTCCTGTGTTCCCTGACAGACGTCTGACTCTAGACACTGACTTGTAAGTCCTACATAAGGGGAGGGTAATCACTTCCTCACTCTCATACTTGCAGGTGTTCACTCTGTCTGGTACATAGCTTCCTGTGTTCCCTGACAGACGTCTGACTCTAGACACTGTCTTGTAAGTCCTACATAAGGGGAGGGTAATCACTTCCTCACTCTCATACTTGCAGGTGTTCACTCTGTCTGGTACATAGCTTCCTGTGTTCCCTGACAGACGTCTGACTCTAGACACTGACTTGTAAGTCCTACATAAGGGGAGGGTAATCACTTCCTCACTCTCATACTTGCAGGTGTTTACTCTGTCTGGTACATAGGTTCCTGTGTTCCCTGACAGACGTCTGACTCTAGACACTGACTTGTAAGTCCTACATAAGGGGAGGGTAATCACTTCCTCACTCTCATACTTGCAGGTGTTCACTCTGTCTGGTACATAGCTTCCTGTGTTCCCTGACAGACGTCTGACTCTAGACACTGTCTTGTAAGTCCTACATAAGGGGAGGGTAATCACTTCCTCACTCTCATACTTGCAGGTGTTCACACTGTCTGGTACATAGGTTCCTGTATTCCCTGACAGACGTCTGACTCTGTACACTGACTTGTAAGTCCTACATAAGGGGAGGGTAATCACTTCCTCACTTTCATACTTGCAGGTGTTCACTCTGGTACATAGGTTCCTGTATTCCCTGACAGACGTCTGACTCTAGACACTGACTTGTAAGTCCTACATAAGGGGAGGGTAATCACTTCCTCACTTTCATACTTGCAGGTGTTCACTCTGGTACATAGGTTCCTGTGTTCCCTGACAGACGTCTGACTCTAGACACTGACTTGTAAGTCCTATATAAGGGGAGGGTAATCACTTCCTCACTTTCATACTTGCAGGTGTTCACTCTGTCTGGTACATAGGTTCCTGTGTTCCCTGACAGACGTCTGACTCTAGACACTGACTTGTAAGTCCTACATAAGGGGAGGGTAATCACTTCCTCACTTTCATACTTGCAGGTGTTCACTCTGGTACATAGGTTCCTGTATTCCCTGACAGACGTCTGACTCTGTACACTGACTTGTAAGTCCTACATAAGGGGAGGGTAATCACTTCCTCACTTTCATACTTGCAGGTGTTCACTCTGGTACATAGGTTCCTGTATTCCCTGACAGACGTCTGACTCTGGACACTGACTTGTAAGTCCTACATAAGGGGAGGGTAATCACTTCCTCACTTCATACTTGCAGGTGTTCACTCTGTCTGGTACATAGGTTCCTGTGTTCCCCGACAGACGTCTGACTCTGTACACTGACTTGTAAGTCCTACATAAGGGGAGAGTAATCACTTCCTCACTCTCATACTTGCAGGTGTTCACTTTGTCTGGTACATAGGTTCGTGTGTTCCCCGACAGACGTGTATCTCTTACGGTTTACCAGTTATGCAAAAGTCATCCAGAGTAAACAGGATTATATGGGCTATAGCCAGGAAATTGAAAATAAACGATTTGTCATGAAAATATCTCAAACATATGGCATTTTAGTGATTTGAAGCTTTCCTTGCATTGATTATCGATAGTTTCTCGGGCTAGGAGCCAGGTCAAGTTTGGGTAACTACTCAAGCTTTCAGCTATTAACTCTGCTGCCATCCTCAGGGGAACCTGGCTGTTATCCCGAGAAACTGTGATCGGTATGGCATTTGAATCAGAATCTTTAAAGCCATTTTTGATAAAATGCTGCCCAGATTCTCATACTGTCTCTCTAGTACAGAAAGTAAAAGATGTAGATGTTGTTAAAACACAATTCACGTGAAATACTTTTTGGGAGTGGTGAAGCTACACAGTGCCCATATGCTCCTTGTTATTGGGTTGCAGTTTAAGAACTCGTTGGTTCGTTTTTCTGCCGTGGCGATGCACAGCTCTTAGTTTAGCATACATACGTATTCTTGTGTCCATGTGACAGATGACGAGTTCCACGAATATGATTGCTGCAATTGGAGATGTCAAGTGTAATTAGCACCATGATATTTTTAGATTAAAGTAAGATGAATGAATGTCACACGGCGTGGTGTCTGTGAATTATTCATTAGACTAGAGCTTGGTGAGGTAATTGTGCAGTCTACATTCTCACCTACCTACCATCCGTAACTAATTGAACGTCTCTTACCGTCTGTAGGGGGTTTATTTCCCTCTTTATGTTACTGGCTAAAACACCTCCCTGCTTCATTGTGAGTATAAGAGGAATGCAGTAATGTACCCCAAAGTAAGGTCCGTTTCAGTTAACTGTCACCTCAGAGATGTCCAACCTTGACGCTTACGCAGTCAGCTGCTACTCCCCACTCCACTCTTTCAGTCGAAGGGTGAATCGTAACTTGAATTTTCTGGGAATGTTGTTGCGCCTACAAGGAAATTAACAATAATCCAAATTGGATGCGTAATTCCACGGGAATGTACGAAGATAATAGTTTGTTACTTGTAAGATGCGTAGATTAACTTATTTCTGACATAGCTTCATGGGACATACATCACACAGGGTTTCGGAATAATTAATCACTTAAAAGAATTGAAGGAATACGCCGAGCAGCTCTTTCAGACGTGAAGTAACTGTTGAGGTTGGTCAGGGAATTGAACTGGTTTCTGACGTTGGTCGCTTGCAGAGTGGTGTAATGTTTTAGAAGCTAACCATTCTGATTGGTCTACACTCGCATCTAATAGTTAAGATGGTAGGACATGACAGGATATTTGTTTATGTTCTCTCCCCCCCCCCCCCCCCCTCGGTATACAACCCACGAGTATTTACTTTTTTTGAAGGGACATAGATGGAACTAATTGATTTGCCATTTGGGTTATCAACATGAGGCAGGCAGTTAGTCATAATAAACAAGATTGACCGAAAATGTGTTGCAAAAAGCTGTGTGTGTAAACACGGAGGAGTTAGTTGAAGGTTCAGGAGAAGTGAACCAAAAGGGTGGAGCACCTTCCTCACTTGCCAAATTGCAGTGCATCAGGCTGGACGGAATAACTCGTTATTGTAATTTATTTTGGAAAACACGTATTAACAGTTGTGAAGTTTTACTTGAGTACTTAGATAAGTCAGCCATAACAGGTAGTGGGAGTGAAATAGATCCCTTCAAAACCAACAACTTTCTTAAGAGCTGTTTTTAGTCTCTACTATGTATTTGGGAAGTATTGTATTTTACCCAAAAATACAATACCGAGATTTCACTGGAAATATATGTACCTTTTGAAACTCTGAATTTCAAAGAAGCTTATTTTCTCTAAAATGGGTATAACGATATTGATTGAAGTACGATATAGGTTGACTGTGGTTGTGCAAGGGCCGCTGAACCCTAAACAGCTCACTATAAGGTGGGTTAACACCATTGCATATGGGCAAATGTTCCCAAGGAAAGACCTTCAATTAACAAATACGGATGTTTAACATAGCTTCATGATAAATAAAATACTTTTCTTTACTTTTCTACGAATAGTCTGAATTCCTTTTCATTCTGAGGCCTTTGCATCTCCTGGTCATGACAGATAGAACCGAATTTCAAAGCCTTCACATACCGATCGGGTCTTAAAAGATTTGAGTATTGTTAAGTCTGTTGTATTTGCATTTTGTCATTGTAGCTACAAGGAAGTGTTACAAATGTTTATCTTTATTAACATGAAGTAGGTAGAACAAAAAGTATTGCAAGAATAGTTTGTATAAGAGTTGAATACGCAGGGAACGTTAAAGTATGTATTTAGTGTGTAATTTGCGATACATAGAAGGTAGGAGGTATAATGTTGAAGCGGTAGAGGGCAGTTAATTGCGGAGAGGTTGGTATGACATGGACGGAAGTAGCTACCGACCGGAACTAACTAAGAAGTTGTGTCTGTAGAGCATGAAATGCCTGCTCGCTCAGTGACTAAGGTACACGAACTGACAACTTCCGGATATAATGTGTGCTAAATGTAGAAATGGCGATATCAAGAGACCAGGCTGGTCCCCCTCTCCCGCCATATAGGAATACTGGCAACAGACGATCTGAGGCGTGCATACCTACTCTGACATTGTTACCTTCCTACGCCAATTAGGCCTTGGCAGTATTGTTATTGGTCTAGCGACCCGGGAAACCCCGAAAAACCCCATTGGGCCAGTAATCTTTCTCCCAAGTGCGAGCCTCACACGCTACCGCGGAGCCATGTCGCTTTGAAGGTATTGTATTCCAGTCAAAAATTCATTATGTAGATTTTACTGGAAATATCGTCTATACGTACATGTTTTCAGACTCTCAATAGGTACCTACAAATATGTAGAAACACTCACGCGCGCGCCTGAGTGAATAGGCAGGCGGCAGGAGCATAGTGTGTAATATGACAGAAAGATAGTGTTGGCAACACTGTGACACGTGAGTGACTGAGTGATGTACTTTCCTAGCCCATGGGCTCCCACCACCAAGGTGTTCATTTGTTTAACGGAGCGTGGCAGTATCTGTTAACGCAGTCAGGTACCTGTGCACGCTTTCTTCTTGTTGCTGGTATCAGTACTCGCTCGTGCCTCATTTTCCTATCCTACCCACACACACACAGTCACTGTTTTCTCCTGCATTTTACTTTCTCTGCCATCTAAGATAAAGGGAGAACACATACACGTGTTGTTAAATTACCATCTACCAATAACGCTATCACTTGGTTGTTCTTTTGTTTAGTCAGTGGAACCAACCGTACCCATACATCGTTGAAAGATAATTTATTGCACATTGCAATTGATTAAGAATCAAAATAGCACTTTATTTGAATTTGGCAATCGTGTTCTTTATAATTACTATATTTTCCCAAAACAAAGCTTATTTGTTACTGTTAAAAATAAGGTGAGATTTATTTGAGGTTATAAAGTGGTTTTCTGTAATAACAAGAGAAGATCGAAATACGTGTAATTGTTGCGTTTCGTTTTCCTCAGTAAGTGGAACTACACTAGTCGAAATTACATATACAGTCTGGAAAAAGTATTCATACAGCATTATCTTGAAGCATGTTTAGCTAATTCTCAAGACTGTTGTCATTATACTGTCTCGTCTTGTTAAAAGCTTAGCACTTTTATTTAATTTGATACGGAAATATCAGTAATCAGTTTAAATTGTAGTAGGTAGTGAATGAATACTTATTTCCACGACTGTACAATCAGACGTCACTTCCTGTTTCAGTTATCCAACACTACGTATATTTACTATTAGGGGTAACAGGAGTAGAAGAATAAATGCTTGAGACAAATAACATACCTGGCACTCGGCTAAATGACACACACGACAATACGTAGTGAGAGTATGACTGTGGCAGCACAAGTACCTACTTACCTACTGATAGTACACACGTATATTGTCAACAGTGAAGCAAAGCTTACTGTCTACAAACGGGTCACGATAATACCTCCCTCTGCCCCACTGCAAACAGGCCAAAATCTCTTGTGTGTGAACAACGCACTCTGAAACCAGATATTACCACGCATACTTTACATTACACAAGCTGAAGCTAATCTCTCCCAAGCTAACCTCTGCAACTATAGAGAACAGTTGTTAATTAGGAAACAGCGCTTCACTGACTTCTGATGTTATGCACTTATTTAGCATGTCCTGCAAACGAACTTCGTTATAACGTGAATACAAAAGGAATAAAGCGAACGTTCCTTACAAGACTCTTAGAAGCTTTTGCCATCCACAAACTTTCTACATGTCTACAATTATAATAAAGGTTATTCAGATGTTTTGTTGCGGCAACTGTTTCCTACACTATGTTATTGTGAACAAAGGCCGTGTAAGATGTTTTGCATCTTCCCGTAATTAAAGAATTGAAATAAGATCGTGTTTTATAGCACAAGAACTGGGATTTGCAACGTCACGTGAAAGAATGATCACAATCTAAGCTTTGATACATTCTGTTTGGAAATCCAAATGGTGGCTTTTAATGAAAATGCTGCGCAGCAAAAAACGATGGTTAGTGCAATTTCAGCTGTGCATTTTTCCAAAGGTGCCAGCCAAATCTGTAGGAGTTGACATACGCAAAAGCAGTATTGTTGGCGACGTTCCCAGTATCTACCTACCTACATCTGCATTGCTGCAGCCTCATTTATTTGCAATAATAGGCATGTAGTACAAATTAAACTGTGGGCTGCACAAATGGTCAATACTACATATAGCGGGGAATTTACCACATTGGGCACGTGAAAGTGCTTCCTTGGAGTTGTGTGCCTGCCCTGCGGCGATCTTGCGAGGTAATCCGCGAGTTTTATTTCAGTGGATGCATTGTGCTTTACAGCCCACGTGTGATGCTTGCAGTTGACTGCCTATAACTTCATCGTGGATGATCCGTCACTTGGGTCCCAACTTCACAATGGCGATGACTGACCCATTTCAAGTAGGTATAAGAAGAGAACATTCATACCAATGGTGGTGGGGACCTAAACAGATAAGGCGCGCGCTCACTCACTGTAAATACTATAAAGGCTATTGTTAAAGACGTTTTGATATCTCCAACGCTCTGGAAAGTTGCAAGACTATATAAGCGAGCGCTATTGCACGTCGGTGAAGTCTGGCGGGTCAGTCAGAGATATCCATTAAAAAACTATTCTTACAAACACTTATTTCTCTACTTCATTTAATTGAAATAAACATTTGTGCATTGCTAATTTTTTATAGATAGAAGGGGAATACAGTAGGCTTTAAGGGATAGTGAAAGGTTTAAGCGAGGTTGCTATGTGATGACTTTGAAATTCCATTCTCTTTTCATGACCAGAAGAAAAAAAAAAAAAAAAGGTAACGAACTATTTGATAACCCGAACAAATAGTAAAAAGTATAACATAAATGGTTAATGTAAAGAAAAAAAATTACCACCCTCTACATGCAAAATGTTTCGAAAATTTTGGTTTTCTGGAAAATGGTTCTAACGATTTTGATTAAAATGTTATTTTTATAGCAAGTGAAATGTATATTTTGAATTTTCTGGCTATGGCCGATGTAGTCCTGTTTACTCTGGATGACTTTTGAATAACTCGTAAACCGTAACAGATAGACCAAATCTTACTGTACAAAAATGTACATCCTAGTAAAACACACAATTTACGTCCAAATAAACTTTTCTTGTAGAGTGAATCATTTCGGAGATATTCTTTGTTATTTATATTACTTTTGCAATACTTATACTTTCCACAAATGGGAGATCCTTATTCACTTTTTATATGCTAGCCGTGCAAAGAGAACGGGATCTCAAAGCTTTAAAAGATCAAAGCCTACTGTATTGCCATATTCCCCTTGTAACTACAAGGAAATAAGCAATAAGATAATTTGTACAAATGTTTATCTCAACTAACACGAAGAAGATATAGGAATAAGAGTTTGTAAGAATGGTTAGTACAAGCCTTAACAGTTCCCGAGATATTTTTTGTATGCTTTTGCCATGCTGTAATTCGCTATTCGTTTTTTCCTCCGTATTCATTCAAAGGGAATAGAATTTTAAAGCTATCAGGGTTTTTAACAATCTGACAAGGTCGTATCGGTTTAACCTGCTGTGTTAAATGTGTGGTTGGTCAGGCTTAGATGGCGCAGTGCACATTATTTAGGAAAACAAATCGCACCTGGTGTACGGTTCACGTCCGTCCGTCCTTCCTTCCTGCCCACTGGAATTCCTTCACAGCAAGTCACTGGGTCTTCCGCGTATTACTCTTTCTCTCTCTCTCTCTCTCACACACACACACACACACACACACACACACACACACACACACACACACACACACACACCTGGTGCAAGACTGCCCTGTCTTTCAGCCTTCAGTGTAAGACGGGCCAGTTGCGTTACGAACAGTGGCAACATTGAATCCTATATGTGTAATGTTCCAAGAGCTTTGTTCCGCAAAGTGGCATTCGCGACTGCTAGCCGCAGCAAGTTGAGAGAAGAAAGTTCGACACGTGCCAAACGACAGTCAGCTGGGGAGTGTAATGACAAAAACCGATCTTTATACTACATACGTGTCAGAAACATCGCCGTTCATGTAATGCACATAACAATAGTAATAATAATTGGTGATAATAATAGTAATAGTAGGAAGCTGTAGGTAATTGGGGTAGGAGTTCATAAAAATGTAAATACCCACTAATTTGAGAGTACAGGTAGGTACCAGAAAATTACACCTACCTACATTTAGAGAATTACAAGTTGCGGGAAAATGAAAATGAAAAAACAAAGACAAAAGGGTGTAGCATGTGATTTATAAGGGATTTTGACAACTACAACAACCCCTTGTATATCAATGGATGGGGAAAAATGTACATTTGAATAATAGTGAAAATGATTTATTTTAACGTGAGAAAGTAGAAGGTGCAGTGTCAAGTGTTGGGGTAGTTGGTCGACCAAAACGGAATATAGGATTTGTGTATGCTTCCCACAGTAAAGTTCCCTTTGGGAGTGGTTCGTTCCCCAGTGAGTTGGTATTCCCTGGTGGGGCTGCCACTATCAGGCCAACATGGACAATTCACGGTCGACACTCCACTCTCCACACACTGTCAAACTTTGTTCTCAATCTCCATTCAAACATTCAAATATGCTTTCAAATATTATTTACCTACTGATGACCAATCTTATGCTTCTGGGAAAAAAAGGCAATCGCTTCAGTGACTCTTAGAAACAGAGTCTAAGCATACAAAAGTTGAACAAATTCGCAATAGTAGTACAAAGATGGTTGTTCTCATTTTTAATGTGGTGAAAAACACCCACAACGTTAGGTAACCTGCATAGCAAGACAAGACATTGTCGCTTGCAGGAAAACTAACAGCCGAGTATGTGGAAATGCTGAAGTTTAACCCTCAACTAGTGAATTCTTCTTGTTCCCAAAATCTATCTTACTCTCGCAAAAACTCAAAATGGCTCGACCGATTTCAATAATTTCGTTACTTTTATTTACTTCAATACTGGGACAGTTTAGAGAAAAGAAAAACTAAACTAAACCGCAGCGCATGAAGGGCGAAGGCTTGCCGCCCTGTCGCTGCGTCCGCCACCTCTGTCCACTACAGGCGTCATGAACGGGGTGCAGTACTGAAGGGTGGGACGTGCTCAGCGACCCAAGCTCTCCAAGACACTTATGCGGCCTTTACAAAAAAGAACATTAGGAACAAGCGAAAAATGGAAAAAGGTGATTTATATATGCGAACTGCCACTTGAGATTACTTTCAATATATGGCGCACTTTAAACTCTCTTTTGTCTACTCACGATGCGTCTAATGTTATCGATCTGAATAATTGCAAGTTGAAGGTTGATTGATAATCACTAAGAGTTACGTACAAGTCAACTACAGGTGGTAGCAAGTTCACCGGGTCACGTATGAGATAAGCACTGCAGCATTATGCTTTTATCCAGTCTAAAATGTATTGATGTTAAACGAGAATATTTTGAAGAACAATACAAATAATTTAAACTTTGTTAAACCTAACAATACTTGTTTGATTTTCCAAATACAGAATTTGGTAATACAGTCGGCTCAAGTGATATTTTAAGAACCGGTTCCTATGCGATGTCTTTGTCGTTCCATTGTGTTTGCATGGCAGGACAAAAAACGAATGGCTCTCCATTTTAAAAAATTGAAATTTTGGAAAACTGAAATGAATAACGAGTAATATCTCTCCAGAGGCCTAGTGATTTAATATGTGAATATTCGGAGTACGTTGCTGGCGTTAAAGTCTCGACAGGCAATCGTCATCGAAGGGAAGTAATTAGCAGAGATGTTGTTAGTGACAGATTGCGAAACAGCTGAAGCTCACATGCAGATGCTAAAAACTCCATGTCAACATCATCCAGATTGCGTAAAATCACTCAGGATCTGTCTGTCTGTCTGTCTCTGCACACAAGGTGAAGTGAAAAACGCCTTCTTCATTCCTCGCATTTACATAAACCCATATCATGATAGTTGAACGTCGAAAACCCGAAGCAATTGATGTTCGGCCCTATTCGGATTATTCATTCGTTGGTTTTTTGAACATATGGATAAAAAATGATAGAAAGCACCAAAGCCAATTATAACTATAGGTATATGTACTTTATGATATTGTACTATAATTTTGGACACGTTCACTGCGATACAAGCAGCACTAGATAGATTTACAAAAGTGTTTGATCTCCAGTTATTCGTTCCTCTACAGCTAAGTCTGGAACTTGCACACTAGTCCGATCGTTGCCAGGCTGAGGACAGCCCGAGGTGTGTCTGGGAATGTGGGGTTTGTAATAAGATTTGCTCCTCAGTGGCTGCAGATCAAGGTGCACCGCTGGTGTCATAAGTGTATGGCAATTGACTTCAAATCTTGAAATCCAAGCATTTCTTGGTAGGATAGTATGGGAGCTCAGTGGATTACCCCCGATGTTAGCTACAGCATGTGTCTGCATACGACGGTGACGCCTAAATTATCGTGCTCCCCAACAGATGTGGCCAGGTTACTCCGATAGAGAGGCTCCTTATTTCATCCTGCACATATGGACGTACACTTGCCTGTACTATTCTCCTAGCCAACTCCAGCACGCCGCCGAATCCCATGGCTGAACACGACCAAGCATCTCCGGTTGATGCTGGACGGCTACAAGGGAACGCAGCTCTCCGACAGTTACATCCAAGACCATGCCCCACCGCCTGAAAGTTCAACTATACTGTGCAATTATCCCACCTAACGTTCTCTACGAATGTGAGATCTGGGGAACGGTGCTAAATTCTATCTTCATCAGACTCCAGAGGCTCAAGAACAGGGCACTGCCCACATCCTACACGATCACTCCAAAATCCCGTATTGTGGACGTGATTAGATCGTGCGCTCGATCAGTTACAAGTAACATACATCTGTAACTTGGCTGTTCACGTCCCTAACAGTGAATGCTAACTAGAACCGGAAGGGAGGATTACCGCGGCCGGATGATTTGTCAAAGAGCGCGCTCAGCTATATCCGCCTGAGGTCAGTCCTACCCAACCAGCCAGCCACGCTTCATAACCATAAAATCCACAAAACTCCAGAATCCGTAGACATTTTCCTGTACAACTTGCAAACCTACCTCATCTCGCAGGTTAAGCCGCGGAGCCGCTAGGTACTATGGTAGCGACTAGGACTTCGTCCGGCGCCTGGCACATATGGAAGAGATGAGGAACCAGGGGTATCTGAACACCTGCATTCTGCACTCGTAGAATTTTTGAGCTTGCGGCCATGCCCCAAATATCGCAGGCGTACAAAAAGACGGGGATTACGAGGACCTCAGTATAGGGTACAGTAAGGTTCATGACTCAATGTGTTCCCCGAAGATCAGACCCTTGTCAAGATTCACTACGAGGTACGTGATGCTCCTCAGATAACTGAATGTGGTAAAGTTTGCTCCCCGACCAATCTCTAGAGCATTGAAAACTTCAGCATGAGTAGGCTTAAAGTTTTCTTCTTGCTGGTTTTCATGTTAATCTACAGCTGCCTCAATGTCAATTACGCCTGTCACAATTTTGCTGTCGTTCAAAATTTGTTAGCCAAAATCATTTTGGCCAATGTTCAACCATTTGTTAACAATTTCCGAAGCCTGATATGGCGTTTAGCATCTATTCCTCTTCCACAATGTCTTCTGACTGTACTTTCAGGGCAGAATTGATCTAAAGTGTTTTAAAATGTTCTTTTGTCAAATCATTTCAAAGCATGACGAATACGTTAATGACAACACACAATGTCAAATTTTCCTGCACAATGATCCATTTTATACATTTCTTTCCGTCTACAATAACTGCATTTCAAATAATAAAATGTCGTGCTTTTAAGCACCTCTTTTATAATTTACAGGGCAACAATTTTGAACAATGTGATTTTCTCACAAAATGCCTGTAACCATTTGGATACAATAGTTTCATCAGAAAGGAGATGTATATCTGTATTCTACTGGGAATACCTAAGCCTTCGTCACTCTGAATGACTTGCATAACTGGTAAAATGTAACAAATGGACAAAATCTTACTACACAAAACATGTTCTCGTATGTAGAACTCATTAAAACAGTTTGTCAGCTCTGTGGCAGTCCTAGGGGTCCAACAGATCTGACTGTCCTCTTTGTGTTTATCTTCAGTTGCCAAGAATGTCGGATTCGATATTTGATACCCACCACAAATTCCTGAGCTCTAAAACAATAGTAAAAATGTGATGTGTTGCACTCTACTCTCGTACTAACCATTCTTACAAACTCTTATTCTTCTATCTTCTTCATATTCTGAATATGGGGATACAGTAGGCTTTGAGCGATAGTCCTTCTCTTTGCATGGCTGTGATATTTGACGAAAGTTTAACTTTTCCAAAACCCACACAAGCAACAAGGAATATCTCCGAAATGGTTCAGTGTATTCGGACATAAATTACATGTTTTAACCACATCTACATTTTTTTGTATAGTAACATTTGGTCTATCTGTTATGCTTTACCAGTTATACCAAAGTCATACAGAGTAAACAGGAGTGCATGGGCTATAGCCAGAAAATACAAAATATACATTTCATTTGTCATAAAAATATCTTAAACATCTGACATTTTAACTGAAATAGTTACAGACATTTTCGAGAAAATCTTCGTGTCGGATCCTTAAAAGACATTAAACTTGAATACCAACTTTGGGTTTTAACCAAGTTTTCGTTTTTCAGTTATGCTGTCCACAGACACGGACCTTTTTCTAAAAATGCATTTTCTTATTTAGGGGGCCTCCGATGAAATCTCGACATGGAATTTTTGGGTGGAGTACACTATTTGCTGTACTTACTATACTTAGTGGAGAAAATAAACGTGCAAATAGGTACTATGCCATCTGCAGAAACAGAAGTACGTAGACACGTGTCGAGGTTATGCAAGCAGAGCTAACTGTCCGCGTCACACACATGTCCACGTACTTAGAGCGGCGAAAATAAATACAACAAATACAGTGAAACTTGGCTAATTCGAAATGGTCGTTAATTTCAAGAAAAGTGCGGAAATGTTGCCTCATTCGAGAAGTTGAAAAAATGTGAAATTACGAAATAATACGGGACAGCACCGAACACTGTAAACGTGTCTGATTTTAAGCACTGCCTCGAGTCCAATAAGAGTGAAACAACGTCTATTGCTAAAATGTCAATTTAACTATACCCAACTTGTTGTCCCTTGAGCTTGGAATATGCAAGTGGCACTGTGATGTAAGAAACTGAGAATGCCACGTATGTGAAGATGTGATGGGTATTAATTTGGTAGCGATGCTGTGAAACACGCAACAATGATAAATCAGTGACATCTCGTAGAAAACAATGAGGTCATGTTTGGAAGTTGGAAAACGTGCCGCCGTGAACAGTTGAACGAACCTTCCGCCGCCTGCGTTTCTTCAAGTTAATACCAATTATAGTCCAGCACAGTCCACGTGAAGTTGAACCGCCATGTGAGTGTGTTGTGCGGGCGGGCGGGCGGCGGCGGCTAATTCCTAATACCTTTTCATTAGGCTTGTTTCCATCACATAGATCGTGCCGCGTACACCTTCTTATCAAATTAACTTACGACCCCATTCTCAAGTGTAATATTAACCATTTAACCTACTTCTACGAGCTTGGCTTAATGATTACTTTCTTTACCTTCCATTCCAACCAAAATTTGGATGTCATCTTACTGCAGAGAAGATTTACATCTTCTTAAAGGCACGATTTACATTAAAATGCATTTTTCGTAGAGATAACCATTTCCGAAGTACTTCGTAGTGGTCTGAATTTCTCAATGATTGTACTTTTCTCAAGTGGGAGGTCGTTATTCATCTTTTTGTGGTGTTGCAGAGAAAAGCAACTATCAAAGCCATCACATATCGACCAGTTCTTAAACGATTTGACTTTCATATACAGCCTATTTCAGTCCCATAGTCATATACCTATTAGGAAACATGTTATAAAACAAATTTTATAGATATCTGTGTCGATTAACATGAAGTAGATAGAAGAATAAGCATTTGTAAAAATGGTTTTGAAAAGAGTACAGAGAAACTGATGTGAGTGCAACACAATATTTTGTTCCCTCCTAGTCATGCAATGAGACTGCAATATCAAAGCCCTTGTACCTACAAGAAAATAAGCAGTAAGATTAACAGCCTAGGCGAGGTGCTGACGTCACAACACCACCCTGCGATACACGAGGAAACGCATGCACCACGTACCAGTGCGCACAGTGTTTGTTCACTGCATTGAATATTCAAACTATGGCTGATTTTAAAAGTAATCTTATATCAATAAATCTTTTCAATCACGTTCATTAGTGATTAGTGAGACCGATTTGATAAACTTAGTGAAGAGGGTGCGTACAGTTAACTCTAAACTTTATAAGATAGTTTGGTTATGTAGGTAACTTTGTGTTTTTTACGTGAAGTAGATAGAAGAATAAGGGCTTTGGAGAATGGACAAAGGAAGTTATATAAAGGTAACATTGTTTTTTATTATTTTTCTTTGCCTCTGGGCGTATCTGTAGCATATTTTTGTGTTGTTGGATTCCATTACGACTATTTGATACATTGTCGTATACGAATTATCACCTGGACATTCTTTTGTTTTAGTCAGTGTCGGTAACTGTATCCCATAAATCGCTGAAAAACAATTTATTTCACCTTACAATAGATTAACAATCAAAATATTACTGTATTTCCATTTCACAACTGTGTTTATAACAATTGTTCTTTTAATAATGGAGGTATTTTCTCAAAAGAAAGGTTATTTGTTAATGTCAAATATAAAGTGAAGTTTATTTCAGATTGTAAACTGGTTTTCTGTTATAACAACAAGGGAAGATCGAAATACATTTACTACTGTGACAAAACGCTGAATAGACAGACAGTGAAGCTAGAGTTAAGGTAATTGGTGGCTACTTACTTACGTGATAGTGTGTTGCAGAGTCGAGTCGAGTCGACACTAAAGACACAGGAAGACTTGGTATTTGTCTACACACCTTTTATAAGCAATTACCTCCCAGCTGAAAGAGCAATTTATCAGTCTAATGGACAGCTACGTGCCTGCCTGTAGATTCTCACAGTTGCTTAAACAAAGGCTGTGCAAATACTGCACACTACTGCTGCAAAATATTGTCAAGTAAATATCTGCTACTTGCCACTTCTTTTCCCTATTTCATTTAATGATGCACGAGCGAATGCATTACACATTTTCCCAATTACAACATTCACTTAAAATTTACAATATCTGTTTGATTACATAATTAGGTGGAAAAAATAAATACAGAATAGGTAACTAGAACAACACAAAATTAATTACAAAATAAATCATTGCAAAACATAACGTAATATAAATACAAACTAGAAAGTTGGTAACATTGATTAACATGTACACTAAATATCAGGAATCGTGGTAATAAATGACAAGATAGAGCAAAACTGGTGATATTTATATGAAATACTTATGTCAATGTTTAAAGGATGGAAGGTATAGTGATTGCACTCTTAAGTATACTTACGTGATTCAGCATTAGTCCTCTGGAGCAAAAAATATTACCAAATGTATTTGGTGCAATATTTGGAACGTAGGTTAGGATCGTCAATTGTATTATATAGTAATTTGTAAAGGAAAAGTAACAAATGACAACTGCTTGTATGTGATAGGCTCAAATAAGTGAAGCAATGGCTCATACGTAGGAAAATAATGATAATGTTTGAAAAACACATACCTTAGGAATTTACTTAGAATACCGCAAAGCCCTGTATCGAACCAAGGGCCTACTAGATGCAGGTGCAATGAGCAATCGAAGATGAAGGTCAATAGAAGGGTTGCACTATTTATACAGATGAGAGAAGCACGCAAGGCAATTTAAAAGCATACATATGTTTTGGATAGAGCGTGACTTGCGTAGCAAGTGGAGAGTGAGTGAGTGAGTATAACGGCCTGCATTCCATACACTGCCAAATATTCCTTCCTTTACTCCCTTCAAGCTTGGACTGTGTGTGTGCGCGCGCGCTAATGATGCGGAAAAACAAGTAAATCAGGAACTATTGTACATATGAACATCTGTTTCATGACGTTTACTTCCTGCTGCTTGGAGGTCGTACAGTGCGTGAACAACATAACCACATCTTGTCATTGTACTCCACCATGTGTCTAACGCCTATAGACCACGTCATAACGCAGCCCTTATACGTTAGAGATAGTGCTAATGTAAGCTCAATACAAGAACAAAACTCACAAACTAACCTCAATCTTGCAGTATTGCACACAGCAAAGCGCCGCAAATAACTGTCAACCCTAGCACAATAAACAACTTGTACATATGTGAAATAAAGTTACACCTTTTATTTAATAATATTGCAAGTAACATAATAATAAAATTTGTCTCCTCGTTTTTCAAAATTCTTTTTAAAAGGTTATGGCATACATAGCCTGTATCATTGTATCAAGGCCAACATAGCAATAACAGTTGAAGGTGCAACTATCGATTTTCGTATATACAATCGAATAACAAATACACAATTAAAATGTCGGATACCACTGATAATATTAGCAGAACATTAAACGTTTTATAAATGTTTTAAACTGAGACACATTATCGAACGTAAATACCTAGTAGTATGAAACTTGAGTAGGTACAATGGCAATAAGGATGCTCGTTATATAAAATATACTCGCATCTAAATTACAACTATTATGCTCTTGCTGCGTAACATACTATTGTAATACATTAGCTGCTAAACAAGTGGACTTTCAAGGCCGAGAAGACAAATTGCTTGTCACTTTCACTCGTGTCACACATTTCTAGTTTTTGTAAACTCGAAGTAGTTGTTATTCGATTGAACGTACGCATATCGATGCTCCGTGGGAATATCTACAGACAGCAAAGTATAGATTGCTACATGATTAGTGCATAGCATTATCATTACGAACAGCTTCACCTTTGATTGGTGGTTAGCAGTATCGTTGTGAACAGCTGCACCTTTGATTGGTGGTTAGCAGTATCGTTGTGAACAGCTTCACCTTTGATTGGTGGTTAGCATTATCATTACGAACAGCTTCACCTTTGATTGGTGGTTAGCAGTATCGTTGTGAACAGCTGCACCTTTGATTGGTGGTTAGCAGTATCGTTGTGAACAGCTTCACCTTTGATTGGTGGTTAGCAGTATCGTTATGAACAGCTGTACCTTTGATTGGTGGTTAGCAGTATCGTTGTGAACAGCTGCACCTTTGATTGGTGGTTAGCAGTATCGTTGTGAACAGCTTCACCTTTGATTGGTGGTTAGCAGTATCGTTGTGAACAGCTGCACCTTTGATTGGTGGTTAGCAGTATCGTTATGAACAGCTGTACCTTTGATTGGTGGTTAGCAGTGTCGTTGTGAAACGCAGCACCTTTGATTGGTGGTTAGCAGTATCGTTGTGAACAGCTGCACCTTTGATTGGTGGTTAGCAGTATCGTTATGAACAGCTGTACCTTTGATTGGTGGTTAGCAGTATCGTTGTGAAACGCAGCACCTTTGATTGGTGGTTAGCAGTATCGTTGTGAAACGCAGCACCTTTGATTGGTGGTTAGCAGTATCGTTGTGAACAGCTTCACCTTTGATTGGTGGTTAGCAGTATCGTTATGAACAGCTTCACCTTTGATTGGTGGTTAGCAGTATCGTTATGAACAGCTGCACCTTTGATTGGTGGATAGCAGTATCGTTATGAACAGTTTCACCTTTAATTGGTGGATAGCAGTATCGTTATGAACAGCTTCACCTTTGATTGGTGGTTAGCAGTATCGTTATGAACAGCTGTACCTTTGATTGGTGGTTAGCAGTATCGTTATGAACAGCTGTACCTTTGATTGGTGGTTAGCAGTATCGTTATGAACAGCTGTACCTTTGATTGGTGGTTAGCAGTATCGTTATGAACAGCTGTACCTTTGATTGGTGGTTAGCAGTATCGTAATGAACAGCTGCACCTTTGATTGGTGGTTAGCAGTATCGTTATGAACAGCTGTACCTTTGATTGGTGGTTAGCAGTATCGTTGTGAAACGCAGCACCTTTGATTGGTGGTTAGCAGTATCGTTGTGAAACGCAGCACCTTTGATTGGTGGTTAGCAGTATCGTTGTGAACAGCTTCACCTTTGATTGGTGGTTAGCAGTATCGTTATGAACAGCTTCACCTTTGATTGGTGGTTAGCAGTATCGTTATGAACAGCTGCACCTTTGATTGGTGGATAGCAGTATCGTTGTGAACAGTTTCACCTTTAATTGGTGGATAGCAGTATCGTTATGAACAGCTTCACCTTTGATTGGTGGTTAGCAGTATCGTTATGAACAGCTGTACCTTTGATTGGTGGTTAGCAGTATCGTTATGAACAGCTGTACCTTTGATTGGTGGTTAGCAGTATCGTTATGAACAGCTGTACCTTTGATTGGTGGTTAGCAGTATCGTTATGAACAGCTGTACCTTTGATTGGTGGTTAGCAGTATCGTTATGAACAGCTGCACCTTTGATTGGTGGTTAGCAGTATCGTTGTGAACAGCTTCACCTTTGATTGGTGGTTAGCAGTATCGTTATGAACAGCTGTACCTTTGATTGGTGGTTAGCAGTATCGTTGTGAACAGCTGCACCTTTGATTGGTGGTTAGCAGTATCGTTATGAACAGCTTCACCTTTGATTGGTGGTTAGCAGTATCGTTGTGAACAGCTGCACCTTTGATTGGTGGTTAGCAGTATCGTTGTGAACAGCTTCACCTTTGATTGGTGGTTAGCAGTATTGTGAACAGCTGCACCTTTGATTGGTGGTTAGCAGTATCGTTGTGAACAGCTTCACCTTTGATTGGTGGTTAGCAGTATCGTTATGAACAGCTGTACCTTTGATTGGTGGTTAGCAGTATCGTTGTGAACAGCTGCACCTTTGATTGGTGGTTAGCAGTATCGTTGTGAACAGCTTCACCTTTGATTGGTGGTTAGCAGTATCGTTGTGAACAGCTGCACCTTTGGTGGTTAGCAGTATCGTTATGAACAGCTGTACCTTTGATTGGTGGTTAGCAGTATCGTTGTGAAACGCAGCACCTTTGATTGGTGGTTAGCAGTATCGTTGTGAACAGCTGTACCTTTGATTGGTGGTTAGCAGTATCGTTATGAACAGCTGTACCTTTGATTGGTGGTTAGCAGTATCGTTGTGAAACGCAGCACCTTTGATTGGTGGTTAGCAGTATCGTTGTGAACAGCTTCACCTTTGATTGGTGGTTAGCAGTATCGTTATGAACAGCTGCACCTTTGATTGGTGGATAGCAGTATCGTTATGAACAGTTTCACCTTTAATTGGTGGATAGCAGTATCGTTATGAACAGCTTCACCTTTGATTGGTGGTTAGCAGTATCGTTATGAACAGCTGTACCTTTGATTGGTGGTTAGCAGTATCGTTGTGAACAGCTGCACCTTTGATTGGTGGTTAGCAGTATCGTTGTGAACAGCTTCACCTTTGATTGGTGGTTAGCAGTATCGTTGTGAACAGCTGCACCTTTGATTGGTGGTTAGCAGTATCGTTGTGAACAGCTTCACCTTTGATTGGTGGTTAGCAGTATCGTTATGAACAGCTGTACCTTTGATTGGTGGTTAGCAGTATCGTTGTGAACAGCTGTACCTTTGATTGGTGGTTAGCAGTATCGTTGTGAACAGCTTCACCTTTGATTGGTGGTTAGCAGTATCGTTGTGAACAGCTGCACCTTTGATTGGTGGTTAGCAGTATCGTTATGAACAGCTGTACCTTTGATTGGTGGTTAGCAGTGTCGTTGTGAAACGCAGCACCTTTGATTGGTGGTTAGCAGTATCGTTGTGAACAGCTGCACCTTTGATTGGTGGTTAGCAGTATCGTTATGAACAGCTGTACCTTTGATTGGTGGTTAGCAGTATCGTTGTGAAACGCAGCACCTTTGATTGGTGGTTAGCAGTATCGTTGTGAAACGCAGCACCTGTGATTGGTGGTTAGCAGTATCGTTGTGAACAGCTTCACCTTTGATTGGTGGTTAGCAGTATCGTTATGAACAGCTTCACCTTTGATTGGTGGTTAGCAGTATCGTTATGAACAGCTGCACCTTTGATTGGTGGATAGCAGTATCGTTATGAACAGTTTCACCTTTAATTGGTGGATAGCAGTATCGTTATGAACAGCTTCACCTTTGATTGGTGGTTAGCAGTATCGTTATGAACAGCTGTACCTTTGATTGGTGGTTAGCAGTATCGTTATGAACAGCTGTACCTTTGATTGGTGGTTAGCAGTATCGCTGTGAACAGCTGCACCTTTGATTGGTGGTTAGCAGTATAGCTGTGAACAGCTTCACCTTTGATTGGTGGTTAGCAGTACCGTTGTGAACAGCTGCACCTTTGATTGGTGGTTAGCAGTATCGTTATGAACAGCTGCACCTTTGATTGGTGGTTAGCAGTATCGCTGTGAACAGCAGCACCTTTGATTGGTGGTTAGCAGTATCGCTGTGAACAGCAGCACCTTTGATTGGTGGTTAGCAGTATCGTTGTGAACAGAGGCATATATGACGTCCATTGCAGTGGTGTATAAGCGCTGTATTATGGCATGCTCGAGCACCAGAAAAAGAAGCATTTATTACATTCGCATGCCATTCTCTTCTCATTCAACAAACTAGAGAGAATTTAATACCAGGGAAATTGAAAAATGATTCATTGCAGCTAATTGTGTCGTGGTAGATACAATGGAAATAGTAGAATACAGTAAGTGCATTTTTAAAGAAGTGTGCTAGGTTTGAAAAAATGGCTCCCTTTGCATGACCGAAAGAATATAACGAATGCTAAGCAGTAACAGGAAGTAACACAGAAATAGTTAACTGCACACAAAAAGGTGCTGTAACGAGATGTATATTCGCTCCAAGGATAATGATCGAACTGCAGGACCTGGAAACGTGTTCCAAATGAAGTTCATTGATGGATGACGGACCATGCGTCTGCATTTGCTGTCAGTTGGGCTCTAGACACGAGTCTTTGGGTACGCCCCTATTGCTTTGAAACTCTTATCAACCGTACCTCGTATCTCGTACATGAGATTATATCTATAGTAAAATGTGTAATGCTAAATACATTGTGAAAATATTGTCTATCACTGTCTAGGCTATCTAACGAAAGTTTGAACCTTAATCTATACAAATAAATGTTCTTACTGCTGAAATAAATATAACCCATAAATCAGAGACTGTGTTAGGACTAATACTTGGCCCACAAACCACTAGCGTCAAGAACTGACGTCATGCTGTAACGTATTGCGTCCACAAGATTGTGGAAAAAGTAGAGTTCTCGGGTAACTCTCTCGCGTGTATCTAGCACCTTCTTTACTACATAATTAATGAGAGAAAAAGAAAATGAAGTACCTATATTGCCATTGCGGCGGGCGGGATTCGAACCTGTAGCTTTTTCTTACCTACTTTAAAAGACTTGCGTGAACTATGTACGAAATTTCCGTTCTTCGCATTCCACTGCTTATAGATATATAAGTAAAGTGTTTTGTTTTATTAGGCTATTAGGTTAACGGCATATGCGCAAGTGTGGGACTCCTAAACAGGTGTACCAACTTAAATACCCCCAGTTATCTTTTTGCACACATTGTGGGAACTACTTCATAATGCGGCAATAATATTTATCTGTCTTTTTTATCAATTTCTTTTGCTTTTAGAATTCTATTCATATCTTGAAACGTTCGCCATTTCTTTTCACTTAGCAACATTTTTACAATATTTTCCACAGTTATCTCCTGCCCAATCTGTTTTATACATTTTACTTTCTCTACTGGTAAGTAGGGGAAGTATTGTATTCCACCCAAAAATTCGATGTCGAGATTTCACCGGAAATGTTTTAACAACCCTTTAATTAAATAAAGCATTTTTAGAAAAAGGTCCGCACGCGTCTGTCTGCCTGCCAGCCTGTCATTCTGCGGACAGCATAACTCAAAAACTAAAAGTCGGTTAAAAGCCAAAGTTGGTATTTAAGTTTAAGGATGCGACACGAAGATTTTGAAGAAAATAGCCCCACCCTAAACTACCCTTTATGTGGAAAATTCTTCGAAAATTTTGATTTTCTTGAAAATGGTGATAACGATTTTGATTAAAATGGCATATATTTAAGAACTTTTATGACAAATGAAATTTATATTTTGAATTTGCTAGCTGTAGCCTATGTAGTCTTGTTTACTCTGGATGACTTTTGAATAAGTCGTAAACCGTAAGAGATAGACAATATCTTACTCTACAGAAAATGTAGACCTCGCCAAAACACAGAATTTATGTCTAAATACATTTTTTGTAGAGTAAACCATTTCGGAGATATTCCTTGTTATTTGTGTCAGTTTCGAAAAACTTAACTTTTCGTGAAATGCAACATCGTTGTTCATTTTTTGTTATTCGTGCAAAGAACGGAATTTGAAAGTTTCAATAGATTTGAGTATCGCTCAAAAGCTCCTGTATTCCCATATTCCCCTTGTACCTACAAGGAAATAAACAATAAGATAATTTGTACAAATGTTTATCTCAACTAACACGAAGAAGATATAGGAATACGAGTTTGTAAGAATGGTTAGTACAAGAGTAGAGAAAGTCATGTGAGTGTAGCACACCAACTGTCTTGCAGTTCCATTTTATATATTCTAATAGCGCGTGTTCAGGTTTATCCTTTTGCTTGCAATAGAGACAATTTTCAGTGTTAGTGAAAGGTAGGTTTTGAACCGTTCATATCCCGATGTATATTGGGTTAAGTAATATCCTACGTATCCATGTTTCATAAGCTAGGTATATCTGGTATCAATTTGCTGCTCCACTGTGCCGTCTGTTTCCATTAAGTTTGCCATATCTGTATCGTATCACATTTTGAGCCTCTATCTCTGTCTCTGTGTGTGTGTGTACGTACACGATATTGCGCTAATAAATGGATGTGTAGAGACCCGGCTATAGGCACTATCGATTCTAACTGCACTCTCCCCGAAAAGTTACTTTCCCCACCCATGATGCCTATACAATATACCATTATAGAATTAAGTGCACTTCGGGCCTCTTGTATTTGGTATTAGCTGTCCTAAGATCTTGCGCGGCTCACTGTTTCTCTACATATTTAGAAAAAAAAATTATATTTGTTAAGCGTTAGTGGTTATACCGTGTGGAAGGGAAGTCGTTACATTAATTTAAACCAGTGATAGATCTAAGTATTTGGAACACTTTTGTATCTTATATTTGTGTCCCTGACCATTTCCTACGGAAATATTTTAGTTTTGTAGAAAACAAGCTGGCAACACTGCAGATTGTATGGGTGTCACTTTCACTAGGTCAGTACATAAACAAACACCGCAGCGGTACGTCTTGAGAACACAAACTGTGTCCTTCTGTGTTTAGTGTGCGAGTGTAGGCCAATCACAAGCGTTAGCTCCCAACGAAAGCGAAAGTGCCCGAACTGTTTACATCCAGAAACCGGTTCAATTCCCTGACCAACCTCAAGTCCAGTTACTTCACGTCTGAAAGAGCTGCTCGGAGTATTCCTTCAATTCTTGTAAGTGATTAATTATTCCGAAACCCTGTGTGACGTATGTCCCATGAAGCTATGTCAGAAATAAGTTACTCTACGCATCTTACAAGTAACAAACTGTTATCTTCGTACATTCTTGTGGAAATACGCATCCAATTTGAAACAAAAACCATTTATTTGTTGAAAGGATGAGTGTTTTTGTATTTGATAATTGTGTGTGTGTGTGTTGCAGGCCAGTGTCGGGGGGCCTGAGCAATGGCCCGTCGTTCCGGCGCTCCCCAGGGTCTCGTCCAGTGCTAGACGGCGGGGGTGTCTCCCATCATCACTACCCCATCGTCACCGTCATCGTGCATAAGGACGAGAACGGCTACGGCATGAAGGTGTCGGGCGACAACCCAGTCTACGTGCAGTCCGTCAAGGAGGGTGAGTACACTGTCACTACGTGCATATCCCATGTTAGCACCTACTGTGTTACAAATTACAGGAGAGTTTCGTATCTAAATACGCCACTCGGAGTCTCTAGGTGCATATATCCAGTACAAGACTGAGCTAAACCTGGCAGTTCAAATGTCTCTACACGAGCAAATACATGTACAGGGCTGTGTATGACTTTCAAGCCCAAAATGTTTAATTTACATATACGTACAGTGTTTTAGAATATTTAGTTTTAGCTTGCCTTAAATGATACGTATACTTGCCAAATAAAGTGTTCGAGATCACTTTACGGCAAATGAGGCGCTTTTTACGGCTTCAAACTATTGGAGAATTTCACCATAAACATAATAGACTATTAAATTCCCTTGTATGATATTGTAACGTAAGATTACACACTTACACTATCACAGACTGTTGGTTAGACGCTGGCCTACTGATCCCAAGGTCGCGAGTTCAAATCTGGCCCACGCCGATGAGCTTAAAAACGACAGCTCCATGTCAGTAGATTTACTGGCATGTAAAAGAACTCCTGCGGGACGAAATTCCGGGACAAAGGCGACGCTGGTATGATCCTGACAGTAACAGCGTCGGTAAACAACAAAATAATATAATTTCTATAACGTGAATGAATCAAATGGGTAAAATGATGCTCAAATGAGCCCGACTTCCATGGAGCTTTAAGTTATCCGACATTCCTGTTCTCAGGATAACGGAAAACCGTAGAGAAAACCTTACCCGGATAACTTACTCTAAGCGAGATTCGAACTCGCGACCTCTTGAACGTGAGGCAGACACGCTAACCATCACGCTGCCGAGGCAGCTCCATAGCAGAACGTTACACTGTTCGCCTACCACCTAGGGACCCGCATGTAGTATTTGTGGTGGACGAAGCGGCGTCTGTAGCGGTTTTGAGAGGGTTTTCCAGTATGCCCAGTCACTCATTCCACGAATTGCACCATTATCACCTTTCCAATAATTGATTTCGCCTGCATTACGTTATGATCCCCTTCCTCACTCTGGGGTTAGTGCTACGAGTAGAGGTTGAAGTGGAAAATTGCTGATCTAGATTAGTATGTTTTTTCGGAGTTTTTGCTTGTCCTAAGAAGACAAATGTCGGTAAGTTCTAGGTCAGTGTACCTCGGGCTCATTTGAGCATCAATTCACGTATTTCATTCATTCATTGTTGGACATGACCTACTGCATGACTTAAAAAGATCGTATCTTATTGCCTAAAAGTTGTTGGCTAATGCTGGATTTCTGACAATGAAGTCGTTAATCCTCTTTTTGTCCAATATTTTTCACTGATGGATGGGAAGGGCACTAGAAGTGGCCGGGCATATTTGAAGGTGGTCTTGGTCCATTTCCTCTTGCAGATCACATAGAGGACAGAGTGGTGAAGAATATATCCCAATTCATACCAGACAATCATGTCCCGTAATCAACCTGAAGGTTGCAACTACTGTTTTTCGAGGATACTCTGGAAAAAGTAAATGAGTGGGGTTATGGAACTTGCATCTACATGTTGAATAGTTTGTAAGGTTAGCAGGTTTAGCATTGGTGGGTTAGATCAAGTCGCTGCAGGGATGTAGTGCGGGCTGCCAGCAGACACGGCGCACCGTACCGCTGTGCTGTACGTGTTATTGCTCCAGAAACGCACCAACATTTCCATTTTACAGTTTTATTGTATCAGTAGTTAAAGATAACAGATGCCAGTACGGCGATATTGGCCGTTGTGTGATCATAAAGTCCAAGCCAAAATATGATGAAAAGGATTACAAATAAGCAACCTTGCTAATGTTAAATTTTCATATATTTTATAATTGTCTGTTTTGTATTTTTCATTACAATACCGTTATTTTTCTTGTGCGTGTTGTTTTCTTAATCTGTCCTGTGGAAGTCAGTTAACATATCGTTGTTTTGGAATTACAAGGTACTCACTAGACTCCAGTAAGAATAACAGTTTCTTACTTATTGCACAGAAATTAAACATTAATCAACTTGTGTTAACCTATTTAATACTACATAAAGAAGGATTAAATTAAATTAAACTACATTAAATTTTAAGTAGCCCCTAAGAAGTGTTGACGTACCCAGGTTGAATATCAGTTACCCTTATATCGCGGATGACCTACACGCATGCGCCCCTGGCAAGACACACATCACAATATAAAAGGATTTGTTTCGTATGTAGAAGGAAGAAAAGAGGAGCATCACAGCGGTATGCTGCGCCGTGTCTGCCGGCAGCCCGCACTACATTCCTGCAGCTCTTGCCGTACGCAATGTTAAACCTGCTAAATTAATAACCTTACAAACTACTCAACTAAAATTTCTACACCATCACTTATATATTTTTATCCAATAACGAGAAAAGGAAGATAGCATTATTTTCTTAAATATACCAAGCTTTGGTTAAATTTATAAGTAATTACTTTAAAAAATAACAAACTATGTTATTATCTCTGAAAAAGCTTCGTAACAGTTTTTTTTTAAATTACAAAACTGTTTAAAAATGGACAAAACAAATTCGTATATAAGTTACCAAGGAACAAACCACAAGGCTTAAGCACACGGAAACTGCCTTACTTAACAATAGTACCAACTTGTGGAGCAAAACTGCACCTGGAAAAGTTGATCTAAGTTTACCGAAGTGTATTTCATGTGTTAAGTTCTCATTTCTTTCTGTTGATTCACAGATTTTTGTACGTAACTGCATTGATCGAGAGTGAGTCACGTGATTTAGTGCATCAGTTAAATCATGTTCATATAGAACTCAGTTAACGCTGCATGTTTTCATTTAGAGTCCATGTCATTCACTACAGTCCAGGGTAATACGTGCGAAGCAATGAAGCTAGTGCATAAAGTTAAACGTTTTTCAATAATACAAGTGTTAAAAATTTAAAAGTATGAAGGTTTATTTTAAAGTATTGTGAAAAAATAACAATTCTACTCATCCCACTTCTGACACCAGCGTGACAAAAATCTTTGTACAAATACACAGTTCTCTTGCACTAACGTTAATATAGTCTGCAGTCTTTCAAGCGTGATGGTTAGCGTGTCTGCCTCACGTTCAAGAGGTCGCGAGTTCGAATCTCGCTTAGGGTAAGTTATCCGGGTAAGGTTTTTCCCGAGGTTTTCCCTACCCTGAGAAGACGAATGTCGGGTAACCTAAAGCTCCATGGACCTCGGGCTCATTTGAGTATCATTTCACCCATTTCATTCACTCACCGTCCGATATGACGCAATGTTGGAAGACGTTAAATTAAAAAAAAAAAAAAAAGTCTTTCAAGATATTACAACTCACAACTGTTTTCTTCTGGTAGCCTTGACTCGACGTTTTCACCGTCTTTCTTCACTTGTTCTCTCTCTCATACACTAACTCCGACAATACAGTTACTCGACTCTCATTAAATCCTTCTTCACTTCGACACCTCTTACAATGACACTACCACACACTGACACCACACACTCATGTTGGTAACCGTAACTCTCTGCTGTTTCCTCGCCTCCTTGTATACTAGGAATGATGTCACACGGACCTTTCGCGAACTTCTTCAAACACGCCGGCGGTGACTTAGCCAGATCTTTCTCGAAGGTTCTGGAAAGCCTTGTGGTACCGCTTCATTGTTTTTAGTCACGTGCTCGCTCATTAGAGTGGTATGCCGAAAGTTGAGCTTGGACCTTTCTTTTTGCCCGGCGTCACGGTATTATGCGTGCTGTATTAGGTTTTAAATGGAAAACCCTATAGGTACTTAGAAGTAGTCTCGAGGTCCCATTCTTAGGTAATAGTTGCACAAATAAGTAGTAAAACTTGTATTTGTTTACTACACTGCGTGTTTATTTGTAGTTTTCCAGTGACCATGGATAGGAGAAGTGAAGCATCTGTTGATAACGGAAGGGTGTAGTGAATGATGCACTGTAAACCTGTAGATAGATGTAGAGTTGTTGTTGTTGTTGCACCTGTAGCAGTAGCTATAGTAATCACATTATTATTATTATTTTGTTGCTGAGTGTTGTGTTTTTCTGCACCTCTCCAACAGGTGGAGCTGCCGAGAGGGCGGGCCTGCATAGCGGCGACAAAATCATCAAGGTAAGACACGATCACACCAACCACCTCTTTATTTTACCAAAAGCTTGGACAGTGATTCACTTCATCTTACCTGCTCCCCCATAGGCTCAACTTTCACACAACAATTTCTTGCATGTACTTAGAAGTATTAAATTGCACAACCTACAAAAATGTAGAGCTTTTATCTTCAGTTTTTTCTCCTTTTCTCTCTTGCATAAATGTATTGTGTTGTTGCACTCACATGACTTTCTCTACTCTTGTACTAACCATTCTTACAAACTTTTATTCCTATATTTTCTTCGTGTTAGTTGACATAAACATTTTTACGAATTATCTTATTGCTTATTTCCTTGTAGGTACAAGGGGAATATGGGAATACAGTAGGATTTGTGCGATAGTCAAATCTTTATATTACGTTCTCTTTGCACGGTTAACGTATAAAAGATGAATAACGATCTTCCATTTGACAGAAGTGTAAGTTATCGAAAAGACACACAAATAACAAGGAATATCTCGGAAATGGTTCACTCAAAAAAAAATGTACTTGGACATAAATTGTGTGTTTTAACAAGATCTACATAAATGAAGAAACAAAACACTATAGTAATAATTGGCTGTTACGTGTGGAGAGAATGGAGTATGAAAATAGCTGTAAATTATGAAGCAGCAGGTGGAAGAGATGTGGGCCGACCACAGAACAGATGGAGAGAAAGAGACTTAAAAAAGCGGAACACAGAATGTGTCTAACCCACGGAGTGAAGATGATTATTTTATAGATATAATTGTAATGTTGATTGTGCAATTGTTACACTTTGTCAAATCAATTCCTCAGCATAAGTAATACTGTTAGTATTGATAATACATTGTTTGCATAGGAAATATCGTATCTTTAAAACATTTGCATGACCAATGTATATGTTTCTTCAATTTTCTGTTAAGTGTTCTTGGTTGTGATTGAGAAATGAACCTATAAACGCTAAGAAATAGACAAAAACTTACTGTACACAAATATATACATCTGGTTAAATTACATGATCTGTGCCTTTAACCATTTCCGACATATTCTTTATTACAGGTTGGAACTGTTAAATACGTAATATTTTAGCAGTGTGTAATTTGTTGCGATTTTGCATGGAAGTAATAATCATTATCAACTGATTGAGTTTCGGTCTGAGATTGCAAACAGGACGCGAGGTTCTAACCAATAACATCCATCCACACAGATAAATAACATGGTGCGCACAGAGGCGTACGTAATGGACTAATTTTCTGCATATTAGTTAAAAGTGGGTGGCCATGTTTACCTTCCTGATCTCAGCATGCCAAATTGATGTTGTCATCTGCAAGCCCACACGGCAGGGCGCATGCGCAGAACCTACAAGCAACTTTTCATTATCCACAACATTTGTTGGTGTGCTTATGTAGGGTGAAAACCCACTCGACTAATGCTCATAATTCCCTGACCGTTGAAAGGTCAAATTCATTCTCACGAATTGCTAAACATTAATTACTAAAGGATTAAACAGGATTTACCAAGTCCTTGCGTTCAACACGCACACATTGCATTACTTAGCAAGAAGACCTTGACTTTTACTTGAGAATGTCGTAGAGTAGAAAAAATAGTTGTCACTGCATAGAATATAAATAGCTGGTGCACTTCATAGCATAAAAACACAAGGAACACATATAGATGGCCATGGTGTAACAAACACAAGAACGAGCATATTTATTAACTCTTTCTGGGCGTAATTATTTTCCTACTTTTCTCAAGTATTTTAAAGCATAAATACTGTACAAAATAAGGCGCATATGAAACTGTTTTGTGTACTAAATCTTATAACCAAGCACGTGGTGGCAGGTGGCAGACTATGTAGGCATCTTTTCTAAAGAGATTAACTTAGTGTCGTGTGAGTGCGGAATGTTATTTGCTTTATATAGATTATGTGAAAACTATGTACTAAATAACTATGTGACCAAAAAAGAACGTATATAAGTTATAAGTATAGGTAATGTGCTTTAATTATTTAAAACTAAGTGCATCATTCCGATCGATGATTATTCCAGCACCAATACTAATACGCTATGCAGTATTTGCACAACTTGGAACACTCAGAGAGGTTCTGTAAAGTCCTGTTCATTCTGAATGACTCTTGTATAACTTCTGAACTCATATAGAGATAGACAAAATGTAACTGCACAGAGCATGTTTTATTGTTTGTACTTGGACACTTGCGGTGAAATTAACCATACAAGTTTGAGGTTAATACGCCCATTAAAAGCACGAAACGTGTGGATATTAATAAGACGCCATAACCTTGACGTCGTATGCAGCAAAACAAAGGACTGTCGAGTTTCCATAGCAACAGTGTGACGAATGTTCTCCAAATCGCAGGACTTGAAGCTTTCACGGCGATAATTATTAATTAGCGCTTCTCCGGTCACCAGCCGTCTAACATCTATAACATTCTTCGGTGTTTCGGCCACAATAAGCTGCATGACCATCATCAGGATACAATAAACAAACTGCCATTTCAAAATCATTACTTTCTTTTACACACACACACACACACACACACACACACACACACACACACACACACACACACACACACACACACACACACACACACACACTTTTTTCTAAAAATGTTTTTTTTTTTTTTATTCAGGGGGCCTCAAAACATATATTTCCAGTGAAATCTCGACATGGAATTTTTGGGTGGAATACAATATTTTTACACAGTACAGAAAGTAAAAATGTATTATGCATTTAGTCACAAATTATTTTTAAAAGCAGTTATTCTTCCATCTACTTCATGCTAATACAGATAAACGTCTATACAAATGCTTTTATTATATATTTTGTTGTACATAATGTAATGGGAACATGGAAAAACTAGGCTTTATGTGATAGTCAAATATTTTAAGAACTAGTCGCTATGCGATGGCTTTCAAATTGCGTTCCATTTTGTATATAAAGAAAAAAGGGCGTTGGGGGTTTCTTCGTGTTCAGGAGATGTTGTATAAGTGTCTGAAAGTTCAAACCAATGACAACAAATATCTAGGAAATGGTTATCCATAAAAAATGTATCATGGTGATTATCTGATGATGGATTAGGAATGTCTTCTGTTCCGGCCTCCTCACGTTGTAATGCATATTTCTTAAGTATGTCGTATACAAAAATTGTTAGCCATATTTTAAAAAATGTTCCATGTAAACAATAGTTCGTAATCGGTGGATTTGGTGGAATATTTTTGTGTGGCATCCATGGACGAGGCTGCAGTTATTTAAAGTAGTTGTCATTTTTGCTTTCTCTACTACGTATAGTAAGTAGAGGAAGTATTGTACTCCACCCAAAAATTCGATGTCGAGATTTCACCGGAAATATGTTTTGAGGCCCTCGGAATCAAAAAAAAGCATTTTTAGAAAAAGGTCCGTGTGTGTCAATCTGTGGACAGCGTAACTCAAAAACGAACAATCGGTTAAAAACCAAAGTTGGTATTTAAGTTTAATATCTTTCAAGGATGCGACAAGAATATTTTGAAAAAAATAGCCCCACCCTAAACTACCCTTTACATGGAACATTTTTCGAAAATTTTGATTTTCTTGAAAATGGCTCTAACGATTTTGATTAAAATGTCATATGTTTGAGGTATTTTATGACAAATGAAATGTATATTTTGAATTTTGTGGATATAGCCTAATGTAGTCCCGTTTCCTCTGGATGACTTTTCAATAACTCGTAACCGTAAGAGATACCTAAAGAAAATCTTAGTATACAGAAAATGTAGATCTTGCTGAAACATACAATTTATATCCAAATAAATTTTTTGTGCGGTGAGCCATTTCGGAGATATTCCTTGTTATGTGTGACTTTTGGAATACTTAAAACTCGTCAAATGGAAAGTTATAATTCAATTGTTTATATCTTAGCTGTGCAAAGATGTATAAATACCGCATTCCCAGATTAACTATGGCGTATAAACGGAGAGGAAGAAGAAATATAGGTAGACCGAGAAGATGGCACAACAGTTTTGATATATGATATTATTATTGTAGTATTTTATAGTGTGTTGGTCATCCCCTATATAGGTGTAATTGATAGAAACGCCAACACTGCAGGTTTTAGGGCTGTCACGTGTGTGAAGGACCGGACCGGACCGGACCCGACCGGACTCAAGGCCATACATACGTATATGAATCACCTGACAAATGACTACGACTATGCGTTCTACAATGGAAATTCCTGTTTTAATCGCCTGTCGCCTCGTCACATTTAACTTGTAACTTGCTGTGTTCAAGTTTAACTCGGAGAAGAACCTCTTACATTCACAACAGTTTCTCAACAAATTATCGTTCAGTTTTACATGTATAGCTTCTACTGTCTGCCCACTAGAAGAAGGCATGCTGCAGGAATCTGCTACGTAAACATTTTCTGCCATCCCTATCATGTTTATATATGCTAGCGACTCATGTATCAGTGTTGCCAACTACTGTTAGCGAAATGTCACTGAACCTTACATTAAAAGTCACTAGAAACTCCTTAAATCAAAGTAAATGTCCTAATTAATGAAAAGGAGCTTGTATAATATAATTTGAAAACACAATTGAGTCAGGTACGAGTAGAAGGAAAGTCTGGTCCCTGTGCGACGTTTTGTGAACAGTAAGACGTGTCAGCTGGGGCAATTGGTGGGATGAGTGGCGGGACAAGCCGGGCCGCCTAGGTTGTAGGCCAACGCACTAACCACTCGGCCACGGCGTCGTCTTTTGTTTATTTGATATTTTATAAATGCAATTATTGCACAACTAGCTGGTGTAGTGAGAGAATGATCTAGAATTGTCGTTTTGAAATGGTGAGGAAAGGAAGCAGAGGCGACCACGGAGAACGACTGCCTGTTTCCTCTACCAGTTAACTAGGGCAAGTATTGTGTTCCGTATCTTTCCGATACGCTTCATGACTTTGCTAGGTAGTAGACATGCTAGTGGTCACTCAGAATTTGGGTATCCGACAGAGGATTACGTATGGATCAGAGGCTATACGTGTTGGAGTATCAACTTGTGTAAACCGCGCTGCCACAAGACGTGCAAAAAATATTGTACTCTCCTAATGCGCTCAGTCGTTTTTTCTATGGGTGTATAAGAGAAGAGAAAGTCATGTGAGTGTAAAAGATGGGATTTTTTCCTGTGGTCCCAGTTCAGTGAGGCTGAATACGTTTAATAGCGGTAGAATGTGGAGTATCTGCACGTAGATAAGTGACAGAGAAGGTACACATAGAGAAGTTTTGAAGAGCGTATAGAGGTGCAAGGAGCTTGGCAGTGTTTACTAACGGTAACTTCATATGAACACATGTTCCCAGTAGTCAAAATGTCTTCATCAATCTACCTATCTGCCTGCCTGCACTCCATTGCCGCATGTTCTCTACTGCTATTGGTTTGTATTCTCTGTGTTATGTACCTACAGTAAGTAGACAAAGTCACAGCAGTTACCTACTGGTAACCACACTTTATTGCCTTCTAGTCAGTCAGCGTATTGCTAACGTTACACTTAGATCACTTTTGTACAAACTCGAAACAAGAGAAGAACTGTCGAATCGAATCACAGTTAAGAACTGTCAGATTACACTCGCACTGAACTGCTACACTGAACACTTCGTAGACACTTCACCACAAGCACGACTGGAACAACTTCTACGGGCACGAGCAGGTTTAGAAATGTTGTAGAACTAGTATGAGAGAGAACAGTGAATTTGTCGGGTATCTTATACACACAAAAGCTATCCGAAGACCTACAGTTATTAACAATGTGCATAACTAAGTTTGAGTGCAATCATTTTTATATTAACGAGAAAACAAAACGGAAAAGCAAACCAACAGTTAAGAAGTGAAGTGAAGGGAAGTGAAGGGAAGGGAAGGCAAAGCACAGCACACTTTGCGACTTTCACTCACCAGGCTACTCGCGCTGGGTAGACCACAACATTACACCCTTAAAGTCAGTATATTGTATGTGACACTAATCGGAACAGGCTTCGGTCCCAATGGCACTGTACTATAATATTGTGTAATATATTATTATTATTATTATTATTATTATTATTATTATTATTATTATTATTATTATTATTATTATTATTATTATTATTAAGTATTTTTAAGAAAAGAAGTTTATTTCTGTTTACCAGGACGAGGTATTTCGCTACTTGCTTCTTCAAATTCACTACAGACGGACGAAACCCACGAAATGCCGGGCAGCGATAATGTAAACAAAGCTGGTGGTTATGCACAGTCAAGCAAAGGACATACTTACGTATAAAATAAACGTGTAGTTGTAGATGAGCTACTAATTTGAAATTATATCTAGAGTTACAGGGCACCATTTCACTGTAGGTACCTATGTATAAGATACAATACAATAAAATATTGAATTATACATCACAGATTGAATGCTTACGAGAAACATATTTATTTGTAGATTTGAGGACAGGGTTCCTCTTATGTGGGAAATAAAGATTACTGTGCCAAGCTTGCAAGTCGATTTGTGTACGAAATAGTGATATCCCTGTATCAAGGAATTTGATGGGTTGTTTTATTGAGTGCCAAATATACAGAAGCAGCTTGTCTGTGTGTGAATGAAACAGTCATCAGAACGTGTAAACTGACCTGACCTTGCCTTGGTATGTGATCAAACACAAGACGAATTTAACCCTCGTTTGTTTACATGCACATGTCCGCACTGAAGCCAAATGAGTCACCGAGCGAAATGTAATCAAGTTTCCCATTGTGGCATCCAGTTGTGATATCTCATCTCTGCTACCAGCTGCTACAAGGGTGAACTATGTGGTCTTTATCTCACGCTATATAGTGGTAGTGATATGTTAGTTGTTAATTGACATAAGATTAGTGCAAAATACACATACAAGTACAAAAAAGTGAAATGAATTAGAACATTTATTCTACGTTTGGCGTATGTTTGTGTAAAGTGTCAATGTTCCATTAAGTAAATTTAATAAATGTTGGAGTGTTGCAGTTTACATAGTGCATTGACTATACCCCTGATCTGTTCATCTTCCTTCTGTTCACATCATCCTACCATTTTCTTCTGCATTCACTTATTAATTATTTCATTTAGATTATCATTTCCAACTTTTAATGTTTTATTGCTTCTTTACTCTTGCTCTTTACTTATAGTTATTAGGTAAAGTATTGTATTCCACCAAAAATTCAATATCGAAATTTCACCTGCAATACATATTTTGTAATTCGCTGAATCTAAATAGAATCGTTTTTTAGAAAAAAGTTCCCGTGTGTGCGTTTGAAAATACTGTAACACACACACACACACACACACACACACACACACACACACACACACACACACACACACACGCACGCACACACACACACACACACACACACTCCATTATCTTTGAACACGCCCACTATCACATGTGTTCCCTCAACATCAGTTGTCTCGTCAGATGAGACCCAAATGGGGCCCTCTCCCATTTCCTGAGTCGATTGTTTCCATATATATGACAAGTACCCACATACTTCTCTCTGACTAATAGATTCATCTGAGACAGTTTCTTTTGTGTGTTTTTTAACATACGCACAAACCGCTACATTTTTTAATTTCCAGATAGGGCTATCACCACAAACCATAGCACGGCGCACATTACTTGCAAACGAGTATAATTTAAAGTGAATAAAATTGCAACTAAGCAAGGAAATATTAATAAATATGTAAAAATATGTACTTGAAAGTAAAATATGTAATTATATATACACTCATGTACATTTTTAGATTTTAATTGTCATTAAACTTACATTAAGCTACTGGTTACTAAAGATGTGGAAATATCCTTGAAATGTGGAGGAGCGAGCAGGTATCAGTAGAAGTTGTCTCCAAACAGGTCTAAACTACGTGTGTCAGGCGGCGTGTCCGTAAACTGAGGTGACATAACCTTACTCTTTTAGCCTCTGTGACAACACTCCATAAACACGTTCTGTATCGTGAAACTGCTCACTGTGAGGCATTCTCCTGGCCTTATGTTTCATTCACTACTTACTCACTCACTCCAGGGGAATCCAAACACTTACTCTTCCATCTACTTCAATATAGTAGGCTTTAAGAGCTGCTCGCTAGGTAATGACTTTGGCATTCCATTCTCCTTGCATGACCACGACATAAAAATGAAAAACGGCTTCTTGTTTGATAAAATTGGTTGTCCCCTTAGCACGGTGCTGCTGCTTACCAAGAAGGAGACCCGGGTTCGATTCCCCTTACCCACTTGAACATTTAGTCCCACTTGGAGACCTGGTTCGGGATGCACTCAGCCTACTTAGGTCCTTGAAGGGACAATTGAGGAGCTACTTGATTGAAAGGTAGCGATCCCTGGTCCAAAAAACCGCATCACCGCCCAGGAAGGTCCGGGGTGCCCAGTTTTATTCTGATTGCCTCAGAATGTGTATTTTTGGTGAAATCTCTGTAGGAAATATACATTCTGAGATGGAATGAAATAAAATTATTGCTCTAACTAACCTTGTGCCGCAACGGACCTTTCCAGATGAAGGCCTACCGCCCGACCGCTGCGTCCTCCATTTCTGCCCACCACGGGCGTCGTGTACTGCAGGTGGGACGAGTAGTGGTGTTTACGGGCCCGTCGACAACTAGGTCAATAGTGCCCGAAGTCCAAAATAAAAACAAACCTCACCCCTTTAAAGCTAAAAAGTGAAATTAAAATACCTAAAGATGGACCTTAAAACCACTAAAAAGGGAGTTAAAACAGGTTAAAAAGAAAAAAGAAAGAAATTAAAACCTGTAAAAAGTTATTTTACTAAAACATAAGGTGGTTACACTCTTAAAAAGGTAAAAACACAAATAAAACATCCTAAAGGTCTATTTCCTGACCTCCTCACGCCTGGAATCCCTGCAAGGGTTGTACCGTGTCCTTGATTGTCCGAGGTGGGACGTGGTCAGCAACCAGGGGTCGCTTCTTCTCAATCAAGTAACTTCCTTAGTTAATCCATCGGGACCTAACAAGGCTGAGTGCACCCCGTTCGTGGTAGAATAAACAACAATGTGCAACACGTGTGATAATGATGATAACGTTGCATGTCACAAAAGTAATTTTCACATAGTCACGGATAAAGACAACAGGTATGTCTGCCTATAAGTTTATATTATCTATTGCTGTATAAGTTTCTAAGCAGTTTAAATGTGTGTAAGAGGAAACACGTGTGGGTATCTATATACCTGATAGTAAATTGAGGACAGATGTTAATGGGCTTGCTTACGTAATGGGCATAAGACTAGTGATTTTCTTACCTCTGTGTTGAAACAGGAGACCTTGAACAAATCTAACATTATAACTCACAGGATCTGGTCTGATACAAGGGGAATATGAGAATACAGTCAAGTCATTTAAACCTTCCAAATTCCCTTCTCCTTGCACGGTTAACATATAAAAAGTGAATAACGATGTTCCATTTGACAGAACTATAACTTCTCCAAAACTCACGTAAATAACAAGGAGTATCTCCGAAATGGTTCACTCTACAAAAAATGTATTTAGACACAAATTGTGTGTTTTAACAAGATGTACATTTTTCTATATTAAGACTTGCTCTATCTCTTATGCTTTAGCAGTTATGCCAAACTCATCCAGAGTCAACAGGTCTACAGCCAGAAAACTCAAAATATACAGTTCATTTTCCATAAAAATATCTCAAACATGTTGCATTTTAATCAAAGTCATTAGAGCCATTTTCGAGAAAATCAAAATTTTTGAAAAAGTTTCCATGTAAAGGCTAGTTTAGCCTGGAGGAATTTTCTTGAAAATACAGGCAGTTTGTTTCAAAACGACGTGAACGTTGTTGTTCATGTGCAACTTGATACGAAAATACGGTTTGCAATGCAATTAAAGGTACATAAACAAATCGCTATATTGTGAGCGTGAATTCTTGTGCAGAGCCGCGTGGCGTGTTTTAGCACTGCTTTCTGCGGCACACTGGCTACCTGACATTAGGGACTAACCTTCGTTACAAGCCACGCTGAAGAACCAATACATCTTTTACAGGCAGTTTAACGTTCCTGGGCTTTAGTATTGATAAAGACAACAGGCAAGAACTAACCTTCGTTACAAACCACGCTGAAGAACCAATACATCTTTTACAGGCAGTTTAACGTTCCTGGTCTTTAGTATTGATAAAGACAACAGGCAAGAACTAACCTTCGTTACAAACCACGCTGAAGAACCAATACATCTTTTACAGGCAGTTTAACGTTCCTGGTCTTTAGTATTGATAAAGACAACAGGCAAGAACTAACCTTCGTTACAAACCACGCTGAAGAACCAATACATCTTTTATAGGCAGTTTAACGTTCCTGGTCTTTAGTATTGATAAAGACAACAGGCAAGAACTAACCTTCGTTACAAGCCACGCTGAAGAACCAATACATCTTTTATAGGCAGTTTAACGTTCCTGGTCTTTAGTATTGATAAAGACAACAGGCAAGAACTAACCTTCGTTACAAACCACGCTGAAGAACCAATACATCTTTTACAGGCAGTTTAACGTTCCTGGTCTTTAGTATTGATAAAGACAACAGGCAAGAACTAACCTTCGTTACAAACCACGCTGAAGAACCAATACATCTTTTATAGGCAGTTTAACGTTCCTGGTCTTTAGTATTGATAAAGACAACAGGCAAGAACTAACCTTCGTTACAAGCCACGCTGAAGAACCAATACATCTTTTATAGGCAGTTTAACGTTCCTGGTCTTTAGTATTGATAAAGACAACAGGCAAGAACTAACCTTCGTTACAAACCACGCTGAAGAACCAATACATCTTTTATAGGCAGTTTAACGTTCCTGGTCTTTAGTATTGATAAAGACAACAGGCAAGAACTAACCTTCGTTACAAACCACGCTGAAGAACCAATACATCTTTTATAGGCAGTTTAACGTTCCTGGTCTTTAGTATTGATAAAGACAACAGGCAAGAACTAACCTTCGTTACAAGCCACGCTGAAGAACCAATACATCTTTTATAGGCAGTTTAACGTTCCTGGTCTTTAGTATTGATAAAGACAACAGGCAAGAACTAACCTTCGTTACAAACCACGCTGAAGAACCAATACATCTTTTATAGGCAGTTTAACGTTCCTGGTCTTTAGTATTGATAAAGACAACCTAGGCAAGAATACTGCCAAAGGATTATATATAAAGTGAATTGTATTGTTGCTATTTTATTGGCGACCTAGTACTTCCTAGTTTAATTTTTTAAATGAATCCGTACGTAATGAATTCTTCTCGTTCACGAAATAAAAATTGAAATTCGTGCTTCTTACACTACACATCGATTTTAAGACTTGGAAATTATTTATTACTATTATTTAGCCATCTTCCTATCATTACTTTATAAATTGTTAATATTATCAGTCGAAAATTCCCACATCAAAAGGATTGGGGTGCAGACGGATAAGAATTTAGGAGTAAACAAAAAGTTTTTATGCAAACGTAGCATTAAAAGGGTTATGGCGCCATAACTGGTGTGAAATTACCCTCTTTGGCCTAATTACCACGGCAACAAGACAGCAATGACGTCTTCATCGCTACAACATAAGTTTCTCCAATGTGTCTGTAAGAAAACCTCAAATGCTCAACCTCGCAAGTGAAACAAATGAAACAACAACCATATTACATCATATATTTGTGATCTCTAATACATTTATCAAATTTACTAATTACTTTTGAGTATTTTATTTATATTATTTTGCGTATTTTAATACTAAGATTACATAAAACTTATTCTCTACTTTGTGCCTTCTGTTCTCTGATGATGCTGTTAGTTTTCAAGGCTGTAGACATGATAGAAGATAACATTTGGAGTAATTCAGTAGCTAGCTTGTTGATAACTTGATGTGGAAGTAGTGTTTTAATAGACTCTATCTCACGTGTTGCAGGTTAACGGTGTCAACGTGATGCAGTCGACGCACACGGAAGTGGTGGGCCTCATCAAATGTAAGTACCACTCACTCACTCACTCACTCACTCACTCACTCACTCACTCACTCACTCACTCTTCATAGTACACCTGACTCACACTCAAATGTCACGGAAAAAACAGACACGCACACGTACGCACATATGCACACACACACAGACACACGCACGCACACACGCACACACATAAACACACACATGCACACACACAGACACACATACACACGCACGCACACATACACACACATACACACGCACGCACACATACACACGCACGCACCAGATTCAATAAACCCTGTGTTTCTAACGCATGTGGCAGATAGCAGTTTGCGAGTCTAGCAGACGAGAGAGTGGCAGTTGTATCAGTGAATAAAGCTAACGAGAGTGTGTTGCGAGGAAGGGTGACATCACTGCACGTGCATGGCCACTTGCCTCTAATAAGGGTTGTTTAGCACAGATTGCAGTCTTGCATACGACCCAGGCCAGGCCAACTCAAATCCCACATTCACTAACTTCTCATTTACCTCTATCGGCGAGACAAAAGGCATCTAGTGCTATCTACCTAATTTTGATTTTCTCTGCTATATGTTTACTATATTTTCATAACACTTGGGCACAAGGATCAGGCAACCAGCAAAACCAATTTCAGATACTAGCAGTTGAGGAAGGGACAGAGGGTTAATGGCTCACTGTGATGTTTAATATTACCTTTAAAACATATTTTAAAGAGAACAACAATAATAATGATAATGTATCAAAAAGGACAAAAATCCAGTCCAGTTACTGCTTTTTCTCACTAAAACTCAATACACGGTTTTGTTTTACTGTTGTTAACACAGTCTACATTCGTTAGTGATATTACAACTCACAACTGTTTTTTCTCGTAACCTTGACTCACTCCTTTCAGTGTCTTTCTTCACTTTCTCAGCGGAGTTTGACGATACAATCACTCAACACTCATTAACTACTTCGCTATCTTACCTTTGAGCCGACACACACACACACACACACACACACACACACACACACACACACACATACATTAAAGCTAACGAACATTTGATGTGTTGCACTTACGTGACTTTTTTGTTGTGCATAGTCACGTAAAAATTATCTAGTGCATTATAGAGTCTCTGTTCCATAATTGTTATCACACACACAAATACACCGTGTTTTGAATCACCATTCGCATTTCTATTTCCGGGTATGTGTACAAATATGGTCGTTTTTTTTGGAGTGAACCATTTCCTAGATATTCCTTGTTATTTGCTTGGATTTCGCAATTAGTTATACTTTTCGCAAATCGTAAGTCGTTATTTGCTTTTTTACCTGAAGATCATGCAAACAGATTGGAGTTTCAAAGATATCACATACAAGCTATGGGACTTAAAATATTGGAATATAATGCTGTATTTTCCTACTCCTATTGTATCTGTAAGGAAATATGTGATAAAACCGCTGTTGTAAATGTTTATTGCGATTAGTATGTATATTTTTTAAGAATATAATAGTTTGTAGAAGAGTGGGTAGAGAAGGCCGTATGAGTTTGTACATGTTGCATTATGTTGAGAATCAGTCACCCTCGTGGGAGATGAAAGAAGCGATGCTGACAAGGGGAGCGGGTCTGTATCACAATAATTAAGTACCATGGGGGAACGGTCCAGGTGTCGGGTCGGTCGGTCGGTCGGGGGAGAGCTCTGTTGTCAAACAGTTGCTGTCCGTACGTCGTGGGAGCACACTAATGGGATTTACCTCCCCCCTCTACCCTGCCCTGCTTCCGGGAACACAAATAGGCGTCCAAACAGTCGGCAGCCAGCGTCTCTCTCTGCCAACTTGTGTATACCTACTGTGTGAATTTAGAGCACGGTGGGCCGTTACTGAAGTGGGACCTCAGTGTTCAGAGATACACTTCTCTCTGTTGATATTGCCAGAAGTCGCTGTGATCTGACGGTTTTACTGCCAGCCTGATCACTCCTGATACAATCTGGCGTTCCTCAAGCAATCAGATTACGCAATCCACCGTCGCCGTTAACTGCAGTCAGCGTTACATTCTGGAAGGAGTTGTGAGTGGCGAAGAACTGGCTTCAACTAAGCTGAACAGTGCACAATGTTGGAACTTTGCACAGATGTCAACGAGCGAAATATGGACCCTCTAGGCTGCATTCAATCTGCCAACGTAGTGTGTTGAATATTTCGGAAGTTGGGGACTTTGACGCATCAGTGTTGATCAAATGTCCTTTTCTTCTCCTCATCTGTGATCAACATCTCCTATAGCGATCTTCAGTGAAATGTCCACGACATTGGACTGTGTCAAAGTGATCAGTGTTTTGTGATCAGTGATCGTGCTATCATAGTGGTCCAACCAGAAGAATTCTACGGCTGCTGTTGGATTACATGAAAAGCAGGTATGAACTTATTGGGCAGTTTCTTTAGCTAATTATTTGTCATTGATGCGACGACATTTGCATTGTGTTCTTGGGAAAGTTTCTACAAGTATTTTACACGATTTGCAGAAAGCAGCAATCATCGATGTATGAGAGGATATTCCTGAAAGTCACACAAGAAAGCAATAGGTGTCTCTTTAATTCTAATAATGGCCAATGTAAACCTCCTGCCATTAACAGCCTTCATCCAGAATCAAGTTTTGGGTCTACAGAAGCTGGGGAAAATATGAAATACAATTTTTATGATATAGTAAAGTAATGTGATGCAAAGATAATTTAAAAAATCAGACACATAGGCATTAATAAGTAAATTTATGGTATTACGACGGTCGTTCAATAATTTATCAACCTGACTATGTAAGTTAAATCTGATGATGAATTCACATGGTTATTTTTCAACGTAGTGTTCATTAACTTGAACGCTCTAGTGCACTTTGGCCCCAGTGATTGAATACCATCAGTGGGGGGAAAAAATAAAACGTCTTGGGTATCAAAATGCCCTGTTACAGCTGTCTTAATTGCATTATCATTAGAAAATCTTCGCCCATGTAGGTTTTTGTAAGGTTTTTGAACAGAAAGTAGTCACTGGGAGCCAGCTGTGGACTGTAGGGTAGATGGTCAAGCTCTACGAAGTTACACTTGTGCAACATGCGCGTGCATTGTCATAAAGCCACCATTGTTGAAGCGTAGGCGTTTCCAGTCTTGTGTTGCATTTTCCACACCTTGCTGCAATAATCGTTCTTTCTGATTATTGCACACGAAACTTGTTGAGGGTACAAGACCCCTTGGTTTCATTGCATGGACTGTTGTTTGGTTTCCATAATGGACCCAGTTTCATCCCCTGTAACAATTGTTGAGAAGAAGTTTTGTGGGTTTGCTATAAGCATGTGTAAATTCTCATTAATTTCTCGAGGCATGGTTTCTGCTCAGATGTCACACATGAGCAACGGACCTCTGACGTCATCATTTTGGCTAAAAGCACAGTTTCGTCTGCTTTAGTTTGTATGTAGTGTTGTTCGCGCCTGAGGTTTTTGGTGCCGTGTTACATAACATCACTGCACACGTGCATCATTCTCCTTAGTTTCACTCATTCACCTTCTGTAATTAACGTTTTTACTTTCCCCATCAAGCGGCAACACAAAGAACATGACGTATTGTGTTTCACTCAACATTTCAATATCGAAAATCGATGTTTTGTGACTACCCCAATAAACAAAATCAAGAAAGGCCTTTTTTGGCACGTTTATTTGTTTGTTATATCTTTGTGTTAGTCTTTGAACATCATATATTTATGATTATTAAATAATTACTTTGATTATACACAGCTCTTAAATTATGTATGGTTTCGTTATATCAATACGATTTATATACCCTACGATCTTTTAACTAGTGTTTTACTAATTCTGTTTTGGTAGCCATGATTCTCCTCTTTGAAACATTTTTCTTGTGAATATTTTCGTTTTTACTGCATTCTACTGCAATCATATATAATGTGATCCGTTGTTTGCTCTCAATCATTGCAGAGAGTTTGGTATTCCGCAATCTAAAATCTTGTGTGTGTGTGTGTGTGTTAGAGAGAGACAGACAGAGAGACCCAGTAAGGCATTAATACTTCAAAAGTTATTAACTGATATTGATTGTCAAACCTGTAGATATAGTGAGAGAAATATGACATAGTTCACCACTGCAGCAGTCGGCAGTAGATTCACTAAGGATGGACATGGTGGGAATACATACAAGTAAACCTACTAGTTAGTTGCCAGATGACTGCCAAGTGACAAATATCACTATATTGTACCCATCTTCATGAAGCAGAGCATATTTACAATTATTTCCACCTTACTAGTTAACTTTGTTATAAATATGAAATAAACAATCAGATAAGGAACACTTTCGATGTAGACTGTATGTGCTGCTCGCTGTGAGTAAGTAAAGATATCACATCGCTTACCAGAAGGAAGCAAACCAAGTGGTTGCAGTTTCATAAGTTTTGCACACACCGTATAGCGGGTGGAAGGGAAGTTATTATATTAATTTAAACCAGTGGTAGATCTCTCTCGGTATTTGGAACACATTTTGTATCTTACGTTTTTTGTCTCTGACCATTTCCTACGGATATATTTTAGTTTTGTCGAAAACAAGCTGGCAACACTGCAGGTGTCACTTTCGCTGGTTCAGTACATGAACAAACACGCGTCACTGCCGGTACCAGGCGTGTCATTCCATGTTTACTGTAGGTCGATCAGAAGCGTTATCTGCCAAAACATTAGACGAAAACGAAAGTGCTCCAGAAACCGGTTCAAATCCCTGACCAACCTCAACATCGCTTTGTTTTAAATGATTAATTATTCCCAAACCCTGTGTGATGTATGTTCCATGAATCTATGTCAGAAATAAGTTACTCTAATCGGGTGATGGAAGAACAAAATGCTATGATATATTTTCTATGAAGGAGGTATTAGAAGGAACGCAATGACTTCCGTTGCACCTGTATAGCAGGGACACAGGACGGCCCACATCCCAGGCACCTGTCCCGCCGTAACAGTGCGGCCATTGTTGCAGACTATACCGGTGTGTTTACCTACTAACGTGAAGGTGCCAAGCAACCAGATAAACGTGTCAGTGATAATGCGAGCTTATCAGGTGCGGGAAGTAGCTATTATCGCCATTTGTGTGGACATGAACCTGCATCCATCGTTGTTTTCTCCTTCACTTGGTATGTACAAAATCACAACACGCATTTATATACTTCTGTACAGAACATTCTATCTGTTTCATTGTAATAGACATATACTTATTACTCGTATATACTTATTTCCTTGTAGATACAAGGGGAATACAGCAGAGTTTAATAAAGCACATTGCAACCTAAAACTATCAAATTATACAGGCTAATTTTGTTATATTTTCTTGGGGAGAGTGTTATAAATCACGTCATCCATTTCTATACTGTTAGTATCATTACTATCCCACGCCAGACACACTTAAACTGTAATAGATTGTAATTGTTTTAAGTTTAAAGGGTAATACACAAATCAAACAATAACGACATAGTTTTAATTATAGTTGATGTATTAAATTAAGCTTGTAATATACTTATACATTAAATCGTTTCAACCTTGCTTAAGTAACGCTATTTACATTGTCTATTTGTTTGTGTTCTTTCACAAATCATATTTTTACTTCGTTTACTTTTAACACCGTTTTATTAGCTTCACTTGTATCTGCCTATCAATGTAACGGACTATGTCGATGAAATGTTCATCAACTTTGATCCCGACCAAGATCAAGAAGGAAAAAAATGACGAAGCCAAATTTATAGAATATAGTAAAGTAAATTCACCAAATATAGCTACATTAATCCTTGGGGAAAACGAAAATGTAAACTTTGTTGGATTACTCAATAAATATGGCGTTAAAATTCTCGGTTTTCTAACAGGGAACTAATTGGCCTTATTAAGACCAGGGGTTTCAAATAAGGCCACATCGAATTATGTTACTCCAGGTACAGGACAAAGGTGATCATGTCAATAGTTAACTAACATTCACAACAGAAACATATTTTATGCACACGTTTTACAGAAACCTTTAGTGGCCTTATTGGTGTACAAGATTTTATTTGGCTCACATACTTCAAAATTGTATCATAGATGTCGCTAAGGCACGGTTTTACATGCAGCTTTAAAATATATACACACATTGGATGACGTAGGTAGATGCCTGGAGAGACGAACTGAGAGGGACACGAGGCCCGGGGAAGGATTGTGGATCGGAGTTCACCCAGGGCCAACACAAACACAACACCTGGTAGTTGAGAAATTGACACAAATTACACTGGACAGAGAGGACCTGAAAGGCACACGATCGAACTTTACCCAGGGCGCCAACAATCTCCAACACCTCTTAGTGTAGTTAAAACAGTAATTTTAATTTAATTCTGTTTTCAAAATCAGTCTTGGAAAAAAATTCGAATTCAAAAAGTTTCAAAAATCTAAAATTAAAAGTCTTAAAAATATTTGAATTGAGCAATTCGAGACAAAAAATTGAAAATGAATTATAGTTTATAAAACTAAAAAGAAAAAAGAATGCTGTAATAACAAACCAAACTAAAAAGCAGGAAATAAGATTCTTTTTCCTGTCACTTGTCCAAAAATGTGAAATGAGTTATATGATCAAATATTTCGGAGTAAGTATTATTCCCGTGAGAATGTTCCTGGTGATATCCGTGCCTCGATATGGGTCATTATTATAACGGCTATCGCTAATTCACATTCGATG
>CM060963.1:206897640-207212640 GCA_030765045.1 Tenodera sinensis
ACAGACCCCCCAGCGGGGGGAAAAATCCCCACGCTGGTACCGGGGATCGAACCATGCCAGAGGCAAGCTCGCTACCACTCACTCACTCGCCCACTCCCTAAAATACTGTTCATGTCATTTTCTTTTTGTTTTGGTGGTGTTTATCCATTACTGAGATATTCCTTGTTTTTCTTTTGAATTTTCAAGTACTTAAAGTTCTCTCAAGTAGGAGGACGTTATGCAATTTCAAATGTATTACGTAGCGACCAGCTCATAAAATGAGTAGAATGTGTATATTTGTAAGCGAGAGACGATTCGTTGGACAGGAAAGGTGTAGGTTATTTCCAATTTCCTGTGTAGTGAGTGAATGCACAGCAATACCACGCCCGCCCTCAAACACTTGTGTTCTGCTACACGTATGTACCTGCTGTGACAAACGACGATCGGACGGACGGGACACCACTTTACCTTCTGTATACTTGACAGCTGCTCTGTAATGTTTTACATCTTCATTGTCGTGCTAGACATTGTCTAATAGTTTATCATTAAGTTTATCTGTTCACCCAAAAATGAATTTGACTAGAGAATATTTCCAGGATACCATATTTTTTGTATTTTAAATCACCATTAACACCTAAACAAGGTGAAGATAGTTTTACAAATGCATTTGGCGAAGAAGTCCTATTTTAGACAAGACAGTACATTCAAGAGACATTCTTGTTTTGTTAGTGATGAATTTCCTGAACCACGCCCAAGAACTGTTGTTACTAATGAAAATATTGTCACTGTTGGAGCAATGCTTGAACAAGATCTGACGACATTGGTAAGAGCCGAATTTAAAACAGTTGGACGTGAGAAAATTTTGTTGTCGATGTATTGCACATAAAGTGACTCCGCATCAATAACAACGCGTTGGTTGCTCTAGAAAAACTGGAAAAATTGCAGAGAGACACTTCAAATTTGGTTTCGAACATTGTATGTTAAACCAAACCTCTTGTACTGTTCTGAAGCTTTAATAACAGCAGCAAATGCTAACATCAATAAACTTGAACAAATACAAAATCAGGCTCTTCGCCTAATCACTGGAGCAGTTAAATCCACACCTATTGATGCCATGCTTGCCTTAACACGGACCCCATCAATAACAACAAAAATAGAAGAACAAGCATTGCTCCAACACGAGAAAATGTTACGACTGCCAAACTCTAAATGGACAGAAGAGAACCTCCCCCCTTCAATCCTTAAAACTCATAGTAGTTTCCTAGAAAAGGTAACACAGATTAAATCCAAATTGAACATTCCTAACACCAGAGAAAATCTACTTATAAGAGAAAATCCATTGGAATTATTGCAACCTACCTTCAATTTGGAATTAATAGAGGAAATAAGTAAATCAGACACACCAAAAGAAATACAAAAACTTCTAGCTCTGGAAACAATCAATACTAGGTATCCCACAGAAGAATGGCTGCACATATATACTGATGGATCCTCGAAGGAAAACCTTACTGGAGCTGGAGTTACGTGTTCACATTTTTTCTTTTATCATTCTGTTGGCAGAGACACAACAAATTATGATGGAGAAATAGAGGCTACATACATTGCTCTCCAACAATTATTAAACCTTCCCTTAAATAAATTTAAAAAGGCAGTAATTCTTTCGGATTCTAAAGCTGCAATTCAGGGAATATGTTCAAATACGACAAAGAAGTCAACAAAAATTAGAGAATGCTACAAAATGTTAACACAACTCAAGACTGTTCATCTCCAATGGATTCCAGCACACTGTGGAGTCATGGGGAACGAAGCTGCAGACTCACTTGCAAAGAAAGGCACAACAATAAAACAAAAGTCTAAATTCAATTTCTCATATTCCTCAATAAAACGCTTGATCATAAAAAATTTTTGTCATTCATACCTACAAGAAATAGAAACAAATGCCAAAGATAAAAAATGGATTACACTACTTTCCAACCCAGATATAATCCCCCAGAGACCAAGGAAAACAGCGGTTGCAGCCTTCCAACTATTGACAAATCACGACTGCTTAGCAAGTCATCTCTACAGAATAGGTATCTCAGCCTCACCAATATGTGTCCTGTGTAACGATCCAGCAGAAATGAACGAAGACCACTTGAAGACCTGTGAAGCATTAAGATCAGAAGAAACTACAGTTCAAAAGTATTGGAAAGCACGAATGCTAATGGCTTCATTGCCAGATGTAAGGCACTAGAAAACAACAACAACATTGTATGGAATGTTGGTTTTATAGTTATGATCTAGTCGGGGGTTTGCAACAGAACCTAAGTCTACAGAAGTCCGTAGGAATTCTCAGTGGTGCTAAGATGGTTGCTTGTTAGTTCCTAAAACGCGTCTAAATCGCTGCACTCTTAGATCCCAACTAGATGTAAACACACGATACGCCCGAAACCAAATCACACTACAGAATATAGTGCAGTAAATGTTGGCGACGATCTGATATATGATAATAATCAAACATAGTTCTAAACTTTTGATTAGTATAAAAGAGTGAGTAATATTAATAACAATAGTGTCCACGTGGCGTTTGTTTATTAGTTGCAGCTGATACGAACATGGGGTTACCGCGGAGGGATACGAGAACATAAACCTAACCTTAATGACAATTGATACATTATAAAAACCTGGTTTCTGTATTGATGTTAACGGGGAATGAATATTTTAAACAACCATAAAATATTTAAATGTCTTAAAATTAATTGTTGTGTAATTTTCTAAACCTAGGTTCTCGCTTATAGAAATTCTTGCATTCTAGTATATTACTCGTAATTAACTGTGATTTGAGAGCTGCATTATTAAAAATACATTCCTTTTCAAACCTTAAGCATGTTGTTGACGAAATGCTTGCTTACGTCACAAATCTCCTTTGCAAATAAGTGAAATTGCTATTTGATTGTGACACAGAACACTTGTAAACTGTACAATTTCGTTTGTAAAGTCAACTGTAGAAAGATCAATCGTAAAGCATAGTTTTACGGATTATAAAATTTGCAATTTACGAGTGGTAAACTTATGTTAAACAGACCCACAATAAATGAAAGAGACAAAGACGCTATTCGCATGTTTCCCACACAGCACTGCCAAGGTTTTGTCGAAGCTCTGAAAACATCAACTAGTATTGTGATAAATATGATATACGACTGGCTACATTTGCATGTAGGTATTTCTCAACGCCAGGGATACGTAGAAACAGTGGACAAGTAGGTGGTTAATACCTCTTCATTGCATGCCAAGTATTTATGCTTCATTTCCGGTTGTAATCCTAACCTACACACACGTAGGGCCTCCTCAGTGTAACACCCTAACAGTTGCATTGCACTTAAAAATTAAATATTAACATTTCAGTGGTAATACGCGTTTTGATACTTTCCAAAAAAACGCCTGTGTGTGTCTTGTCTACGATCTATATAAATCTTAGTTGAGATAAACATTTGTACAAATTATCTTGCTAATTTTCTTGTAGCTACAAGGGCAATATGGGAATACACTAAGCTTTGACCGATAGTCAAATCTTTTAAACCTGGTCGCTATATAAAACCTTTGAAATTCCTTTCTCTTTTCACTGCAAAGAAATAAAAAAGTGAACAACTTTCCATTTAAGAACAGTTTAAGAATTACAAAACTCAAAAATATAAAGAATATCTCCAAAATGGTTCACTACACATAAATTGTGTGTTTTAGCCAGATCTACATTTTTTATATAGTAAGATTCGGTCTATCTATTACGGTTTAGCAGTTATTCAAAAGTCATCCAGAGTAAACAGTACAACATAACTATAGCCAGAAAATTGAAAATATACATTTCATTTGTCATCAAAATATGTCAGGGGGTCTCAAAACATATATTTGCGGTGAGAATGCGGAATGAGATGTGAAATATACTTAGTGAGAATGTGTCTGCAGGGCGGTCGCTTGGTTCAAGAAGCCACTCACTCCCGGTGGTAGAAGAGGCGATTTCCATGAAAGTGACGTCACTCCTTGATGGCTTAGCAAACATGGCCACATACATAGTCTATTTCCCAGTTACCTACTCCATCTCAATTTCACATGCGCTTAGGTGTTCTGTATGTATTACCTTATTGATTGCTAAAACCTTGTCTGTCTTTTTATTATCTCTTACATTAAATAGAGTAAGTGTTGTATTACACTCAAACATGGAATACAGAGATTTCACTGGAAATAAGCTTTGAGCGTTCCTGAATCCTAATGGCGTGTGACCTAACCTATAAATTCTCGAGCGGACTGAGAGACTATCGAATTGTATTTATATGGACTATTTCATAAGTATAATATGAATTTAAATATTACATCTTACTAGAAAATGTTAAATTATGTAAAAGACAAAACCTTCATTACGATTAGTATAGTTCAGTACTACCAACTGAGGAAAACAAGATGCAAGAGCTACATCAACTTCGATTTCTGTTGTTATAACTAAATCAGTTTATAATGCCAACTAGAACTCACTTTACTTTTAACGTTAATAAATAACTTTTATTTTGGAAAAATATATTAATTATTAAAACACATTTGTCAGCTTGAAATGGAGTAATATTTTGATTGTTTTCAAATACAATTGGCAACACTGACTAAAATAAAGAATGACCAAGTGATAATTTCGATATGGTAATTTAACACCCTCAACTACTCTGTGTTACACTCACATGACTTTCTCTACTCTTGTACTAACCATTCTTACAAACTCCTATTCCTATATCTTCTTCGTGTTAGTTGAGATAAACATTTGTACAAATTATCTTATTGCTTATTTCCTTGTAGGTACAAGGGGAATATTAGAATACAGTAGGCTTTGAGTGATAATCAAGTACTTTAAGAGCTGTTTACTTTGCGATGACTTTGAAATTCTGTTCTTTTTGCTCGACCAAGACACAAAAATAAATGACTTCCTATTTGAGAAAGCTATAAGTGTTGGAAAATTCAAACATATAATACACATACCTGCGAAATGGACATCTGCACAGAAAAGTTCGACATAAACTGTGTGCTTTAACAAGATGTACATTTCTTTTTTTTAAAAAACAAAATTCAATACATTTCATTTTTACTGAAAATATCTAAAAATATCTATGTTTTTAAAATAGTTTTTTTTTTCAAAACATTTTCCGGATAAATAATATTAGAGCTGTTGCATTATTGGAAGACGCTGAAGTTAACATCATATGTAGTATTTAATATACTTTTTATTTTGAGTTTTGTTCTTCAGAGACACGTAACACAAAATTTTTTTGTTAGAAATTTATGTTTTTGTTCAGGGGACCTAGAAACGTGTATTTCCAGTAAAATCTCGGTATGGATTGTTTTGTCGAAATGCAATAGCTTCTGTACCTACTGGGTGGCTATGTTTTATCCAATAAATGAATGAAAGAACTAGGAAGGATAAGAAAATGAAATAAGTAGCTAGGTAGGTAGGGTGAAGAGTAAAGAAAAGCAGCTGGTTCTGGAGGTACGTACATAGCAAGCGAGGAGAGAGGCACTCCCACCTGATGTATAAGGCAAGTTAGTAACTGGGCAGGGCCAGGCCAGGCCTCTCACCCGCTTCATATTCACTAAACATGCTTCCTTCTCTCCCTCTTTGTACGCCCCCGGCACTACAAACTGGCGCCTGCTGTCCAGCACCACACAGCATAGAATATTTCGGAAATGGCTAATGATAAACTCCGTCTTTTCATGAGATCTTTGTGCAGTAAGACTTTGAGTGAACAGCACTTCAGAGAACATTGGCACAAAATTCAACATTTACATTTTATTATACAAATTGATTAAACATATTCTTACAAATGACAACAAAGTCCAGTTACTTTTTCTGTCACATCATTTTTTTCTAAACCAAAAGACAAAAGCAGTTCTTCGTGGTCTTACAACACGCAGCTGTTCGTCTTGCCGTGACGTTGACACACACTTTTCGTGTTTAACAGATGATACAATCATTCACTAAAACTGTTTCACTTCAAGAAGTGACGTTAAATGTCCCAAAATATCTCTTGTCTGCACATACAGTTCATCGTTCTCGAAATTAATAAGCAAGCCGGCAGCCAGGAGTCTCGCGAACGTTCTCGAAACCCATTTGTTTCGCCGCGCTCATTGTTGTTAATTACACAGCTCATTAACAAAACATGTGACATCCTGAAACAAATATTCCATTACAAACATCTGAAATTTCACGTAATAGTGGTCCTATTATTGTTTATAAACAAAACATAAATTTATTTGATTTTCTTATCTACCTAAGTTCTAACAGGCACAACCTGGATTGTACAAAGAGAGGTAATAAACAAAATACCTTGTTTCTGCTAAACGAGATTATATCGACAGTATATGTAAACATTGACCACAAGGAAACACTCCATGCCATCTGTTGGGGCTCCAGAAAACTACTTGCAAAAGTGTCTCATGTACAGTTCGCGTATACTGTTTGTAAATCGTATAGTTATATGTTCTATAAGGGTAAGTAAAGAAAATGTGGAAATTAGTGTATTGATCGATTGATTACATATTGGAGAGGATCCCGCACTTGTTATGCTGATTCGGATGTTGTGCGTCAGACCCTGGAGGGAAGGGATGAGATGGTAGTACTCAACGAGCGGACGGTGGGACATAAGGGTACAGCCGGCTCCAGATGTTTTCCGAGGCACGTGTATTCTCGGGCTTGTTTCATTGTGTTGCAGCATAAAGGGAAACGCTTTGCCTGTCTTGTTATTACATCCAATAGCTAATCATCAATATAGAGGCAGAAGTACAGAGTGACGTGATTGTTAGGATCCAGTGTAAATTGTTGTTGTTGTAGTGTTTAACGCCCGCTTTTACTACTACGGCACCGCAGGCGGTGATGCTGATGATACATGAAGGTGGAGCACCGGTGGAATGAGATGGCGGGGGAAACCGGAGTACCCGGAGAAAACCCGCCCTGACGCCGCTTCGTCCACCACGAATACCACATGCGGGTCCCTGGGATCGAACCCGGGCCGCCTAGGTGGTAGGCGAGCGCGCTAACCGCTCGGCCACGGCGCCGCCGATCCAGTGTAAAGCTGAGGCTAGAAGCTGGTATATGTATTATTGGAGCTGGGCTTACATTCGCTTACTGTGCATAGATCTACAGAGTCTAATGCTTCTCAACTGTAGCTACCAGCTTCCTCGAGGGAAACAACATTGAAATGTACCTATACGAGATAACTCGGGCTAGAAATGTGTCCACCTTTTGTTAATGCCGAGTATTCTCGGGATAATAGGTGAAGTGGTTAATTGCCTGGAAAAGACGCCCCAGTGAGGAATGACATCAAGTGACGAAGCGATTAACATAAACTGTGGGGGAGTCAGTCAGTGAACTGTTTCCTATCAACTTGATTTGCCAGATTGCACGCATGTGGAGAGTTGGGCGTCGACTCTTTGGAAATTGCGTCTTTGAACTCCTTATTACACACTTGTGACACTCTCTTCCCCTTTCTACTGAAGTAGTAGTAACAACAGTGGCGGCTATTTAAGTGAAGCAAATATATGTAGCGGTCTTGCATTTTCTACTTTCTCTACTACGTATAGTGAGTAGAGGAAGTTCTGTATTCCACACAAACTATTTTTTAAAAAAGGCCCGCACGCGTCTGTGAGCAGCGTAACTGAAAAACGAAAAGTCGGTTAAGAACCAAATTTGGTATTTAAGCTTAATATATTTAAAGGATAGTCACAAAGATATTCAAGAAAATTCCTTCACCTTAAACTACCCTTTACATGAAAAATTTTTTAAACCTTCGATTTTCTCGAAAATGGCTCTAACTATTTTTATTAAAATGGTATGTTTGAGATATTTTATGACAAATGAAATGTATATTTTGAATTTTCTGGTTATAGCCCTTATAGAAAACCAGTTTATAATCTCAAATAAATCACTTTCATCTTTAACTTTAACAAATAAGGTTTATTGTGGAAAAGGTACATTAATTGTTAAAACACAGTTGTCAAATTGAAATGAAGTGTCGTTCTCATTGTTAATCGATTGTAATGTGTATTCAATTGTTTCTAAGCGATTCACGGGACAGAGTTGCCGACTCGGACTACCCAGAGTATGAGCAGGTGATAATTCGTATATAATTTAATGTCTCTATACTTAAAATAGTCATAAGTAATACCGCGAGTTGCGTTTATGAAGACTGTTTCATGGATTAAAGGATGATATATTCTATGAAATGTTATTTAAATGTTGTATTGTGTTTACTAACCACTTACTTACGTCAGCGTCCATTGGTACGGCCCACAATATTGATTAATTTTGTTCAATACAAAATTTGTCAAACTGATTTCAAATATATTGCCTGTTGTATTCCGTGTTCTGAGGTTTCATCTATTTGAACATTAGATACTTCACCGTAGTTAGAGTCTGACATTTAAACTTAGCGCAGGTGATAATGAAATCCGACAATTTGTTTGACAAATGAAGGCTGTCAGTAGCTGTAGTTGACATTGTTGTGCACAATATTGGATGATTTGAAGCAAGTGACGTAAGCTGTGTTGGAATGTCGTGTTATGAAAATGAGAGATGAGTGAGTAGAGGTTCCGATGCACGTTATAAAGCGATAAGGAAAGAGAAGAATGAATGGTTGGTTGCATTCCTCGGGCGGCCATTGACAGATTACTTGGAATCTAGGGAACAGGTTCTACCGGATGTGTTATTGGAGCGTTACTACGGCGACCGGCGACCGACGAGGACTTGTGAATTATCTTTAAGAGGGACACCTCACACACATCTGCTCCCGTCTCTAGTTACCGCGTGCACACTCGCGAACTTGTAATTTACGACTTCCGCTCCAGCGAACTTGTGGGTCTGGACGGTAACTGTCACACCGCGAGAGAACCTGTAGATGGAACCACTTGCTGCAGGTGGTTCTCTTAGCTTATCCCCATGTCCCAAGTGCATCGTGAGACACCAACACTTGCGTACAATTCCTATCCAAAGCGATCTAATGTGTTCATTCAACATCTTGAAAATAGCCAATCAGCGTCTGTAACGTAACAATATGGCGGACTAGGCATGCAACGCATAGTCAGCTGTGATGAGTACTTTAAAAAAACACTTAATTGTTTCTAGAAGATTCATGTGACCATAACATTCATTGCTGACACAGCTATATTTGATAAATAAATGCAGTTAAGAGTATATTCAAATGTTATGAAAGGAGTTGAAATCCCCTCCCATTCATATTACAGTTGTTCCTTATCACCTAGGCGCTTGTCTTACAATTTTACCTTCGACACGATGTAAGAGTGTCCTATAACCTCAATTCGTTTTGAAGTAGACACAATAGCTCGGCCTGTGTCCTGTAACCAAGACAAGGTGTTTTATTTGCAATACTTGTTTTCTACCTACTGAGACAGACAGATACTCTATCAGGGAACTGTGCGTGCATAGGTAAACTGTTCCACATACTCACTGATGAACGATATTATGTGTGTTCTAGTATGCAATTATCTGCGCATGCGCACGTGATGCGTGACTGTTCTAAACCAACAATGCGTTAAAACTTGCAAACTTCCTCATACATGTGGTACGAATCATAGTTTTGGAATTATAAAGGTTTCTTTTATTAAATAAGCGGAACACAGAGTGGAGTCTCAAGGTTCTAGGTTCAGCTTACTGTAGGTAAATAGTTTCAACACATTGTCTGTATATGTAGATAGTAGGTATATGAACACTGTGGTTTAACAGATGTATATTGCAATTAATTATACATAAGTCATTCAGAATAAGAGACATTCACAGAAGACTCAATATCTACATGCATTTCAGTTGATATATGAAGATCGTTATGAAATTAAGTATCGTATATAAAGGGTGTAAGATAGCAGGTTTGGTATTGAGTAGACCTTGTGGAATGCGAGGTATGATTGAGTTTGAGGTTATGTGCATGTGGTTGTGTATAGACAGAGGGTGAAACGGTCCATTGCTAAGGAAGGGTGGAAGATAGCAGGTTTGGTATTGAGTAGACCTTGTGGAATGCGAGGTATGATTGAGTTTGAGGTTATGTGCATGTGGTTGTGTATAGACAGAGGGTGAAACGGTCCATTGCTAAGGAAGGGTGTAAGATAGCAGGTTTGGTATTGAGTAGACCTTGTGCAATGCGAGGTATGATTGAGTTTGAGGTTATGTGCATGTGGTTGTGTATAGACAGAGGGTGAAACGGTCCATTGCTAAGGAAGGGTGGAAGATAGCAGGTTTGGTATTGAGTAGACCTTGTGGAATGCGAGGTATGATTGAGTTTGAGGTTATGTGCATGTGGTTGTGTATAGACAGAGGGTGAAACGGTCCATTGCTAAGGAAGGGTGGAAGATAGCAGGTTTGGTATTGAGTAGACCTTGTGCAATGCGAGGTATGATTGAGTTTGAGGTTATGTGCATGTGGTTGTGTATAGACAGAGGGTGAAACGGTCCATTGCTAAGGAAGGGTGGAAGATAGCAGGTTTGGTATTGAGTAGACCTTGTGAAATGCGAGGTATGATTGAGTTTGAGGTTATGTGCATGTGGTTGTGTATAGACAGAGGGTGAAACGGTCCATTGCTAAGGAAGGGTGGAAGATAGCAGGTTTGGTATTGTGGAATGCGAGGTATGATTGAGTTTGAGGTTATGTGCATGTGGTTGTGTATAGACAGAGGGTGAAACGGTCCATTGCTAAGGAAGGATGTAAGATAGCAGGTTTGGTATTGAGTAGACCTTGTGGAATGCGAGGTATGATTGAGTTTGAGGTTATGTGCATGTGGTTGTGTATAGACAGAGGGTGAAACGGTCCATTGCTAAGGAAGGGTGGAAGATAGCAGGTTTGGTATTGTGGAATGCGAGGTATGATTGAGTTTGAGGTTATGTGCATGTGGTTGTGTATAGACAGAGGGTGAAACGGTCCATTGCTAAGGAAGGGTGGAAGATAGCAGGTTTGGTATTGTGGAATGCGAGGTATGATTGAGTTTGAGGTTATGTGCATGTGGTTGTGTATAGACAGAGGGTGAAACGGTCCATTGCTAAGGAAGGGTGGAAGATAGCAGGTTTGGTATTGTGGAATGCGAGGTATGATTGAGTTTGAGGTTATGTGCATGTGGTTGTGTATAGACAGAGGGTGAAACGGTCCATTGCTAAGGAAGGGTGGAAGATAGCAGGTTTGGTATTGTGGAATGCGAGGTATGATTGAGTTTGAGGTTATGTGCATGTGGTTGTGTATAGACAGAGGGTGAAACGGTCCATTGCTAAGGAAGGGTGGAAGATAGCAGGTTTGGTATTGTGGAATGCGAGGTATGATTGAGTTTGAGGTTATGTGCATGTGGTTGTGTATAGACAGAGGGTGAAACGGTCCATTGCTAAGGAAGGATGTAAGATAGCAGGTTTGGTATTGAGTAGACCTTGTGGAATGCGAGGTATGATTGAGTTTGAGGTTATGTGCATGTGGTTGTGTATAGACAGAGGGTGAAACGGTCCATTGCTAAGGAAGGGTGTAAGATAGCAGGTTTGGTATTGTGGAATGCGAGGTATGATTGAGTTTGAGGTTATGTGCATATGGTTGTGTATAGACAGAGGGTGAAACGGTCCATTGCTAAGGAAGGATGTAAGATAGCAGGTTTGGTATTGAGTAGACCTTGTGGAATGCGAGGTATGATTGAGTTTGAGGTTATGTGCATGTGGTTGTGTATAGACAGAGGGTGAAACGGTCCATTGCTAAGGAAGGATGTAAGATAGCAGGTTTGGTATTGAGTAGACCTTGTGGAATGCGAGGTATGATTGAGTTTGAGGTTATGTGCATGTGGTTGTGTATAGACAGAGGGTGAAACGGTCCATTGCTAAGGAAGGGTGGAAGATTGCAGGTTTGGTATTGAGTAGACCTTGTGGAATGCGAGGTATGATTGAGTTTGGGGTTATGTGCATGTGGTTGTGTATAGACAGAGGCTGAAACGGTCCATTGCTAAGGAAGGGCTGCTGTGTGTGAAATAGGGAAGAAAATGAGGGTGGTCAGTGAGCCGAGCTTCCTCACGATACGGCTGTGTTAACCCGCCCACCCTCAGTCGCGTACTAATTAACTTCACACACTGCTGCCTACCTTAGGACTGGGACCTTTCACAAACTCCTCTTGCACATCCCTGCTATTCACTCACTCATACAATGGAACCAACTTGTAAACTTCTTCAAATATCAATTTTAGGATTTTTCTGCATATAAAGATTTTGTTCTTGTAGATTAGTATAACTAATTTATTTTCAGTCAGTTGTAATTTAAACACCTGTCACGTGATCACTAAAAAGACCTTGCGGATGTGCCGATAGATTTTTTCTGTTAATGTTGTTTTTCAACGCCCCTAAATGTTGAAATAGCTCTATGAACCAGTTTGGGTTTTTAACCCATAATTACATTCTGTAACACGGAGCACCAACAATTCAATATTAGATTTCAGCGGAAATATATGCTTTGAGACCCCCTGAATAAGTTAAATACCAAATTTAGTATAGGAAATTCAGCATGTTCCAAGAAAATGGCAGAAGGTTTTCAATAAAACTCCCCCACCCTCCCTGGTGTATCCTTTACGTGCAGTATTTATCGAAAAGTTTAATTTTATGGAAAATGCCTCTAACGGTTTTGGTTTAAAGTAGTATTGTTCAAGATACATTTTGGTGATAGCGGCGGTGTACAAAAAAGACGGTCGGGGCCAAAGCTACTTCAGACTACAAAGCAGGCCGTCGAAGGTGACACTACGTCACGTTAAAAAACAATGAGCGTGGCGCATAACAAGCAATTCCTAGAACATCCGAGAAGTTCCGGCAGCCGGCGTGTTTGTGGAAGTTCGAGAAAGGACCGTGTGACGTCACTCCCATTATATAAGGAGGCGAAGCAACGAACACAGTGGGTGAGTTAGAGATAAGTGTCAGTGAGTTCTTATTGTATATCGTCGCATTGAGTGATTCTATCGTCAGAGTTAGTGTATCGGAGAGAGAAAAAATGAAGAAAGACAATGAGATGACTGACTCAAGGTTACCAGAAGAAAACAGTTGAATTATAATATCACAAAGGACTATGGACTTTGTTAACTTAAGTAAAAATAATTGTGTTGTATATTCAGATAAAAGAAAATAAAGCGACAGAAAAAAAAATTAAATAACTGGACTGAAATTTGTCATTTTTATCACATTGGTGTCAGAAGTGGGATTTGTCAAACTGTAATTTGGTCACAATATCTTAAATTTCCCGGGAAAGCCTCTTAAGTTCTCTTCATTCTGTATGGCAAAGATAATCACTTAGGGGGTACCTTTAAAACATTTGTCTGTCAGTTAAATTTTACTGTATTCCTATACGCCCCTTGTACTCGTACCTACAAGGAAATAAGCAATAAGATAATTTTGTACAAACGTTTATCTCAACTGACACGAACATAGAGGAACAAGAGTTTGTACGAATATAAGAGCAGAGAAAGTCATGTGAGTGCACGTAAGAAACTTTTTTGTGTGACAGGCAATTCTTCTTTCGCATACTACTAGGTAAGGAATAAAGGAATTAAAAACCCAATAGGAATGGATATTAGCATTAGAAGTTTGTTTTAGCTAGGTACGTACGTATATAGTTTCCCTGGCCACAAACCAGCACTGCCCTTGGGTTTGGGCGTGAACCTCGTGTAGGCAATATTAGAGAATGAAATATTGCTTCCTTGTATTTGTTAATATAATATGACAGTAACAAAGTTACACATCGCCATTGAAATAAAAACTCCTAAATTAAAATAAACACAATTTACATAATCTTGTGTTTGGCGATACATATATTTTTTTCAAGGAGATACTAGGAATGAAAACTGGTTTGTGTGCGGATTTATGGGCGCTCTTTCTCCCTCTCTGGTTTTCCAGACGTAATATTTCATCACAAATGAGTGTTAAAACATTTAAATCGCTCGCTGCTTCACGACTCCATTAATAGTAGTCTAGTTACAGTCATCTGTCTGTGAGGAACATTATATACGTGTTACTTGAGTTTATCCCTTCTTGCAAGTTACTCCACACACACACACACCACACGACGCAAAGCAAGTATCGTATCCTCATTAACTCAGGAGAATGTCTTCATCCTCCAAGTACAATCGCGCTGTGGAGTGGGGAGCTTCTTGGCACAGTGTAAACAGAGTAACACCATAATCAGGGTTGCCAACTTAGTGCTATTCTCACTAAATCCCATCTATTGGGCGAATTTTGCATCCAGTGGCTAGTGGGAATTGTGGTAAATTACATTTTGGCGGGACCTACAACCTACAAATACGACTTAGGCATAAAGTAGGTTCAAGTGTATATAATTATGGGCAGTATAAAATCGACTAGTTATATTTTACTGGACTAAGTGTGAAAGATGTTATGATAGTAAACAAAGAAAAGTGCCGAGCCCTGGTGGTGGTCAGTAACGACAATGATTTGCAGAGAAATATGTCCTGATTAGTCACTTCCTCCTTATCTAAGGTCTGCCCCTCTCCAATTGTCTCTCTCTCTCTCTGTTTCTCCTGCTGCTGTTTGATCCTTGGTCGAACGACTCCGCTGTACTAACGGACGCTCAGATGCTGGTATTCACAGAGGAAGCGGAAGTATTGCACTCCATTCAAAATCTAGAGTTGACTAGAAATACATGTTTTGAGTCCCCTGAATACAAAAAAGCAAAGATACAGGCAATCTCAGTTTGTAACAAATCTATAGACCGGACAATTAGTTTGCATTTTCCCGTCAGGTGATATGACGAGTATCCTAATGTACTACTAATATACAGGGTGGAAGGGAAGTTATTGCATTCCTTCTAATATGTGCTCCAACTTGGATGCGTAATTGCACAAGAATGTACGAAGATAACAGTTTGTTACTTGTAAGGTGCGTAGAGTAACTTATTTCTGACATGGGACATACATCACACAGGGTTTCGCAATAATTAATCACTTACAAGAATTGAAGGAATACTTACTCCGAGCAGCTCTTTCAGACGTGAAGTAACTCGACAACGTTGTGTTGAGGATAGTCCGGGATGTAAACAGGTCGGTCGCTTGCAGGGTCTGTAATGTTTTGGGAGATAACGCTTCTGATTGGCCTACACTCGCACAGTAAATATGAAAGGGCAAGGAATGGTATTTGTTTACGTTCACCAGACGCGCCGTTACCGTGTTTGTTTATGTACAGAGCTAGTGAAAGTGACTCCCACACAATCTGCAGTGTTGCCAGCTTGTTTTCGACAAAAGTAAAATATCTCCGTAGGAAATGGCCAGAGACAAAAATGTAAAATACAAAATGTGTTCCAAATAGCGAGATCTATCACTGGTTTAAATTAATGTAATGACTTACCTTACAACCAATTCAGGTCTCAAAACATTTCCAGTGAAATCTCGATGTCAAATTTTTGGGTGGAATATAACATTTACTATACGTAGTAGGGAAACTAAAAATGTATTGTTAAGTTAATAGCAATCCAGTATTAAAATATATTATGCTTTTACGGTTTATATCTTATAGTTGGTTTCTGTATCCCATTTCAACTTTGGCCCAAGTCAGTATCCACCTGTTCAAATAGTTATAGTCATTCCACATGTGAAAGTGATAAATCTATTTTAGACGGTTTTGGTTCTCTGAGTTGCTTTTAAACGTAGGTGCGAGTTTAAGTTTCCTTATACACAATAGCGGGCCGGAGCAGTAGAAGAAAGTGTAAAGGCTTCCAGAACGCCGCCGTAAGCAAATTCAGCCCACGGACCGAACAGTTTGGCTAATCACTGAAGCATCACTCTTGAAGATGCAACGTTTCTCTTTGGTTACAATGAACGCATGTAAAAACTGTTCTGCATGGAGAAATTCGCTCGCTCACATATTATTAGCATGTTAATACGTGCTTTTCACCTTTCGTACGTCCGTCCGTACGCCCCACTTTCTTAGGAGGAGCCATTGCACCCATCTGTAAGGTGCATCCATCCATACATACCTATGTACCTGCCTGCCTGCGGAAGTAGACGTTTATGTAACCACTGTATGTATCGTACCAAACACCTTCATATTCATTTCCATGCGTTTCTGTTTTAATCTCGCAACTTCTCAATTTCACCCTCTTAATGCCTTTGCGATATCAGTTAAAGTTTTAGAATATTTTAAGTGTCTGTTATTAATTTACATTGCATTGGCACCCAACAAATTCAACACATTTATAGCTGTTTTATGTAGTCCAGTTACTTTTCTATCACTTCATTTTTCTTCTAAAGTTTTACATAAAAACACACTTCTACTTTAGTGACAACACTTTCTACAGCCTTAGTAGTGTGACAACTCACAACTGTTTTCTTCCCGTAGCATTGACCCACTCCTTTCACTGTCTGTCTTCACTTTCTCTGTCTCCCAAACTCGTTAAAACTTCATTTCGACGTGACGTAACTTTCACAGGTGTGTTCACGCGCCGCAGAAACTTTCATACCGGTGATGACGTAGCCAGATGTTTCTCGAACATCTGCAAACAGGCCGGCCGCCGGGTATTTCTCGAATGACCTGAAAAACCCCTTTTTGGCGTGCTGCATTCATTGTTGTGACGTGTTTGCTAGCGTGAATGACCTTGGGAAGCTTGACCTTAAGCACCTTTGATATATGCTGCACCTGAAATGTAGTGTAAAGTAGCTTGGTCTCGATATTCTTTTGTTGTGCGCCGTGGCCGGCGTCACAATATTAATTTTTGTATTTTTTTTTTCACAAAAATAAAATCCATGTGTCTGCAATAGTCATATTGACCGGTAATATTAATCTTAACATATAGACTTTACCTTTAACACAGTCTCTGTCTCCCTGTGCGCTTGCGTAAGGAAATGACTAAATGTTTAATAAACTTTTATTTATATAAACAAGAAGTGAAGGTGATTGTAAGTTTGCTATTACTAAATCGCAGGACAAAAGCCCATACACAGTGTGTTACTCCCTTGTTGAGCCTCCAAACAGTGGAGTGCTATAGAGAGCGCCGCCGCTCACTTCTATGGGAATGGCTAGTAGCCAAATTAGCCGTGCATTAGCGATTGCATCTGTGTCAGGAGATTGGATTTAAATAACAATGATGAACAAATAAATGTGAGGCTTTTGACACAGTGAAACGTCAATTAGGACATGAGATGAGACGCGACGCGCTCTGGCGAGAACGCATTCCTACGTCCGGAACACGGAAGCATTGCTTGTGTTCTTTTAACAAGTGATTTATTGGTGATGCTGTTGCAAAAGATGGTGGGACTTTCCCTCACAAGAACACACAACTGTTTGTTCTCTCCTCGGAAACGATGATGAAATCCTCTGGTTAATGCACATAGCAAACATAATTAAATTGCTTACTCCAAAAGAAACCAAGTCTTGCTGACTTACTGAAAATCCTAATGTCCTCTCTGTGCCATTTATCTAGAAGCGAATTAAATGCCTTCATATTTTACAGCTACTTTCTGTTGTAGTTGCTTGGATTTTCTGTAATATTTGTTGATAATCATAACCCCAAAATAAATTTGATAAAAAAACAGCCGGGCTATTGAAATTTGAAAATCAGGATATAAATATTCTCTTCATAACCTCCATCTAAGACAACCATTTATAAATGGTAGAGCGAATTCAAAAGAAATGGGTTTTCTGACTTACAATCAAATACAACGCATTGATTGATTCAGAAAAACTCTGCAAGAGCTCCAAGATAGCACTTCAACTTTGGCTTAGAACTTCGTAACTGATTGTGAATCTTGCATTTATGTTATCAACCAGAAAAAAGAAACCTATATAAGTGAAAAACTTCGTGAAAAACTCCTAAAAGGAAAAATAATTTTACATTATAACAACGCATTGTTGCCTGAGGTTCTGGGTGCCTTTAAGACCAACAACATGGATTCTCCATCATATAACCTTGAACCTAAGCAGCTCGTGCTTTCTTTTTGTTCCCAAAAATTAAGATAAAATGCATGGAAGAACTTTGTCGACAATCAGACCAAATGAATAGAGAGCAAGTAGATACTGAAAGTAGCAGGTTTATCGAAGTTGTACCAAAGTTTTCCGCAGCTCTCGTTGACAAGCTTTCGTTGCGTTACTTTTATTAGCGTGTCATTCAGAATAAGGAGGACTTTTGAGGAAAGCCACTGAAAATTTAAGATATGCATTCAGTTTTCATGAAAATATCTTAAACATGCAGTATTTTAATCTAAATCATTATAACTATTTTTGAGAAAATAAAACATTTTAAGTATGTCCCATTCAAAGGGTAGTCAGGTGTGTACGGATTTTCTTAGAGGATGCTGAACTTAAATATTGAATTTATTTAATTAAATTTTCGTTTTTCAGTTATGTTTACAAATGTAAAGAAACGCATCCGTACAAGCATTTTGCTAAAACACTTTTTAGATTAGGGTAACCTTATTTACACTGAAAACTCGTAACCGAATTTGTATGTGGAATACAGTCTGTCTAGTTTGCATGTTAGTGGCAGAGTAAGTAAAATTGGGTATACCCTAAAAATAATAGAGCAATCCACATATTTCGACCAATGCTTAATGCTTGCCTCTTTGACTACCACGTCCATATCGACAGTTTGTTCACCAGTTGATGGTTCCTAACAGGAATGCTGGATGATGGAGTCGCGCTTACGATAGTAGTGCCAACCTTGGAATGGGCATTTACGCTAAATTAGACCAATGAAGTCGTTCAAAATGGCGAAACTTGAATATTATTTTCAGTTCATTCAGCATATTAGCTTATAAAGTGTAAATAATTTTTTCAACAAGTCCGTCTTTCTCCCAGTGATCATTTTCTACCTTTTCTATGTTTTTGAAAAACCCTGCCAGTCTATTTCGGTCATAAGCACTATGTCGTGCAGTAAGTCACCTGTTGCATTTCACCTATCTATGGGATTGAGATCACACATGTATGGTTGTGGCAAGTGGCCCAAGGAAACAAAACTTCGTCACTCTGTTCTGCAACACAAGATCATAGCAGACTTCAGAACACTCCTAGGTGGATTATCTGCTTCTACACTACTTTTACCATTGCTTCCGACACAACACTAGTGACAAGTACGATTTTACAACTGAATGTAAGACAAATTAGCAGTGAGTAAACAGTGGAGATAAGTTGGCAACGTAACCAGCAATACAACGTTTGCGCGGATGTTTACAAAACTGAGGCTACACTACTACGTATGTGGAATACCTCTCCCCTGTCCCTCGTCCCCTCAGACAGTAAGGGCAGTGCACTAATTCCAACAACTGGTATGAAGTACTTGAGTTGTGACTGGTAAACAAAAGAACGAATTAAACAGGTTACGGCTGATGCAGTATTCTGTTGACTAGATAAGTAAGCTCTTGGCTGTGATCTTGAACAGCAAGTACATTCCTGGCAATAGTGTGAACCAGAGTACTTACTGTGTGCTTCTCGGTATAGTGACCAGGCGTATTGACTTCGTCACCTAGTAGGTACAGAGGGATTGTTGAGACGTGGCGAATGGCTGCAAGTTCCACAGTGGTTTATAGTTGAGTTCAATTTCTGTGTAGTAAACATCGCGGAACAGTGCCCGCTTGCAGTATCAACAGTCTCTTGTTTATTTGCAGTAGGAAATACATATATAGGTTACCTGCACCATCCATTTGCATGACGTCACTGGCGCAGATACTAGTAAGGTCATTCACCACGTCTGAATACATATCCATTTCAGTGCCTACGTGGTTATAATAGAATACATACTTGTGTTTACTCATTTGTGGTATAAAAACTATATATTTGTGCTTTTCACAAATCGGTACCTTCCTTGTACATTAATGTTCTTGAAATTACGATATTAAAAGCTAACATGTTATTGGAGATGGATTCACTTAATGCACAAATACTGCAAGTATCCCATTGGCTCATGGTCCGGGATTCAAACACACAGGGCTCAACTAAGCAGCTTCCTCGTGGCTTTCCTCTATCGCTAGGCAAATGCTGCGTTGAGAATATATGAAGAGTTAAAATTTCCAGTTCTTATTCTGCCTTTGAAAGTTTGTCTACACGTGGTTTGTATGTTAGAACAATGATCATTGATATATGGGAAGAGGTTCAAGTGTTTATCCCCTGTTTTGATTAATGTTATCCCCTAATTTTCCTGTAATCACCACTACATTCTTCACCGGCAGACCAGGAATTGGGCTGATCATCACTCCTGGGTTTGCTGTGATTAGTTTATAAAGAGGCTAGAAGGTAACTAACTGTGTTATGTATGTTGCAGCCGCGACGCAGGTGGTGCTGGCGGTTCAGCAGCGGCCAGTGAGGCCGGCGAGTGCCGCCATGACATCTCCTAGTTTACCTCACACCTCCCGGCCGCTGCAACACCACCACTCGGCGCCGGCAGGCGGCCGCCATGATCGGATCACCAGCCCGCAGCCTGTTGATGTAAGTACTACCTCACCCTTATCACGTATCTTCTTGTACGTACAATGCGAATACGAGAATACACTGGGCTTTATGATTACGTTCTCTTTGCATGGGCAACACATGAAAAATGAGAAAAGCAGAAGCTTTGGGAAATTCAAATCAATATCAGCAATATCTCACAAATTGTGAACTCCATAAACAGAATTTTGACATAAATTGTCTGATCTACAAACCCATCGGCGGACAGTGAATTTTATCAGACGTAAAAACGTTAGCATTACTTGCTTCGAAAGTGATTTACAGCTCGTAAAACATCTCAAATCTGATAAAAATTAAGCAATCTTTCACGTCCAATCTATAATGTTAAAACGCCCTATTTCTCCAACTTTTGTATAAAATGAACTATTTCCGAGATATCGTTGGTTATTCATTTGGGTTTTGCAATACTTGTACCTCTTTAAAAACTGAGGCGCTATTTGCTTTTTCTCCTGGTCTTGCAAAAAGCATGCAATTGCAACATAGCAACACATTCTTTAAGAAATCTCTTCGTATACCTACCTATAATGAATGTTCATCTGTGTGAACATGAAGGGCAAGCGTTTGTAAAGAATGGGTAGAGAAAGTCATATGACAGGAGATTCTCTCTCCTCCCCGGGGTGGGGATCGAAGCCACGACCTGGCGAGTTTCAATTTCAGGAAGTGAGTGCTTGGGTGCAAGAAGGAGAGAGGCAGATAGACTTGGCAGTAACCCACAAGGAAAGCTGTTTTGACAAGTCGGCAGTCTAATGGAATTGTCATGACGTCACAGTATTAATATGGCAGCTCCTAATTATTGCTTTTGCCGCGCTAGTGGTTCATTCCACCGAAACCTCGGTCCTCTGCCACTTCGTCAGTATTCTCTTTTATAACTGATAAACTGAAAGAAATAACATCATATTGAATTATATAACTTTTCTTTCGTTCTTTTTTCTTTTCCTTTTTTTAAACTAACCATTTCCGAGGTGCTACTGTTACTGTTTTTATATCTTCTTCGTGTTAGTTGAGATAAACATTTGTACAACAACGATGTGCAATATAACGAAACTTTTGTTTTCCAAAACAGACACAAATAACAAGGAATATCTCCGAAATGGTTCACTCTACAAAAAAATTTATTTCGACATAAATTGTGTGTTTTAGCGAGATCTATAGTTTTTGTTTGTCTATCTCTTACGGTTTACGAGTTCATTTGTCATACAAATATCTCAAACATATGACATTTTAATCAAAATCGTTAGAGGCGTTTTCAAGAAAATCAAAATTTCCGAAAAATTTTCCATGTAAAGGGTAGTGTAGGGTGGAGCTGTTTTCTTCAAAATCTTCGTGTCGCATCCTTGAAAGACATTAAACTTAAACACCAACTTTGGTTTTTAACAGACTTTTGGTGTTTCAGTTATGCTGTCCACAGGCTGACACACACACACGACCTTCTTCTAAAAATGCTCTTTTTGGATTCAGGGGCCTCAAAACGTATTTGTGTGAGTACAATACCTCCTCTACTTACTATACGTGATAGATGAAGTAAGGGGCCCAGAGCTGATCCTTGGGGTACCCCCTCTCGGAGAGTGAGGTAACGCTGTGGATTTGAAGCAGTGAGCATGAGTTACATATTTGGGGTGAGCCTGTGTTGAAAAGTTGCGACTACTGCTGGTCTACTGAGGTGTGGAGTGTTTGCTTGAACACATGCCAATAAACCACATTCCAACGGGAGATCCTGGCAACGTTCTCGCGTCATCGCTCGTCTGGTGACCTACAAACTCACGTCATTCCATTCTCACTTTATTATTGGACTCGTCATAATGGACATGCAGCTCTGCCATATGATAGGAGATTAAGTGTCGGTCACAGCCGAGTCACGAGGTATGTACCAGCAGATCCTTCGCCACCTGCCCACAGAGAACAGGGAGCTTATGGTGCATGTATCGAGCATCTCGAGGTCCCGGATACAACTTTGGCACGACAAGGTTGACAAACTGCGTTTCAGTACTCTTGCATATTTATCTGATTTGTTGCTGCTCTTATGACCCGATCGTTCGTCTTGTATGGTATAGCTCTAGGAGTGAAGCGCAAATTGACAATGACGATTACAGCCCTGAGGAAGGTCGATATGAGCAGGCAGCCAGGTGCAGACAGACGTACTCGTATAATGGCAGTCTCAGAACCAGTAAAGAACCCAAGTAAACCTGCATATGTCCATGGAAAGAACGGTGTTTGGTTACGTCAGATGTCTTCTTTGTTCAACAGTTGAAGAGCAACGTGTCGTAAAGATCATCCAGAACTCACAGGATAATAGCTCATATAGTAATCTTAGCCATGTTTAATCTTTTAATTCTTTTTATCTCGGGACTTCATGAAACCACTATCGTACTGATAGTCTCTGTGGTGTTCTTCCAGGTCGGAAGTGCATATTCTGTGATCGGTGGTCACCTCTACCTGTTCACGAAGTCCGAAACGCGTGGAGTACGAGGTTTTGAGACAGCAGCTCGCTGACCCAATAATGACGTCATTCATTTCAACTGACTGGCGTCAGGGGCACGATAAATGTGAAGACCCGGTATAGATATTGTCTTCACATTGCTGCTTAACAAGCGGGAATCCCGGGTTCGATTCCCGGCGCCGACCATGTCCCACCCTCGAGTGCTGCTCCCCATGACAACTGTGACGGACGCAGCAGCCGGGAGGTAGGCCACGGCCCGGAAAAGGCTGTTGCTCCTCGAGGTTAGTTTAAGTATTGCAAAATGGCAATCAGTAATAAGAACTATCTCGGAAATGGTTAACTCCAGAAAAAGGTTTGAGAAACACAAATTGTCCTCCTTAACGAGGTCACTTCTGTTATACTGATCAATGACAGATTCACAGGTCTTTATTGTGAAATGTTTCTTTCGAATACAGAGACTTCAAAACATGTATTTCTGGTGAAATCTCCACATGATATTTCTGGGTGGAATAGAGTACTTGTCCTGGTTATGTAAGTAAGTACGTAGAAGAGAGACAGAGTAAAATCAGAGACGCCCGTTGCACTTAATATTGATGATCTATCTGTCCACTTGCGTATTTAATTAGGTTTCTTGTAGGTACGTATGTACTTGGGTATGTGATATAAATCAGGACGGGCCGGGCGTGTACTACACGGTAACTAAACGAGTAGGTATTCCAAATGCAGAAATATGACTCACTGTGTGGATACCTTCATTTGTCAGCTCTCCCACTGACCGAGGCGCCGCTTTGACTTTCTCTGTCCAACCACTGCTTATTCCATCCACAAATTGGATATCCAGAGTTCACTGCAAACCCCTAAATCCAAAACAGCACTTAGAAAAAGGTTCTCACGTCTGCGCACGCGCGGGTATACAGGGTGTAAGAGAAGTCATTACATTCCTTCTAATATGTGCTCCAAATTGGATGTGTAATTGCACAAGAATGTACGAAGATAACAGTTTGTTACTTGTAAGATGCGTAGAGTAGCTTATTTCTGACATAGCTTCATGGGACATACATCACACAGGGTTTCGGAATAATTAATCACTTAAAAGAACTGATGGAATACTCCGAGCAGCTCTTTCAGAGGTTGAGGTTGAGGTTGAGGTTGGTCAGGGAATTGAAACGGTTTCTGGATGTAAACAGGTCGGCCGCTTGCAGAGTTGTGTAATGTTTTGGGAAATAACGATTGTAATTGGTGTACACTCGCACAGTAAACACAGGACAGGACAGGGTGTTTGTTTATGTTGTCAATACGCACCGCTACGGTGTTTGTTTGTGGACTGAGGTACTATCACTGTTTTGTGTCCATGTTGCCATGTTTCTCTTCCCCTGTCTCGGATCCCACACTGTCCATGTTGACTAGTTCATCCTGACTACGTGTCCCCCCAGCTGACTGTACAGAATATTACTACACATAAAATATACATCTGTTTAAAGTATTATCACACTACTGAAATGGTTAACCTCGCGGCATCAAAGGGTGCGTTAAGATTGCAAGTATTCATTGTGGCATAAAGCGACGTTGTCACGTTTTCTCCAAGTAGACATACGCATCGACATGATAATTTGTACAAATGTTTGTATCTATTAACATGAAGAAGATACAGGAATACGAGCTTGTAGTAATAGAGTGAGCAGAGAGAGTGATGTGATTTGTTGGAGGTGTAATGTAAATGCCCCAGGACGTAGAGAGAGAGGGGGGGGGGGGTGAGGGAGAGGGAGAGAGAGTAGACGGGAGCTGGCGGTTTACGGAAGACGCCTAGAGCTATCTGTAGTGTAGAGCGACGCAGTAATGTTCCTCTCTGATTAGACGGAACAGAATTGTCCTTGACCCCGCTGCTGGCTGACTCGCTCGCTCTAAGTGCTGCTTTTGTCTGATTGTTATCGCCACTTTTACAATATATTGCTCATTACCTGTTTGTTCACTAGCCGCAGTCGCACGATGACCAGAACTTGTTTATGATTGCAGTTAAAAGCTTCAATGGGTGAAATTTTGGCAATGTTTGTCAATCTTTGCGCTATCAATGTTTACTTTCTCCAGTATGTATTGAGCGGAATGGCTCAGGAGGTGGTGGGTTCGGTTTCCGTGGGTGACACCTAGGAATGCCCCGAGTTTACTGTCCCTTCATTCCAACCTCTGATTTCAGGTCCTGTCACGTGTCAACAGGTGTCCCGCCACTACAACCAATTAGCGGGCTATTCGAACACTTGGTGAATATTCTAGTTAAAAATACGAAAAGAGCAGGTTATGTGTATGGAACCACTTTCACGTGTTCTTAGAACCAAAGAGGTTACGAACAGATTGTTAATAACGTGAGAAACATGAAGAAATGCAATTATTATTGTTATCACAGTCTATTGGATCGGTTGTAAAGGCAACGGCGAAAATAAATCTTAATTAAAATGTACGTATGTTACTGTAAGTTATCTACTTTTAATCACTCTTAATAGTGTTAAATAAATTAGTAATTATTTTTGTTCACCTTTTTGGTATTGTATTTGCTTGTTGTTCACAATAGGAGAAATTCGCTGTTAAACTGCAGGATCAGTTCATTTTTACCTTGTATGTGGAGACGGTGTCCTGTTTTTGGATCATGAAACGAATGTCTACCTAACCTACTGCACTGTATTAATATGGATGGTAGAAGTGTTAATGTGTTTAGTTGAATGTTAAGTAACTACAGCTCAAGTGGAATGCTATAATGTTGCGAATATCTAGGAAGTGGACTGTTGTAAGAGAGCCCCCAATCTGTTCCCCCAGCTGATATTATCTACATGACGCCGTGTTAATGAGCCGGGAGCCCACTTGACTGGAAATGACCAGACGGAACCAACCTATGTACGTACCTTCAATTTCATAACATTTACCGTACTTAACTCTGCTTTTGGAACGTGATGTGATCACTTTCATTGTACCGTTGCAATATTTGCGTTACCCAGGGCTTGTGCGACAAAAGAAGAATTAGTTGCCATTGATTGAGGTTATAGTTGGCTAAACTTGCAGCGTTGGTGTGTGTATCTGAGATCTGCTTGTGGTTTACCGCGGTAGCGTGTCACCTGTCGGGTCACTATGTTGTTATGCAACAAAACGGAACATTCGTGCTCCAAGTTCCAATCTTTTTCCCAAATGTTTTTATTGAAGGTACCTCAGAGGTTGTGGTTGGAGAATATAAAACCCCCGAAGAGGCTGCCAGGTGTTTTTTTGGGCGCTCGTTGCCCTCTGCCGCCCAGAGATAGAAATGACAGGGGGTTAGGTCGGGGGTTACAAACCTGTACTAATAATTCTGTCCTGGAACACACTTTTAATTGTTCTTATCGAAACACTGTCTGTGTGAGGGTGATAATGACGTATATACGGGCGTCAACTGTTCACTGGAAACAAATTCGTCCTATAACTCAGAACGTGAAGCAACCCTTAATGACAAAACTTTGGTGAATAGTGCGTCGTTAGTGGAGAAACATTTCTGAGATCTCCAGTAAGTGAAGTGTTCAAGACAAAGCCACACACTCTGGAAGAATTAAAACAAATATCTGCCAGGAAATTGCTAGCCTTTCTCAACGTGAACTACGGCGAGTAGTATGGACAACGACGGTAGCAGTTTCGGCATCTGCTTTAATAAAGTAAAGCCTTTAAAAGTAGTTGTGTGGTTTTATCCGCGCCTTTCTACGATAGCGGCAGAGTACAACGAGCGCCGAGGACGCGTACAGACAAAACACCGCGCACCCGTACGTGTTCTCCCGCTACGTGTAACGAAAGAGACAAAGTCGAGGCGTATTACGTCTACCTGTATTTCGGAGAACTGCTACATGATTAATGACACAATTAAAACAAACCAAAGGAAGTAAACTAGTTTTGGTTTAATATTGATGTAGTTTAGAAAGCAAAATTGGATACATTAGGCAGTATAACTCAACAAAAAGTCCGTTAAAAACCGATTTTAACATCTTTTAAAGATGCGACACGAAGATTTTGAAGAAAATTACGATTTTGATTTTCTTGAAAATGGCCTAACGATTTTGATTAAAATGTCATATGTTTGAACTATTGTTATGACAAATGAAATGTATATTTTCAATTTTGTGGCTATAGCCTATATAGTCGTGTTTACTCTGGATGACTTTTGTATAACTTGTAAACCGTAAGAGATAGACAAAATCTTACTAAACAAAAAATGTAGATCTCGCTAAAACACAACTTATGTCACATAATTGTTTTTGTAGAGTGAACTATTTTTTGTTACCGTGCAAACAGAACGGGATGCCAAAGCTTTAAAAGATATGACTATCGCTCAAAGGCTACTGTATTCCCATATTCCCCTTGTACCTACAAGGAAATAAGCAATAACGTAATTTGTACAAATGTTTATCTCAACTAACACGAAGAAGATATAGCAGTAAGAGTTTGTAAGAATGGTTAGTACAAGAGTAGAGAAAGTCATGTGAGTGCAAGACAATGTTGTTTGTTGGTAAGATATTTACGAGAGTTGGCAGCAAGTATTAGGCCGAGCCCATCTTTTTCCACTCACGTCCTTATGAGTGAGTCACTCACTGCGTCTGTCACTTCACTTGCCTCACCTCAGCGGCCAGCGCCTCGTACTATTTGCCAAACTCGTGCTAACGCCCTTCTATTCGCTTTTGTTCGTCATATCGTCGCTCACGGACACGTCAAACAACTGGTCGTATCAATAGCTCGCGATAATAATCAGTAGCACTTGCATTTCTGTGACATCTCATATTTGAGGCGTTGAGCGCAACAGTGGCCCAACCCACAAAAATTCAGAAACTGAGTTATTAGCACAGACATGTTCCCCATATCAAAATGTAGGAGAGCAGTAGTGGCCTATACCACATTTCTACAACCACCGACAGATGGCATGAGAAGTATGTTATTGCATGGAACTGAATCTGGCTTCCTGGATAGAAACAGTGGCCCAACCTTCCTGCATGTATGTAACTATCTATCACAATGTCGGTGCTATATTGATTAAAATTTCCAAATATCATGACTCTTGCTTAGTTATTAAAGTCAATATAAAACTTTCAAATCATAGATATTTTTTTACACTCCATTATCTCCATTATGTACATTAGTGGTTGGGCCATTGTTGCGCTCAACGCCTCATTTCTATTCTGGCTTAGTTTTCCATGCCTAAGCTATTGTTGGTCTTTCTCGAACATTTCTGAACACTCCCTCATTGCTCATATAAATACATACTTGACCATATTTATTTTTACTCTTGTTAAATCTTGTTTTGGTCAAATATCCTACGAATAAGAACACACTTTTAAGCATATTCTATGTACCCGTATTTAACACTTAAGATATTTTTAATTTCTCTACTACGTATAGTAAGTAGAGGAAGTATTGTATTCCACTTACAAATTCGATGTCGAGATTTCACCGGAAATATAAATTTTGAGCCCCCTGAACACAAAAAAGAAAATGTTTCCAAAAAAGTGTGTGTGTCTGTGAACAGCATAACTCAAAAGCAAAAAGTCGGTTAAAAATCAAAGTTGGTATTTCAGTGGTAATTATTATTTATTTATGCCAACAAACTTTCTGTTGGTATTTCAGTTTAATATCTTTCAAGCATGCGACACGGAGATTTTGAAGAAAATTTCTCCATCCTAAACTACCCTTTACATTAAGATTTTTTTTTTTTTTTTCCAAATTCTGATTTTCTGGAAAATAGCTCTTAACGATTTTGATTAAAATGACAAGTTATTTGTATGACAAATGAAATGAATATTGAGAATTTTTTTGTGTATAGCGTATGTACTTGTGTTTACTCTGGATGGTTTTTGTATAACTGGTAAACCGTAAAAGATAGACAAAATCTTAGTATAACAATGTACATGTTAAAGTATACAATTTATGTCCAAATTAATTCTTTTGTGCAGTGAGCCATTTCGGACGCATTCCTCGTTGTTTTTGTGACTTTCGCAATACTTACCTATAGTATATATTAGTGACCAGGCACTGCAGTCGGCGCTACGTGAAGATAGTTAATAGAGATGGGGGGATCTAGGCGGCGGCGGCGGCGGGGGCGGTGGCATCTGGAGAGTAGAAGTGTGCGTGTTCCTGTTTCACACATACTTGTGTCTTGCATTCACATTCCTTTAATTAGTTTCTCCAAGTAGAGCAAGTGTTGTGTTCAACCCAAAAATTCAACACACAAATTTCATCGCAAATGTTTTGAGACTCCCTGAATTAAAAAAAAAAAAAAAAAAAAAAAAAAAAAAAAAAAAAAAAAAAAAAAAAAAAGAAATTATAGGAAAAGGCATATTTCTCTCTCCCTTTGTCACCCTTCCTCATACCGACTCCCTCTTTCCGTCATTTTCTCACTCCCTCTCTCACCCGCTCTCATTCGCTCTCTCTCACCCTCTCATCCACTCTCTCTCATCCCCCTGTCACCCTATCTCACTCTCACCCCCTCTCACCCTCTCCATTTCTCTCCCTTTCTATCCATCACTCCTCACGCTCTCGCTGACTTTACTTCCTTTTTCCCTCTCTCCCTCATATTCTCTCACACATTTCTCACTCCCTTACTCTCCATCTTTCGCCATCTCTTCCCATCTCATTCATTTTAACAATCGAGGTGGCATAAAGAAAAGGGGTTTCGATAACGTTCGCGGAATTTCTAGCCGAGTCATTTCCGGTGTGATGAACTCGAGAAAGGCCGTGTGACGTCATCCCCAGTGTATAAGTATACCTGAGAAGAACAGTTGGACTAAATTTTAGAAAGTTACAGACACGAGTCGGTTAGTGTGTCAGTGAGTGCGCGGCAGCTGTGCGTGTTGGTAAGTTATAAGAAGATTCAATGAGCGTCGCGTGTGACCGTAACGTCGTAATTAGTGCATAAGTGAACTAAGACACTGAAAGGACTCAGCAAGGCTGTGAAAAGGACAGTTGTGTGTTGTGACTGTATTTAGGACGAGAAGAAAACTATTTGTGGTGAAAGTTTAGAAGATAATAAAGTGACAGAAAAGTAACTGCACAGATTTAGTCGTCTTTGTTACAATACTGAATAATTATTCTTTTTTAAATTTATTTTATTATTAGATGATGTTTTTACATACGGGATTAAAAACTGAAAATAACTGTTTCTTTAAAAGATACGTAAATAAATTAATGATTGTTATTTCACAGTTTGAATAGCGTTCAGCTGAGGACTGTGGTAGGTTTAATAATGTATAACATGAACCAAAGTATCAAACTGTTGCAACAGTATTTTGTTATTTTAATCAACTTGAGCAACTACGCAAAACGATAATAGTTTTCTTTTTATGTCTGACACTAAGAAGCACTGTTGAAACGCGTATCTGTACCATCTATCCTTCTACGTCAGGCCTTTCTAACTGAGGTGCTGGTACTTTAGCACCGGTGCTGAGCTGGTGACCGGAGAGGCAGCACCAAGTACCGGTAGTGCAAGTACTTGCGATGTTGCATTCACAAGTCAGCGTGCTACGCATGTGTACATTTACATTTAGCTCAATTTGCCGCAACTATTTTACCAATATTCGGTATAACATTTTCTTAGTAGCGCCTGTAAGGCTGCATCAGACTCTGATACCCAGCTTTTACTTTTATTTAAACTCATAATTGAAAATCTCTATTGGCGTGAATAAGTTGTGCCGAACATTGACAAACATTTAAGGCAAGTGCATGAATTCTAGGAAACTCCTGTTAACACCGTTGTAATGGTAGTGTCTGTCTCTTATGATCGTAGTTTGATCAGCTCTGTTGGCACATTTGAGGGTCCTTTTCCAAGACGCGCTGCAAATACACTCCGAAATTACAAGTTTAGTTGCCATATTGTTAATTTCCTTGACAAATTAAACAGTGAGCTTTTCCTTCGGTGTTGACAACGAAATATATATCTTCCGTTGAAGAATTAAATAAGATTTTGTAATGAAGCAGAAGCTCTAAGCTGCGATATCTGTTATGCTTTTTAACAGCACATCTGTGTCGGGAAGAGAGAATTAGTGTTACTGTCTGCCGTGCACGTGCAGTCGCAGTGCCTGCTATAGGGGAGCACACCGGGGCCGCGGTGCGCCCCAGAGCTAGGGAAAGCTCTCTTCTGGCCAATCCTCAAGGAAATATTGATAAGATGTACATACTGTAAGAAAGGCGTTACCTGTGGACGCAGCTAAACCACAGGTGACGGCTGATCATGCGTGTTGTATCATTCTCTGATCGGGCCAGTTGTGCCTTGTAGTGTTGTTGGGATGTGATTTCACACTAAGAAGTGATGTTTGTTTGTGCAGCACGAGAAACTGCGGCAGCTGGAATGTCAGCGAGTCCACACCCTGCGCCTCATGTTGGAGAAGGAGCAGAGATATGTAGACGCGTTACGTAGTGAGATTGCCAAGTGCAACGAGCCCAAACTCCTGCAGGAACTTACTGGAGCCGAGCGACGGGTACGGACCCTGCAGGAGCAGCTGGTCAGTCTCACCATGCACGCCGATCACGAGGTTAGTCAGAATACCTTCCTTCCTACCTATGTCCTGCTTATCCTTCATTAATGACAACAGGAGCACGGGTGTCATATATCAGCTTGGGTTTGTTTCATTTCCTAGGCACAAAATGACCTCACGAGTACAAAGTAATTGTTACCCAATTGTGGGATATATAAGCGAGTCGGCAACTATGGACATGACTCTGAGTTTATCATCAGAAAGTGAGCAGTAGTTGGATAGTTGAGCAGCGTTATCAAAGAACGCTGAGTTGCAAGATCAGTAGTTGTGAATTGTGTCTCAGTATTAGGGGAAATAAAGTGGCAAAAAGTAACCGGACTTGCTATTTGTCACAATAAGGAGAAATTTCAAATTTTTGGAGAAAATAAAAAAAGAAATTTAAATGTCTCCTTTAGTTTGGATTGAATGGGCGATTTTGTTGAAAATCTTCCTGTCGCGTTTGGTATTCATCTGATTTTTCGCCTTTGAGACATAGTTTACACATACACACAGACCTTTTTCTAAAATGCTTCTTCTCATTTATAGTGCCTCAAAACATGCATTTACAGTGAAGTCGGTGTACAATTGTTGAATGGAATGTAGTATTTACTGTTGCCAAGTAGACGAGAAAGCAAAATGACACACGAGCTTTGGGGTGAAAGTATTTTTTGTGGAACTCCTGGTGTAGCATGTTGATTGCACATTAATTTAGCTCCATTGTGCAGATATTAAGATAAATTGGCAGTTTGAGTCGTGGTGTAATGATAGCCACTTTTATCCAGATGGTGATTAAGCACACCCATGTTGTCCAGGAGTTAAAACTGATCACCGCTTATGGTCAGTGAAGCAGGCTACTGAATTATTGGTTCTTGCCCTAAATCTCAAGGATAAAGGTATTATTATGTGTATGGTCGGAGGTTTAGCGCCGACGAGCGGCTTGCCAAAAGTATTTAACAACACTTCACTTCATTCATTCATTAAAAAACAGTCGCAAAATTTAACCTGAAGGCTCCCAAAATATTAAAACTGCAGCTTATTTTCAAATTGTGAAGTTTCGGTGCCTGCAATACTTCTAAACGACTAAAAGTGTGTATCTTGAATGATTGTTAAATTCTGTCTTTATGTAACTGAGATAATTAGTGTCTATTACTGTACGTTTCACTATCATTACACCTGTAGTGCCTGAAGAATGCCCTTTTTGTCCTCTTCAGTTTGCTGTCGTTGATAAATTTCCGAATGTTGTTTTGGTGCAAGTCGCTCGCAAAACTCGTCTTTCCACCGTGGCGTTACTTACGGGAACACCACAAGCACACGTAAATAAGGCAAGTTGTCTTGAAACGTCATTTGCTGCTGCCATTGTTAGGTTAATAACTTCATACCAAACGTTCGAGCCATTTTCATGAATCTTTACATCATTATTATTGTAAGAACTCCAGGACACTTTATTTTCCTTCTAAAAGTGAATCACAAAAATATTCTCTGTACGATCGTTAATACAATTTACAATTGGTCGTTATCATAGAACTCGCAGCTGTTGTCTGTTATCGGAACCTTGAGACACACTTCACTAATACTGCTTGACAAGCAACTCCGACCATTCACTCACTCAACTGACTGTGCACCTCGCGCCAAAAACTGACTCCTCTCGCCGCCCCAACTCGCTTACATAGCACAGGCGAACTTTCTGGAAAATACACTTCGTCTCGTAAACAAGCCGCCAGTGGAAAGTTTCGTGAACCGTCTAGAATTGACGTTTGTTCCGGCGCGCTCCCTTGTGTTCCTACTCGCCTGCCGGTGTGTCGGCGCGGTGGCACAACAATAATAACAAAGTAATCAAAGTTATGCTGGTAGAATGTGTTCCATACAGATTTGAAGAAATGTGAAAATGATTGAATAGCTGTTAAGAACAATTGTATGTGAAGCGGGTTTGCGGAAGAGTTTTGTTAGATCACAAGTTCCCTGTTGACGAACACACCACTACTAAATATGTAGATGTAAACTGCGATCCTTCAGATGGCGCGCGGATCTAAACATTGTTATTATAATACAACATGTTAAACATATCTTCATTCTGGATGATTTTTATATAACTGGTAAACTTTTATACTACTGTACAAAAATGTATACCTGGCAAAATCAAACAATCTATGAGAAATGACATTTTTGTACTAGTAACCGTTTCCGAGGCATTTCTTGCTATTGGTTTGAGTTTTCCAATACTAAAGCGCGTCTCACCCTTAAAAGACAGTACACGTTAAATGGAGCGCAGTGTTGCAACATGTACTAGTTGCGAATCTTTCTCCGCGAGCGACTCGAGGTGGCCTGAGTCCTGTACTTAGTCCTTCAATTGCTGCTTGACGAGACGGACACTTTTAACTTTGGTATCCCTCCACGCCTTTGTTACTGTATGACCTAAATTTACAAATGACTCGTCTGTATAAACAACTGATTTCCCCTGGTCCCTAAACCTTTTTTATGTATTTTAGATATTTATGTCGCCATCTGATGATATCGATATCGTCTCTTTCTATTAATATGCACTTGTTACCCTTTCTTTCATATTCGAACCCCAAATCAGAGTGGCCCTTGAGAAATTTGGTAGGGTCTCATAACTGTTGAACTCTGACAAAATTATATTCGGCATGGGTGGAATATTTGCAAACAGTAAAGAATGAACAATTCGCCGCACTCCACCTTGCACTATTCAATCATATTGCGTTAACCTAGCGTTTTGTGTAGTCCCGCCCCTTTTGCTTTCTTTTTCGATGGCGTTCTTAGAGGTCCTTTCATTAGTTCCTTTTTAATCATACACACTACTGCTTCTGAACACCCTATAGCCTTAGCTGTTTCTTTTACTGCCTTAAACGCATTTTACTTCAAAAATAATCTAACACATTCATAATTATTTGGCGTTCCTTACTTCTTTATTTACCAACATATCGTCCCTTCCTAGCTTCCCCCTCCATAACTACAAATATTTACAAAAATATTATACAAATAACGCAATAACAGCTCACAGTTACACACACGGCTTCTTTCGAACTAATGTTAGTGCTGCTCCTTATACTATCTTCTGTGTCAGGCCTGACGCTGAATAGATGAATACCTTTTGTTTGCCTTATTGGATAAAAGAAAGAGGTTACTGCCTTTTGGTTTATTTTAAAAACTTTCTCCAACCTTCCTCAACATTTGTTCTCGCTGGTTCCCTGATGTAAACTCAATAACAAAAAAGTTTCACACTGCGTAACTTTTGCAGTGCACATATATAAAATTTTCCGAAAACATTTAATTTAAAAAATTATAACCCTTAACTGGGTAAACATAGAGAATTCAAAGTAGGCAGGTAGTAGCACTATAGTTTACTCTACCTAAGAAAAAAATATAGATGCATTCTAGCAGTTAGTTTGTTAGTTAGTGCGTGATGAGTGTAGAAACAGCAAATATCGGACTTCTATTGAAAAAAACGTTTTCTGAAGAAATTTGGACCTATAGAAATGTATAATGACTCTGAAAAGGATATAACCTGATAGAGAAAAAAATTCTGCATAGGATAATGTGTTAAAACCTGAAATTTATAACAAATGAATATTTATACCATGCTATTAGGAATGTGGCAACAGAGCGAGGGTAGAAAAGGACGCGGCTAATGGCAACTTGTATGCGCTAGATAGAGACAGAGATGTCCCATTTAACTCCATACTGTCTTCTAAGAGTGAAACGCTATATAGTAGTTGTGATAAATGGGAAGTTATTTCGTTTCTTTGTTTTCTCTCGTCCTCGATGTCCCCATGTTTACTTTGTACCTACAAAGAAATAAGCAGTAAGATAATTTCTGCAGATGTTTATCTGTATTAACATGAAGTAGATAGAGAAATAAGTGCAAGAATAGTACAAGAGTGAGTAGAGAAAGTCATGTGAGCACAACACATGAGCTTTCCTTAGTTCCTGCTCCGCCGTTTGGATGAAGCCGGATTTTGTTTTACTGTATGTTTGAAGAGAGTCTGGTGCAGTAGGTGAAGTGGTTGTGAACATAAGTTGGACTGATGATTGGGTAGTGCAGTTGGAGATTACGGTGAAGAACGTTGGGAAATCCATACACAGATGAATGTCTGGAGTGCTTTATGGCTGAATCATTTAGAAAGGCGGAAAGTACGTATTCTCAGAAATATGTTGCATCTACGGTACCTGAATCAGCAGCATCTTCACAGTGGCGGCTCCATCTACCTGAATCAGCACAATCTTCACAGTGGCGGCTCCATCTACCTGAATCAGCACAATCTTCACAGTGGCGGCTCCATCTACCTGAATCAGCACAATCTTCACAGTGGCGGCTTCTGCCCTCCATCTACCTGAATCAGCAGCATCTTCACAGTGGCGGCTCCTGCTCTCCACCTACCTGAATCAGCAGCATCTTTACAGTGGCGGCTCCTGCTCTCTATCTAATTGAATCAGCAGCATCTTCACAGTGGCGGCTCCTGCCCTCCATCTACCTGAATCAGCAGCATCTTCACAGTGGCGGCTCCTGCCCTCCATCTACCTGAATCATCAGCATCTTCACAGTGGCGGCTCCTGCCCTCCATCTACGTGAATCAGCAGCATCTTCACAGTGGCGGCTCCTGCCCTCCATCTAGCTGAATCAGCAGCATCTTCGCAGTGGCGGCTCCTGCTCTCTAACTGAATCAGCAGCATCTTCGCAGTGGCGGCTCCTGCCCTCCATCTACCTGAATCAGCAGCATCTTCACAGTGGCGGGTCCTGCCATAAACACGTTTAACGAATCTCCATCAATTGTCAGCTTAGAACTATAATTTTTTTAACGAGCGAAATAGTTCGCATTCGGTAGTTCTGTGGTATCAAGCGCGTCATGAATGAGCTTTTTCCAGGTTTTCTCGGTTGTCATAAATAAAGGGTTTCTCGGGAATGCAACAGTACTCCAAAATTTAGATTTTTGGGAAACATGAAAAAACCGTCTACCATCTCCAGTAGGCAAACGTGGTCTTTTGTAACAGCTTTAAATACTCTGCAGTAAAGAAAGTTACTGGGTATACCTACTTATAGATATGTTATTGTGTTTTATACAAGAAAAGAAATTCGGACATGTTACTTTTGCTGGAAAATTCTAGATTACAAACCTATGAGCGTAAATTATTTGTGTATAAACATTGTATCTGCTATGCATTCATCTTTACAGTCAACTTTCATGTAGCCAATCTTCATTCGTCAGAAGCATCATATTGAATATCGGGTGGTTCACAGTTTCCTGCACACGTTGTAGAAGTACTTGACATCTGCTATCTTGGCTGCTGGGATTGGTAAATTTGACATGTATCCTGGCTTCAGTGGCCAGGGAACTCGCCATGTGTTCCATAATTATAGTACTACTTCTGGCTGATTGTGTTCTCACTGATTTTACTTTTATTAGAGGTTTAGAAAATATAGATTCAATGTTGATTTAAAGTCAAGTGTACGTATTCCATTTGTTCCCATTAAAATGGAGTGTGTTGATGTCAATGTTAGTGCATTCCAGTCTGGTCCAGTACTCGACACCAGCAAAATGTCCACTGATTACTGTTGTTTGTCAGAGAAACGCCTCAAATGACAAATAGAGTAGGTTTAGATTTGGAACATTCCTTCCCGTTAGTTTCCCCGTAATCACAAATTTATTTACTGTAATTGTAATTTATATCAGTGGCGGCTGCAGTATGAATGAACTGGCAGTGTCCCATGCTCAGGAGCAGTTACCTTGGCAACCCGGTTTTGTTGCGTCAATTACCCCGCCTGGTGAGTGAGGAAATTCTACGAATTGGTTACGGAATCCAGCCCCACCTGGTGACCACAAACATTATATGTATAGCATAGTCCTGTTTTAAAGTGATTGAATTTGCTTGGTTTTCCTGTTCACTTTTATTGATAACTAATTATTATAATTACATAATTTATTAATTCTATTTCAAATAATACTTTATTTACTGGGCCCATAATTTGCATACAATCATACACGTCATCGTGCCTTTCTTGATTGTGTGCCAGTGTTCCCGTAGAGGTAGGTGACTCGCACCTAATCTGTCAGTTAAACACAGTTAAATGCGCTATGTGAGGAATACAGTAAACATATCGCAGTCGTAAGAAGCTACAGTTCAGTTTATGATCCGTACCGCGCCAGATGTTCCCTCTGCTAAACAGCTGACAGACGCAGCTCTCGCCTTCGAGTTGTTTAAATGGAGCTGTACGCTAAAAGGTCGTCGGCAGCTCTGAATCCAACAGCTCGAGGTGGCGTTGGATTTTTCCAATCTTGAAAATCTATAGCATGACTTCCGTACGCTAAAAGGTCGTCGGCAGCTCTGAATCCAACAGCTCGAGGTGGCGTTGGATTTTTCCAATCTTGAAAATATATAGCATGATTTCCTTGGGAAGAGAACTGAAGTCGGTGGTATATACCGTGATACGTAAAATCACCTCAAGTCTGATGAAGAGGCATCTGAGCACAACTAAGTGATATTTCACCACATTTTAAATTCATGGAGAACACGCCACTGGCCGTATTACAATTGATCGCTACCTTGTATCACATATTGTACAACAATGAGAGGTGCATCAGGAAAAACAAAAGCTAGTAGTGGCTACGATGTGCCGACAAACAAATGCAAAGCGCTGCGACCTTCAACTCTTCCCCTTGCGGCAGCAGGCGTTATGCAATTGGTGGAACGTACAGCTGGAGCGAACCTGTTGAAGTCTGTTACTGTGACATCATCGCCGCTGACGTCACACGGACAGTTATAGACTGCTGTCAGGGTCGGCGGGCGAGCGGGAGGGAGGGAGGGAAACCTGTCCACAATGGCACGCCTTATTATGATCATCATGCGTACTTCTGCGTACAAAGTACTTCCTCAGGTATTCCATTACACCCAATACTACAATAGATTTCGGTGGAAATACGTGTTTTGAGGCCCCCTGGACCCAGAACATAGGGTTAGTTTGTGTTTGTGAATGTCGATGTGTACCAAACTTGGCATTGGAATGCGTTATCTTGTTTAAACACAGTTTACAAATCTAGTATTTAATTTCCTTTTTTGTTACTTTAACTATTTCCGAGATATTGTATTGTAGGCTTTAAATTTAAAAATGTATCCCTTTTACTTTGTATACTACGAAGCCAAGTACTCGCATGTCTTTCTGCTTTATGTTGTGCTCCTTCGGCCGTACCTTAACCAAGGATTCTACAGGATGAGTCTAACAAATATATACAGTTATAATATAATTACTGTCAATAAAGAACTGTTTTTCCGAAACAAAAAATGTTCGTGTTAAATATTTTGAGAATCTAGCTTCTTGACGAATGCATATAAATGGTTTGCTATTTCAATAACTGTTGCGCAAACATTGTGTGAACATTGGCCTACCTTGGGGCCTATAGGCCAGGCCTAAGCAACAGTCATGTGTGTGTGAACATATTACTCAAGAACATAAGCTTTAGTGTGTTTGAAGTATGCTACATGGATATTTTCAAGAAGTTCTCCCACGCCAAATTATCCTTTACATAGAAACGTTTTCGAAAATTTTGATTTTCTTAAAAATGACTATTATTACACAAAAGTAGATCTTGTTAAAGCACACAGTTTATATGAAAATGCGTTTTTTTAGAGGAACCATTTCCGAGGTATTCCTTGTTATTGAATTATCAAATACTTATTCTTTGTCAAATAGCAAGTCGGAATTGGTCGTCAAAGGGAATGGAATCTCAAAGCCCTCACATGGCGACTAGCTCTTAAAAGAATTGGCTATCACTTTTGTCTCCTATATTATCATTGTAGCTATAAGGAAATATGTAATAAAGCAATTTCTGCAGATTTTACCTCGATTAGCATGAAGTAGATGGAGGAGTAGTTTTTTTTTTAAGGAGGTATAGCTTACGTAAGAGTGAGTAGAGAAAGTGATGTGAATGGACACACAAGTTCCTTTGCTCAGCCGTTTCGGTGAAGTACGGCATGTTTACACACGTGAATGTTGAAAGGGTATTTAACTTGGAAGGAATATTCCTCCCCCACTTTGTGTACGGGCTGTATGGTCAACACTTCCACTGGTAATAATGCAGCTGCACGATATCACGTCATTGTGAGCAGAGCAGAGAAAAACAAGTGATGCTCGTGACCTTGTGTATCAGTTGTTGTTATCGTGTTTCCGTCTTGCATGTGCTTAGATCTCTCAGTTTAAATATGTATATAATTTTATTTTATTCAATTCATTACCCTTTTCATTAAAAATATTATAATTCACAAAAAAAAAACCTTCTATTAAAAATACAACAAATAGTACATACATAAACAAAATTGCCAATTCATATAAAATTATTTATTTTTAAATATTTCAATAAATTTCATTTAATTTTAAATATTTCAATAAATTTCATTTAAAGTACTAGTTTAATAAAACATTCATAATCCATCAACCAAAATAAAAAGACCTCAAAATAAAATTCCAAAATTATCTAATCAGAATTTTCCAAATTTCATAACTTATTAATAAATAATAGGAGAGTAAGTAATATTTCTCAGTTACCTTTTCTAATTAATACCTACTGACCGGGGCCCTAATGACCAAGTTGTCGACGGGCCCTTAAACCCGACACACTCACTCACTCCCCCTACTGACCGACTAAAGTATGAAACTTTATTTAACTTGTCGTTCTTCAAGGATGCGACTCCAGGACTTTGAACGCGAACTACTGTATAACTGTTGGTTCCTCCAGTATGTAAGGAGGCTGAGTGCACCCTGTGCCAGACTTGCCAGGTCCTCACGCGCGCTACTACCGACGTTAGTGTGACAATGTTGTAACAAGGCAGTAGATCTGTACGAGATGTCAAGCAAGCAAGTGACCGATACACTCAACTAGTGCTCACATTTTCATAAGGATCGCTATGTACATTATATGACCTGTGGAAAAAGGAGTAGGACTTACCACTTGAAGATTCTAAGCAATATCAGAAAACACAACTTTAAATCCTTCACATAGCAGCCAGATCTTAAAACATTTGATTTTCAATTAATTCTACTTATTGTCCTACTCCCATTGTAGGCACAAGGAAATATGTAATAAAACCATTTTTACAAAGGTTTAATATGAAGTAGATAAAGGCGGAGTAAAACAAAAGCATGTCGTTGCGGGCCGCAGCAGCAGCGATCCGTGAAACTGTAACTAATGGCATTGAAAGAGTAGGTCAGTGATTGATAAGGAATTCCCTCACGGGCACCAGTTTCAGTGTAACTAGTACCATTTCCGTGCAAATAACGGCAACAAAGTGGACCGGATTCTCCTGCCGCAATAAGAACAACTGCGCGTGCGTGCTTGCGTGCATCAAAATATGGGAAGGGAGGGGCAGAGAGTGAAAGGGGAGGGAGACCGGTGAAGGCAGATTTTGGAACAATTTAGATCGTTAGAAAAATGTCAGTTTTTATTTATGCACACTCCTTAACTGTTGTGGTCTTCAGCGCGCTATTCTAGTACCCTGGGCGTGAACTAACGCTTGTTTTGCTTAGAGAGCTCCTTATCAGGTTCTTCTACGTGCCGTAAATCTACGACACGAGACACCGGTTTTACCCCTTCATGTTACGTCCCTAAGCTTGATTTGAACCCGCGAGTTGGAAGAAAAGGACTAATGCACTCTTCCTATCAAATAACTTTAGCCTATTAGAATTTTGGAATATGAAGTTGCAAAAGAAAGTGCTTGCAAAGGCCTGAGAATGCATTGCGTACGAAGAACACCGTAAACGCGGATAGTTGTGTTTAAATTGGATACAAGCCAGGTACGACCTGCGGCATTTCGTGACGAGATTAGCGGTGCATTTTCATCACCGGATATGCCAGGCAGGTGCAAGTGAGGTCAAACTGTGGCCGATATCGTTTAAAAATAACAAAACCATTAAACATACACAATGTGCTAGGGGTCCCGAGTCCGATTCCCGGCAGGGTGATAGGAATTTTTCTCCAGCCAGGATTATTCCTCATTCTTCCCTAAGTCTGGAAGTATAACGGCAACGCCGCGGCTGAGTGGTTATACCTCTCTCCTACCACCTAGGCGCGAGGGTAATCACTTCCGCACTCTCATACTTGCAGGTGTTCACTCTGTCTGGTACATAGGTTCCTGTGTTCCCTGACAGACGTCTGACTCTAGACACTGGCTTGTAAGTCCTACATAAGGGGAGGGGAATCACTTCCTCACTCTCATACTTGCAGGTGTTCACTCTGTCTGGTACATAGGTTCCTGTGTTCCCTGACAGACGTCTGACTCTAGACACTGTCTTGTAAGTCCTACATACGGGGAGGGTAATCACTTCCTCACTCTCATACTTGCAGGTGTTCACTCTGTCTGGTACATAGGTTCCTGTGTTCCCTGACAGACGTCTGACTCTAGACACTGACTTGTAAGTCCTACATAAGGGGAGGGTAATCACTTCCTCACTCTCATACTTGCAGGTGTTGACTCTGTCTGGTACATAGGTTCCTGTGTTCCCTGACAGACGTCTGACTCTAGACACTGTCTTGTAAGTCCTACATAAGGGGAGGGTAATCACTTCCTCACTCTCATACTTGCAGATGTTCACTCTGTCTGGTACATAGGTTCCTGTGCTCCCTGACAGACGTCTGACTCTAGACGCTGTCTTGTAAGTCCTACATAAGGGGAGGGTAATCACTTCCTCACTCTCATACTTGCAGGTGTTCACTCTGTCTGGTACATAGGTTCCTGTGTTCCCTGAAAGACGTCTGACTCTAGACACTGACTTGTAAGTCCTACATAAGGGGAGAGTAATCACTTCCTCACTCTCATACTTGCAGGTGTTCACTCTGTCTGGTACATAAGTTCCTGTGCTCCCTGACAGACGTCTGACTCTAGACGCTGTCTTGTAAGTCCTACATAAGGGGAGGGTAATCACTTCCTCACTCTCATACTTGCAGGTGTTCACTCTGTCTGGTACATAGGTTCCTGTGTTCCCTGAAAGACGTCTGACTCTAGACACTGACTTGTAAGTCCTACATAAGGGGAGAGTAATCACTTCCTCACTCTCATACTTGCAGGTGTTCACTCTGTCTGGTACATAAGTTCCTGTGTTCTCTGACAGACGTCTGACTCTAGACACTGACTTGTAAGTCCTACATAAGGGGAGGGTAATCACTTCCTCACTCTCATACTTGCAGGTGTTCACTCTGTCTGGTACATAGGTTCCTGTGTTCCCTGACAGACGTCTGACTCTAGGCACTGTCTTGTAAGTCCTACATAAGGGGAGGGTAATCACTTCCTCACTCTCATACTTGCAGGTGTTCACTCTGTCTGGTACATAGGTTCCTGTATTCCCTGACAGACGTCTGACTCTAGACACTGGCTTGTAAGTCCTACATAAGCGGAGGGTAATCACTTCCTCACTCTCATACTTGCAGGTGTTCACTCTGTCTGGTACATAGGTTCCTGTGTTCCCTGACAGACGTCTGACTCTAGACACTGGCTTGTAAGTCCTACATAAGGGGAGGGTAATCACTTCCTCACTCTCATACTTGCAGGTGTTCACTCTGTCTGGTACATAGGTTCCTGTGTTCCCTGACAGACGTCTGACTCTAGACACTGTCTTGTAAGTCCTACAGAAGGGGAGGGTAATCACTTCCTCACTCTCATACTTGCAGGTGTTCACTCTGTCTGGTACATAGGTTCCTGTGTTCCCTGACAGACGTCTGACTCTAGACACTGGCTTGTAAGTCCTACATAAGGAGAGGGTAATCACTTCCTCACTCTCATACTTGCAGGTGTTCACTCTGTCTGGTACATAGGTTCCTGTGTTCCCTGACAGACGTCTGACTCTAGACACTGACTTGTAAGTCCTACATAAGGGGAGGGTAATCACTTCCTCACTCTCATACCCTCAGGTGTTCACTCTGTCTGGTACATAGGTTCCTGTGTTCCCTGACAGACGTCTGACTCTAGACACTGGCTTGTAAGTCCTACATAAGGAGAGGGTAATCACTTCCTCACTCTCATACTTGCAGGTGTTCACTCTGTCTGGTACATAGGTTCCTGTGTTCCCTGACAGACGTCTGACTCGAGACACTGGCTTGTAAGTCCTATATAAGGGGAGGGTAATCACTTCCTCACTCTCATACTTGCAGGTGTTCACTCTGTCTGGGTCTGTCAGGGAACACAGGAACCTATGTACCAGACAGATTTTGATTTGATTTAGTTGAGCGCCCTTAAACTAAATCAAATCAAAATCTGTCTGGTACATAGGTTCCTGTGTTCCCTGACAGACGTCTGACTCTAGACACTGACTTGTAAGTCCTACATAAGGGGAGGGTAATCACTTCCTCACTCTCATACTTGCAGGTGTTCACTCTGTCTGGTACATAGGTTCCTGTGTTCCCTGACAGACGTCTGACCCTAGACACTGTCTTGTAAGTCCTACATTAGGGGAGGGTAATCACTTCCTCACTCTCGTACTTGCAGGTGTTCACTCTGGTACATAGGTTCCTGTGTTCCCCGACAGACGTCTGACCCTAGACACTGTCTTGTAAGTCCTACATAAGGGGAGGGTAATCACTTCCTCACTCTCATACTTGCAGGTGTTCACTCTGTCTGGTACATAGGTTCCTGTGTTCCCTGACAGACGTCTGACCCTAGACACTGCCTTGTAAGTCCTAGGGAAGGGGAGGGTAATCACTTCCTCACTCTCATACTTGCAGGTGTTCACTCTGTCTGGTACATAGGTTCCTGTGTTCCCTGACAGACGTCTGACCCTAGACACTGTCTTGTAAGTCCTACATAAGGGGAGGGTAATCACTTCCTCACTCTCATACTTGCAGGTGCTCACTCTGTCTGGTACATAGGTTCCTGTGTTCCCCGACAGACGTCTGACCCTAGACACTGGCTTGTTAGTCCTACAGAAGGGGAGGGTAATCACTTCCTCACTCTCATACTTGCAGGTGTTCACTCTGTCTGGTACATAGGTTCCTGTGTTCCCCGACAGACGTCTGACCCTAGACACTGGCTTGTAAGTCCTACATAAGGGGAGGGTAATCACTTCCTCACTCTCATACTTGCAGGTGTTCACTCTGGTACATAGGTCCCTGTGTTCCCTGACAGACGTCTGACTCTAGACACTGACTTGTAAGTCCTACATAAGGGGAGGGTAATCACTTCCTCACTCTCATACTTGCAGGTGTTCACTCTGTCTGGTACATAGGTTCCTGTGTTCCCTGACAGACGTCTGACTCAAGACACTGACTTGTAAGTCCTACATAAGGGGAGGGTAATCACTTCCTCACTCTCATACTTGCAGGTGTTCACTCTGTCTGGTACATAGGTTCCTGTGTTCCCTGACAGACGTCTGACCCTAGACACTGTCTTGTAAGTCCTACATAAGGGGAGGGTAATCACTTCCTCACTCTCATACTTGCAGGTGTTCACTCTGTCTGGTACATAGGTTCCTGTGTTCCCTGACAGACGTCTGACCCTAGACACTGTCTTGTAAATCCTACATAAGGGGAGGGTAATCACTTCCTCACTCTCATACTTGCACGTGTTCACTCCGTCTGGTACATAGGTTCCTGTGTTCCCTGACAGACGCCTGACTCTAGACACTGTCTTGTAAGTCCTACATAAGGGGAGGGTAATCACTTCCTCACTCTCATACTTGCAGGTGTTCACTCTGTCTGGTACATAGGTTCCTGTGTTCCCTGACAGACGTCTGACTCTAGACACTGACTTGTAAGTCCTACATAAGGGGAGGGTAATCACTTCCTCACTCTCATACTTGCAGGTGTTCAGTCTGTCTGGTACATAGGTTCCTGTGTTCCCTGACAGACGTCTGACTCTAGACACTGGCTTGTAAGTCCTACATAAGGAGAGGGTAATCACTTCCTCACTCTCATACTTGCAGGTGTTCACTCTGTCTGGTACATAGGTTCCTGTGTTCCCTGACAGACGTCTGACTCTAGACACTGACTTGTAAGTCCTACATAAGGGGAGGGTAATCACTTCCTCACTCTCATACTTGCAGGTGTTCACTCTGTCTGGTACATAGGTTCCTGTGTTCCCTGACAGACGTCTGACTCTAGACACTGGCTTGTAAGTCCTACATAAGGAGAGGGTAATCACTTCCTCACTCTCATACTTGCAGGTGTTCACTCTGTCTGGTACATAGGTTCCTGTGTTCCCTGACAGACGTCTGACTCTAGACACTGGCTTGTAAGTCCTACATAAGGGGAGGGTAATCACTTCCTCACTCTCATACTTGCAGGTGTTCACTCTGTCTGGGTCTGTCAGGGAACACAGGAACCTATGTACCAGACAGATTTTGATTTGATTTAGTTGAGCGCCCTTAAACTAAATCAAATCAAAATCTGTCTGGTACATAGGTTCCTGTGTTCCCTGACAGACGTCTGACTCTAGACACTGACTTGTAAGTCCTACATAAGGGGAGGGTAATCACTTCCTCACTCTCATACTTGCAGGTGTTCACTCTGTCTGGTACATAGGTTCCTGTGTTCCCTGACAGACGTCTGACCCTAGACACTGTCTTGTAAGTCCTACATTAGGGGAGGGTAATCACTTCCTCACTCTCGTACTTGCAGGTGTTCACTCTGGTACATAGGTTCCTGTGTTCCCCGACAGACGTCTGACCCTAGACACTGTCTTGTAAGTCCTACATAAGGGGAGGGTAATCACTTCCTCACTCTCATACTTGCAGGTGTTCACTCTGTCTGGTACATAGGTTCCTGTGTTCCCTGACAGACGTCTGACCCTAGAGACTGCCTTGTAAGTCCTAGGGAAGGGGAGGGTAATCACTTCCTCACTCTCATACTTGCAGGTGTTCACTCTGTCTGGTACATAGGTTCCTGTGTTCCCTGACAGACGTCTGACCCTAGACACTGTCTTGTAAGTCCTACATAAGGGGAGGGTAATCACTTCCTCACTCTCATACTTGCAGGTGCTCACTCTGTCTGGTACATAGGTTCCTGTGTTCCCCGACAGACGTCTGACCCTAGACACTGGCTTGTTAGTCCTACAGAAGGGGAGGGTAATCACTTCCTCACTCTCATACTTGCAGGTGTTCACTCTGTCTGGTACATAGGTTCCTGTGTTCCCCGACAGACGTCTGACCCTAGACACTGGCTTGTAAGTCCTACATAAGGGGAGGGTAATCACTTCCTCACTCTCATACTTGCAGGTGTTCACTCTGGTACATAGGTCCCTGTGTTCCCTGACAGACGTCTGACTCTAGACACTGACTTGTAAGTCCTACATAAGGGGAGGGTAATCACTTCCTCACTCTCATACTTGCAGGTGTTCACTCTGTCTGGTACATAGGTTCCTGTGTTCCCTGACAGACGTCTGACTCAAGACACTGACTTGTAAGTCCTACATAAGGGGAGGGTAATCACTTCCTCACTCTCATACTTGCAGGTGTTCACTCTGTCTGGTACATAGGTTCCTGTGTTCCCTGACAGACGTCTGACCCTAGACACTGTCTTGTAAGTCCTACATAAGGGGAGGGTAATCACTTCCTCACTCTCATACTTGCAGGTGTTCACTCTGTCTGGTACATAGGTTCCTGTGTTCCCTGACAGACGTCTGACCCTAGACACTGTCTTGTAAGTCCTACATAAGGGGAGGGTAATCACTTCCTCACTCTCATACTTGCACGTGTTCACTCCGTCTGGTACATAGGTTCCTGTGTTCCCTGACAGACGCCTGACTCTAGACACTGTCTTGTAAGTCCTACATAAGGGGAGGGTAATCACTTCCTCACTCTCATACTTGCAGGTGTTCACTCTGTCTGGTACATAGGTTCCTGTGTTCCCTGACAGACGTCTGACTCTAGACACTGACTTGTAAGTCCTACATAAGGGGAGGGTAATCACTTCCTCACTCTCATACTTGCAGGTGTTCAGTCTGTCTGGTACATAGGTTCCTGTGTTCCCTGACAGACGTCTGACTCTAGACACTGTCTTGTAAGTCCTACATAAGGGGAGGGGAATCAGGGAAAGAAGAATGACAAGTAAATGTTACTACGGATTTAAGGATTATTTTGGAGGGGAGGGAAATTATCGTGGCGCAACCTTGGAAGTTGAAGTTAAATTTTAAATTTGGTGTTTAACTGCTTTTTCATTTTGAGTGTGACTGTTCAGAGACAATGGACACCCACGCGCGCACACACCGAAATAGTTTTTATCTTTATTTTATTATTATTATTATTATTTTTTTTTTTAATTTAGGAAATCTCAATACGTACATTTCCATTGAAATATTGGAATCGATATTTTGGAGAGTAACAATTAGTGCGGTGTTTGTCTTATATTTATGAGGTCCATAGTTCCTTATTTGTAATGTTAGGGTGAGCTACTGGGCTAACGGTTTTGCAGGGTTTTCCCTGTCGTGAAAGGAGAACGTGGAGTTAATTTGTACTCTGTGGACCGCGGGGTAATTAGGGTATCGCTTCACTCCTTTCATTCGTCCATAGTTCGATAAGGTTGCCTGCACACACAATAATTAGTTTTAAAGCATTGTGGTTTAAATCTTGACTTTACTAATACTTTCAGTAGAGTCTAATTGGTGGTGAGGGTAGGTATCTTGGGTTTGGGATAACTCGCAGTATAGCCAGCATCATAGCAAAAATCCTAAATCAGGAACTGAAACAATCGTGCATCACCAAGAAGGAAGCTCAATTATTGGTAAACAACAGTTAACCATATTCATAGTAGAGGTACGTAGTTTCTACAGAGTTTCAAAACATTTAAAAAGTGAGTATTTTCTCCAGTCCGAGTTCGCACGTGTGTCCACATGGCGGGGGATTTTCAGCGGTGAGTGTATATAGTAGCTGCCTGGTTTATCCTGTACTTGGCCAGGACCGGCCGAGAAGCAGTTGCTTATATATGTACGTGTTGCAGGTTTAAGGAAGATGCTAATCTTTAGTGCAATATTACTGTAGGCATCCATAATAATGTTGCCGATTTTTCACAACTACAATATTTATTGTTAGGAATATATTATTTGCAGCGGCAGCGGCAGGTCTAGAGTTGTGAGTTTCATATTCCATGTTGTTTTATTCTTCTGTGAAGAGTTAACAATCCGTGCATTAAAGTACTGAAGGAACAACATAACCATATTTTGTTAACCTTTGCACCATGTGACAAGGACCACGCTAATGGATTGTCCTGGAAGCTCGGCTCGTAACTACAGCGCTTGCGCATAGCGCCACCAACACATTCAACTGTTACAATGAGTCTTTTTTAAATTTCTGTGTGCAAGAAGAAGCAGCAGTGTATCGGAACAGTGACGGCATGAGGAGGGAGGGGGGAAGCGTTCGTCTATCAGCCAATGAAGCTTACAACTTGCCAAAGCCCTTTGAATTCTGTGGAGATATCCAACACACTACACTACAGGGAGTTGGTGAGACATATGTACATGTATCAACTACTATAGAGACTATCTAAACAGGAGATGTTGGATGTAACGGATTCTCGGAGTTGCGGGTTCATTCACAACTAAGTTTTCGGGAATAGCTTGGTGCTATTAGCACATGTAACAAGGATGTTGCCAACCTAGGCTTGAAAAAAGACGCGATATGTTATCGATCCGCAGGAATGTTTGTGAAATGAGTGGTAAACGTGATGAAAATGACGTAAATCAGAAACCTTATTCATATAAGCAGTGGGACATTAATAATCATGGTTAAGGGAAGGTGTTACCAGAAGGCAAGCTGAGAAAAGCAGAATCAGCATTACAAAATACAGCCATTGTAGTGGGTTTCAGTTCTTGCGTTTGGTTGTCGATGAAGGAAACTGACGTTGTTTGTTTACATGTTTACTGTTCATTTTAATCGAAATACAGTAGAATCACGCCAATCCGAACCCTGCTAATGTGAAAATCCGTGTAATCCGAACAGCGCTAGGGGGAAATATCTACCAAATTTTCTTTGAATTTTAATACAGGAAAAATACAGATTAAGATTAAAATAGTTTTTCCAAGTAAAAACGTAAATTTATTAGCACAGAAAAGCACGAAATAAGTGAAACAGGATTAAACAGTGAATCTGTCGCCTATCGTATACACAACAATTTAAAAACAATTAAATAAAAAAAAAAAAAAAAAAAAAAAAAAAAAACGGAAGGGCTAGACCTACTAACAATGTGCATAACTAAGTTTGAATGCAATTTATTTTACGTTTTAGAGCCTCAGAATGTAGTTATAAAATAAATTGAAGCCTATTGTACTGGTTTGCTACTTTCAATCATTTCAATACTTAACACAAACGCTTAATGGCATTATGTTGACTTCATCCGAATTTTCGCTAATCCGAATAGGGTTAGGTCCCAGTTCGGATTAGTGAGACAAATGTTTGTATCGCGCATTTCCTTGTATGTAGGTACAATAGGAACAGGACAATACAGCTGGTCGCTATGTGATGGCTTTGAAATCCCATTCTCTTTCCTTGACAAGGACTTGGAAATGGTTCACTCCATTAAAATGTATTTGACATAAATTGTGTATTTCAACAAAAAGTTCATTTTTGTGTAGTAAGATGTTTAATCTCTTACAGTTTAGCAGTTAAACAAGTCATTTTAGAAAGAACAGCACTTCAGAGAATATTCACAGAACATTGAAGATTATATTTCATTTGTCATGAAAATATCATAAATGGTATTTTAATCAAAACCTTTTGAAAAATGTTGTATATAAAACGTAGTCTGTCGTGTGAAGGCATTTATTGAAAAATAAGTGTCGCATCCTTGGAAGATGCTGAATTTATTACCAAGTTTGGTATTTCATGGACTTTTTGTTTTTGAGTTCACACACTCAGACCGGGGTTTCCAAACATGTTTTCGGTGAAACTTCAGTATGGAAGTTTTGGCTGGAGTGCCGGGCTCCACATTGTAGGTTGGCTACCCCTGATGTAGAGTGTATTCTGTTCATAAAAGTTGTATGAAGTAACCCATTTTCCCAAGATAAAAGGCGAGGAAGTGTAAACAGAGAAGGTGGTTTCCTGTTTTGTGGAAAGAGACGGCGATCGCGTGCCTGACCTCTTTAGTGTGAGCGAGCGACGAGTGATTGAATGAGGAAGGATGTGTAGTTATCTGTGATCGACTTGCTTGCCTGCCAGTGACGCACGGAGCAATGTCCGTGTTGCTTCTGTTTACATAGCAGCAAATGGCAGACTTGCTGCAACTTGCTCCCTCAGTAAATTCACTAGCTTGAACGTGTCAAGTGTTACAGCAGCACCAGTATCCTGGATAGAACATTCAATGGAGGTACGTACCAGGGGTTGTTTTGTTCCTCGCCTACTGCGTACACTTAACGCAGCGAAGGAAGTCACGGGGTGGGGCGGGGGTTGCCTATTACACACGGGTCCGATCAACGCGTGTGTAGTTCGGCCGTCTCCTTTGAGAAACGCTTATATCGATTGTACAATACAGTGCCCTCCCTCCTCAGTGCTTTCTGCAGAGTTGCAACCTCTTAACATGAACTTGTGCACCTAAAAGAACTGGAACTTAGACTTTTGGCTATTGAGACAAGATGTGTCACTTCCTTAAACTGAGGGTTGCCTCAGGTCTTCTGGGGCTTGGAGTTGGTCTTTAGTTATGGGTGGGGTATGTTCACTATAACATTACTCCTATTACTAACTTTGCTAGGTATGTGGAAAAGCGATGTTAAGAGAATACATCAGCGGAAATGAAGTTGCCTAGAAAGGTAAAAGGTAGCACGAAAGTGGATAAATATAAAAATGAGGATATAAGAACGGAAGTGAAGGTATTCCCAGTTGTAGAGAACATACACACCTGAGGAGGATGAACAAGGGACGACTCCCAAAACAGGCACTAATGTAGAAACCAAGAGATGTGGGTCGGTCAAGAGCAAGGTCTGTGGTGTGAGTGTAGCGTGGTCCCGAGTTCGAATCTCTGTCCGGTTTTCCCTCATCCTGAGAAGATACAAGCTCATTGTCCGATATCACCTACCTACCAGGTTAAAGAAAAGTGTATTCAAGTGCCTAGTGTCAAGATGGTATATAGAACTGCTGGGTGGAGTACAATACTTCAGTAGCAGAGAATGTGAAATGGAATGGGCAGAAATTTGCAAGAGAAAAGCAAACATGAAGTTATATACACGGTTTGAAATTGTATAGCTGTCTGATGTTCAGTATTACCTACGTATATCTCTCCGCTTGGGAAGATTTCAACATGCAGACAGCGGCGCGGTTTGTTTGTTTGTTTGTTGTGAAAGGCGCGAGACAAAGCAAAATCGATAACTCGGATGACGGATTGCTGTCATAAATTTGATTATACAACATGGTGTAATCAAGTGATTGATAAGACGACTGTAGCAGGGAACAGAGCTTGTGCATGTATGTGCTCATTTCCTCTGATTCGGTTATGTACACCTTTTAATGGCGATGTATGATAAACAAGTTCTGCAGTGCAAAGGCACGCGATAGACGCACGTGCTTTCGTCATCTTTTGTTTGCGTGGTTTCCCCTGCTCGATAGGCGAATGCGGGGTACTTCCTTTTCTTCGAGGGCAACACTGGACTTCTTAAAAAACTAAACAAGTATTACTTTTGAAAAACTTAGGTGATTTTATAGTTTTTAAAAATATTGCAGTTTAAGATCAATACATTTTTGCATTCGATGAAACCAGATCTTAAAGCAATGACGTCACTCTTTCTGAGACACTTTAGAAATCGGTTTTGGACAATGTTTCCTCTTTACAAAAACATTTCAAATTGATTTTTGCGCAACCCTAACACTATATTGCATTGTTTTATTGGACAAATGTTAAAGAAGAACTTTAATTGACACACATAACATGTTATTTATTTGTGTAAATGTTTGTAAAGTGCACTTAATGGACGGACGGTGCACAAACTTGGGTAATCGAAAGAAATGATGGCGACGTGCTTCACCCAAGACACCCTGGGAGCATTTGTCTCCTGCTATTGCTATTTCCTACATATGTATGTTACTGAAATAATTCCTGCTTTTCATACGTTGGCAATACCATGTGCCTTCTAACTTGGTTCGAACAAAGTTATATGCGTGTTTTAAGAGTTTCAGGAGCCAATACTGATGTTATTCATCAAGACACCCAAAATTCCCAAACGTAAGTGTTTGTGACGAAAATTGCATTTTGGTATTTACAAAACATTATCTCCAGGTTTGTATAATGTTCTACTGACGAAACACTGATTCTATGTGTTCAATCTTTAATGTGTTGAAACAAAAAGAAATGACAAAATGTTAGGTTAGGACTGTATTGTGAAGAGCAATAGATAGTTGCTAGGTTGTGAAATTGCGGTAAACGGACATTTGTGTATTAGTCGGCAGTAACGGTATGTAATGGTATGCTAGCAATATGCATACCCAGTGGTCCAACAGTGACAATAACAACAGTTCTTGGGCCTCCGTCCTTCACTAAGAAAATGCGTCTCTTGCGGTAGATGGGGCTCCTTGCAGTTCTAAGTCGATCTTCAGATTGCTTGGGTCTTAAGTGTCAGTTTCAAATAGTAAAATATCATAGGTCGGAAATGTTTACTGTTAAATTCAGTTTTAGCTGAACATAACCTGTAAATGAGTAAATAAAGTGATTAAACCCTTTTAGGGCAACGGTCAGGGATTAGGTCAAAGGCACTCAGGGTGAGTTAGCCCCGGGGAGCTCAATCCCTTCACCTCTAATCCTCTGTTGTTATGTAAATACTACGAGTTTTCTTATCCCATTTGTCTAATACAGCTTAAGATGTTTGTCCTGTAATTTAATTCAGTTCACTCTGTTTCTCCTTTTGGCCCCCTTCCCCCTGTAAAAAATGGTTGTTTAACGACGCTGTCTGTTGCTAGGATCACACCTGCGACAGGTGTGCCGGAATTTTGTCCCACGGGAGTTCTTTTACATGCCAGTAAATCTACTGATATGGAGCTTCAGTTTTAAGCACACTTAAAAACCATCGGTCTGGGTCGGATTTGAACCCGTGACTTTGGGATTAGTAGGCCAGCATCTAACCTAGACCGACTTGTTTTGTCCTCTATAGCTACTTCCGACTTAGGTTAGTTGACCTGTTTGTGTTTTCATTTCACATCAGCACTATTTTCTCTATATTTCCTTTTACTCTTAACACTCACTTCCTGTGTCCATTGTGTTCGTAGTTGTCCTTCACTCTATCAGACGCTTCTCTTGTCCACTGAGGTTCTATTACTGTTTTGTGCCATCTTCATCTTGCTATTCCCTTGTCCACCTTGACTGGTTCATCCTGACTACGTGTCCCCCCAGCTCCTGACTGTTGTGGCTGCGTCCTCAATGTCTCATTCTCGACCCTGTCTCGTATGTCCACCTTGACTGGTTCATCCTGACTACGTGTCCCCCCAGCTCCTGACTGTTGTGACTGCGTCCTCAACATCTCATTCTCGACCCTGTCTCGTATGTCCATCTTGACTGGTTCATCCTGACTACGTGTCCCCCAGCTCCTGACTGTTGTGGCTGCGTCCTCAATGTCTCATTCTCGACCATGTCTCGTATGTCCACCTTGACTGGTTCATCCTGACTACGTGTCCCCCAGCTCCTGACTGTTGTGGCTGCGTCCTCAATGTCTCATTCTCGACCCTGTCTCGTATGTCCACCTTGACTGGTTCATCCTGACTACGTGTCCCCCCAGCTCCTGACTGTTGTGACTGCGTCCTCAACGTCTCATTCTCGACCCTGTCTCGTATGTAAACCTTGACTGGTTCATCCTGACTACGTGTCCCCCAGCTCCTGACTGTTGTGACTGCGTCCTCAACACCTCATTCTCGACCCTGTCTCGTATGTCCACCTTGACTGGTTCATCCTGACTACGTGTCCCCCCAGCTCCTGACTGTTGTGGCTGCGTCCTCAACGTCTCATTCTCGACCCTGTCTCGTATGTCCACCTTGACTGGTTCATCCTGACTACGTGTCCCCCCAGCTCCTGACTGTTGTGGCTGCGTCCTCAACACCTCATTCTCGACCCTGTCTCGTATGTCCACCTTGACTGGTTCATCCTGACTACGTGTCCCCCAGCTCCTGACTGTTGTGGCTGCGTCCTCAACGTCTCATTCTCGACCCTGTCTCGTATGTCCACCTTGACTGGTTCATCCTGACTACGTGTCCCCCCAGCTCCTGACTGTTGTGACTGCGTCCTCAACACCTCATTCTCGACCCTGTCTCGTATGTCCACCTTGACTGGTTCATCCTGACTACGTGTCCCCCAGCTCCTGACTGTTGTGACTGCGTCCTCAACACCTCATTCTCGACCCTGTCTCGTATGTCCATCTTGACTGGTTCATCCTGACTACGTGTCCCCCCAGCTCCTGACTGTTGTGGCTGCGTCCTCAACGTCTCATTCTCGACCCTGTCTCGTATGTCCATCTTGACTGGTTCATCCTGACTACGTGTCCCCCCAGCTCCTGACTGTTGTGACTGCGTCCTCAACGTCTCATTCTCGACCCTGTCTCGTATGTCCATCTTGACTGGTTCATCCTGACTACGTGTCCCCCCAGCTCCTGACTGTTGTGACTGCGTCCTCAACATCTCATTCTCGACCCTGTCTCGTATGTTCACCTTGACTGGTTCATCCTGACTACGTGTCCCCCCAGCTCCTGACTGTTGTGACTGCGTCCTCAACACCTCATTCTCGACCCTGTCTCGTATGTCCACCTTGACTGGTTCATCCTGACTACGTGTCCCCCCAGCTCCTGACTGTTGTGGCTGCGTCCTCAACACCTCATTCTCGACCCTGTCTCGTATGTCCACCTTGACTGGTTCATCCTGACTACGTGTCCCCCCAGCTCCTGACTGTTGTGGCTGCGTCCTCAACACCTCATTCTCGACCCTGTCTCGTATGTCCACCTTGACTGGTTCATCCTGACTACGTGTCCCCCCAGCTCCTGACTGTTGTGGCTGCGTCCTCAACACCTCATTCTCGACCCTGTCTCGTATGTCCACCTTGACTGGTTCATCCTGACTACGTGTCCCCCAGCTCCTGACTGTTGTGGCTGCATCCTCAACACCTCATTCTCGACCCTGTCTCGTATGTCCACCTTGACTGGTTCATCCTGACTACGTGTCCCCCCAGCTCCTGACTGTTGTGGCTGCGTCCTCAACACCTCATTCTCGACCCTGTCTCGTATGTCCACCTTGACTGGTTCATCCTGACTACGTGTCCCCCCAGCTCCTGACTGTTGTGGCTGCGTCCTCAACGTCTCATTCTCGACCCTGTCTCGTATGTTCATCTTGACTGGTTCATCCTGACTACGTGTCCCCCCAGCTCCTGACTGTTGTGGCTGCGTCCTCAACACCTCATTCTCGACCCTGTCTCGTATGTCCATCTTGACTGGTTCATCCTGACTACGTGTCCCCCCAGCTCCTGACTGTTGTGGCTGCGTCCTCAACACCTCATTCTCGACCCTGTCTCGTATGTTCATCTTGACTGGTTCATCCTGACTACGTGTCCCCCCAGCTCCTGACTGTTGTGGCTGCGTCCTCAACGTCTCATTCTCGACCCTGTCTCGTATGTCCACCTTGACTGGTTCATCCTGACTACGTGTCCCCCCAGCTCCTGACTGTTGTGGCTGCGTCCTCAACGTCTCATTCTCGACCCTGTCTCGTATGTCCCCCTTGACTGGTTCATCCTGACTACGTGTCCCCCCAACTCCTGACTGTTGTGTCTGCGTCCTCAACGTCTCATTCTCGACCCTGTCTCGTATGTCCACCTTGACTGGTTCATCCTGACTACGTGTCCCCCCAGCTCCTGACTGTTGTGGCTGCGTCCTCAACGTCTCATTCTCGACCCTGTCTCGTATGTCCACCTTGACTGGTTCATCCTGACTACGTGTCCCCCCAGCTCCTGACTGTTGTGGCTGCGTCCTCAACGTCTCATTCTCGACCATGTCTCGTATGTTCATCTTGACTGGTTCATCCTGACTACGTGTCCCCCCAGCTCCTGACTGTTGTGGCTGCGTCCTCAACGTCTCATTCTCGACCATGTCTCGTATGTCCACCTTGACTGGTTCATCCTGACTACGTGTCCCCCCAGCTCCTGACTGTTGTGACTGCGTCCTCAACATCTCATTCTCGACCCTGTCTCGTATGTCCACCTTGACTGGTTCATCCTGATACGTGTCCCCCAGCTCCTGACTGTTGTGGCTGCATCCTCAACGTCTCATTCTCGACCCTGTCTCGTATGTTCACCTTGACTGGTTCATCCTGACTACGTGTCCCCCCAGCTCCTGACTGTTGTGGCTGCGTCCTCAACGTCTCATTCTCGACCCTGTCTCGTATGTCCACCTTGACTGGTTCATCCTGACTACGTGTCCCCCCAGCTCCTGACTGTTGTGGCTGCGTCCTCAACGTCTCATTCTCGACCCTGTCTCGTATGTCCACCTTGACTGGTTCATCCTGACTACGTGTCCCCCCAGCTCCTGACTGTTGTGGCTGCGTCCTCAACATCTCATTCTCGACCCTGTCTCGTATGTCCACCTTGACTGGTTCATCCTGACTACGTGTCCCCCCAGCTCCTGACTGTTGTGGCTGCGTCCTCAACGTCTCATTCTCGACCCTGTCTCGTATGTCCACCTTGACTGGTTCATCCTGACTACGTGTCCCCCCAGCTGCTGACTGTTGTGGCTGCGTCCTCAACGTCTCATTCTCGACCATGTCTCGTATGTTCATCTTGACTGGTTCATCCTGACTACGTGTCCCCCAGCTCCTGACTCTTGTGGCTGCGTCCTCAACACCTCATTCTCGACCCTGTCTCGTATGTCCATCTTGACTGGTTCATCCTGACTACGTGTCCCCCCAGCTCCTGACTGTTGTGACTGCGTCCTCAACATCTCATTCTCGACCCTGTCTCGTATGTCCATCTTGACTGGTTCATCCTGACTACGTGTCCCCCAGCTCCTGACTGTTGTGGCTGCGTCCTCAACGTCTCATTCTCGACCCTGTCTCGTATGTCCATCTTGACTGGTTCATCCTGACTACATGTCCCCCCAGCTCCTGACTGTTGTGGCTGCGTCCTCAACATCTCATTCTCGACCCTGTCTCGTATGTCCACCTTGACTGGTTCATCCTGACTACGTGTCCCCCAGCTCCTGACTGTTGTGGCTGCGTCCTCAACACCTCATTCTCGACCCTGTCTCGTATGTTCATCTTGACTGGTTCATCCTGACTACGTGTCCCCCCAGCTCCTGACTGTTGTGGCTGCGTCCTCAACGTCTCATTCTCGACCCTGTCTTGTATGTTCATCTTGACTGGTTCATCCTGACTACGTGTCCCCCCAGCTCCTGACTGTTGTGGCTGCGTCCTCAACATCTCATTCTCGACCCTGTCTCGTATGTTCATCTTGACTGGTTCATCCTGACTACGTGTCCCCCAGCTCCTGACTGTTGTGGCTGCGTCCTCAACATCTCATTCTCGACCCTGTCTCGTATGTTCATCTTGACTGGTTCATCCTGACTACGTGTCCCCCAGCTCCTGACTGTTGTGGCTGCGTCCTCAACGTCTCATTCTCGACCCTGTCTCGTATGTTCATCTTGACTGGTTCATCCTGACTACGTGTCCCCCAGCTCCTGACTGTTGTGGCTGCGTCCTCAACGTCTCATTCTCGACCCTGTCTTGTATGTTCATCTTGACTGGTTCATCCTGACTACGTGTCCCCCCAGCTCCTGACTGTTGTGGCTGCGTCCTCAACATCTCATTCTCGACCCTGTCTCGTATGTTCATCTTGACTGGTTCATCCTGACTACGTGTCCCCCAGCTCCTGACTGTTGTGGCTGCGTCCTCAACACCTCATTCTCGACCCTGTCTCGTATGTTCATCTTGACTGGTTCATCCTGACTACGTGTCCCCCAGCTCCTGACTGTTGTGGCTGCGTCCTCAACGTCTCATTCTCGACCCTGTCTCGTATGTCCATCTTGACTGGTTCATCCTGACTACGTGTCCCCCAGCTCCTGACTGTTGTGGCTGCGTCCTCAACGTCTCATTCTCGACCCTGTCTCGTATGTCCATCTTGACTGGTTCATCCTGACTACGTGTCCCCCAGCTCCTGACTGTTGTGGCTGCGTCCTCAACGTCTCATTCTCGACCCTGTCTCGTATGTCCATCTTGACTGGTTCATCCTGACTACGTGTCCCCCAGCTCCTGACTGTTGTGGCTGCGTCCTCAACGTCTCATTCTCGACCCTGTCTCGTATGTTCATCTTGACTGGTTCATCCTGACTACGTGTCCCCCAGCTCCTGACTGTTGTGGCTGCGTCCTCAACGTCTCATTCTCGACCCTGTCTCGTATGTCCATCTTGACTGGTTCATCCTGACTACGTGTCCCCCAGCTCCTGACTGTTGTGGCTGCGTCCTCAACGTCTCATTCTCGACCCTGTCTCGTATGTCCATCTTGACTGGTTCATCCTGACTACGTGTCCCCCAGCTCCTGACTGTTGTGGCTGCGTCCTCAACGTCTCATTCTCGACCCTGTCTCGTATGTCCACCTTGACTGGTTCATCCTGACTACGTGTCCCCCCAGCTCCTGACTGTTGTGACTGCGTCCTCAACGTCTCATTCTCGACCCTGTCTCGTATGTCCATCTTGACTGGTTCATCCTGACTACGTGTCCCCCCAGCTCCTGACTGTTGTGGCTGCGTCCTCAACATCTCATTCTCGACCCTGTCTCGTATGTCCACCTTGACTGGTTCATCCTGACTACGTGTCCCCCAGCTCCTGACTGTTGTGGCTGCGTCCTCAACACCTCATTCTCGACCCTGTCTCGTATGTTCATCTTGACTGGTTCATCCTGACTACGTGTCCCCCAGCTCCTGACTGTTGTGGCTGCGTCCTCAACGTCTCATTCTCGACCCTGTCTCGTATGTCCATCTTGACTGGTTCATCCTGACTACGTGTCCCCCAGCTCCTGACTGTTGTGGCTGCATCCTCAACACCTCATTCTCGACCCTGTCTCGTATGTCCACCTTGACTGGTTCATCCTGACTACGTGTCCCCCCAGCTCCTGACTGTTGTGACTGCGTCCTCAACATCTCATTCTCGACCCTGTCTCGTATGTTCACCTTGACTGGTTCATCCTGACTACGTGTCCCCCAGCTCCTGACTGTTGTGGCTGCGTCCTCAACGTCTCATTCTCGACCCTGTCTTGTATGTCCATCTTGACTGGTTCATCCTGACTACGTGTCCCCCAGCTCCTGACTGTTGTGGCTGCGTCCTCAACATCTCATTCTCGACCCTGTCTCGTATGTCCATCTTGACTGGTTCATCCTGACTACGTGTCCCCCCAGCTCCTGACTGTTGTGACTGCGTCCTCAACACCTCATTCTCGACCCTGTCTCGTATGTTCATCTTGACTGGTTCATCCTGACTACGTGTCCCCCCAGCTCCTGACTGTTGTGACTGCGTCCTCAACACCTCATTCTCGACCCTGTCTCGTATGTCCATCTTGACTGGTTCATCCTGACTACGTGTCCCCCCCAGCTCCTGACTGTTGTGACTGCGTCCTCAACACCTCATTCTCGACCCTGTCTCGTATGTCCATCTTGACTGGTTCATCCTGACTACGTGTCCCCCAGCTCCTGACTGTTGTGGCTGCGTCCTCAACACCTCATTCTCGACCCTGTCTCGTATGTCCATCTTGACTGGTTCATCCTGACTACGTGTCCCCCAGCTCCTGACTGTTGTGGCTGCGTCCTCAACATCTCATTCTCGACCCTGTCTCGTATGTCCATCTTGACTGGTTCATCCTGACTACGTGTCCCCCCAGCTCCTGACTGTTGTGACTGCGTCCTCAACACCTCATTCTCGACCCTGTCTCGTATGTTCATCTTGACTGGTTCATCCTGACTACGTGTCCCCCCAGCTCCTGACTGTTGTGGCTGCGTCATCAACGTCTCATTCTCGACCCTGTCTCGTATGTTCATCTTGACTGGTTCATCCTGACTACGTGTCCCCCAGCTCCTGACTGTTGTGGCTGCGTCCTCAACATCTCATTCTCGACCCTGTCTCGTATGTCCACCTTGACTGGTTCATCCTGACTACGTGTCCCCTAGCTCCTGACTGTTGTGGCTGCGTCCTCAACACCTCATTCTCGACCCTGTCTCGTATGTCCACCTTGACTGGTTCATCCTGACTACGTGTCCCCCAGCTCCTGACTGTTGTGGCTGCATCCTCAACACCTCATTCTCGACCCTGTCTCGTATGTCCACCTTGACTGGTTCATCCTGACTACGTGTCCCCCCAGCTCCTGACTGTTGTGGCTGCGTCCTCAACACCTCATTCTCGACCCTGTCTCGTATGTCCACCTTGACTGGTTCATCCTGACTACGTGTCCCCCCAGCTCCTGACTGTTGTGGCTGCGTCCTCAACGTCTCATTCTCGACCCTGTCTCGTATGTTCATCTTGACTGGTTCATCCTGACTACGTGTCCCCCCAGCTCCTGACTGTTGTGGCTGCGTCCTCAACACCTCATTCTCGACCCTGTCTCGTATGTCCACCTTGACTGGTTCATCCTGACTACGTGTCCCCCCAGCTCCTGACTGTTGTGACTGCGTCCTCAACGTCTCATTCTCGACCCTGTCTCGTATGTCCATCTTGACTGGTTCATCCTGACTACGTGTCCCCCCAGCTCCTGACTGTTGTGGCTGCGTCCTCAACGTCTCATTCTCGACCCTGTCTCGTATGTCCACCTTGACTGGTTCATCCTGACTACGTGTCCCCCAGCTCCTGACTGTTGTGGCTGCATCCTCAACGTCTCATTCTCGACCCTGTCTCGTATGTCCACCTTGACTGGTTCATCCTGACTACGTGTCCCCCAGCTCCTGACTGTTGTGACTGCGTCCTCAACGTCTCATTCTCGACCCTGTCTCGTATGTTCATCTTGACTGGTTCATCCTGACTACGTGTCCCCCCAGCTCCTGACTGTTGTGGCTGCGTCCTCAACGTCTCATTCTCGACCCTGTCTCGTATGTCCACCTTGACTGGTTCATCCTGACTACGTGTCCCCCCAGCTCCTGACTGTTGTGACTGCGTCCTCAACGTCTCATTCTCGACCCTGTCTCGTATGTCCACCTTGACTGGTCCATCCTGACTACGTGTCCCCCCAGCTCCTGACTGTTGTGACTGCATCCTCAACACCTCATTCTCGACCCTGTCTCGTATGTGCATCTTGACTGGTTCATCCTGACTACGTGTCCCCCCAGCTCCTGACTGTTGTGACTGCGTCCTCAACATCTCATTCTCGACCCTGTCTCGTATGTGCATCTTGACTGGTTCATCCTGACTACGTGTCCCCCCAGCTCCTGACTGTTGTGACTGCGTCCTCAACACCTCATTCTCGACCCTGTCTCGTATGTGCATCTTGACTGGTTCATCCTGACTACGTGTCCCCCCAGCTCCTGACTGTTGTGGCTGCGTCCTGAACATCTCATTCTCGACCCTGTCTCGTATGTGCATCTTGACTGGTTCATCCTGACTACGTGTCCCCCCAGCTCCTGACTGTTGTGACTGCATCCTCAACACCTCATTCTCGACCCTGTCTCGTATGTGCATCTTGACTGGTTCATCCTGACTACGTGTCCCCCCAGCTCCTGACTGTTGTGACTGCATCCTCAACACCTCATTCTCGACCCTGTCTCGTATGTGCACCTTGACTGGTTCATCCTGACTACGTGTCCCCCAGCTCCTGACTGTTGTGTCTGCGTCCTCAACATCTCATTCTCGACCCTGTCTCGTATGTGCATCTTGACTGGTTCATCCTGACTACGTGTCCCCCCAGCTCCTGACTGTTGTGACTGCATCCTCAACACCTCATTCTCGACCCTGTCTCGTATGTGCATCTTGACTGGTTCATCCTGACTACGTGTCCCCCAGCTCCTGACTGTTGTGTCTGCGTCCTCAACATCTCATTCTCGACCCTGTCTCGTATGTGCATCTTGACTGGTTCATCCTGACTACGTGTCCCCCCAGCTCCTGACTGTTGTGACTGCATCCTCAACACCTCATTCTCGACCCTGTCTCGTATGTGCATCTTGACTGGTTCATCCTGACTACGTGTCCCCCAGCTCCTGACTGTTGTGACTGCGTCCTCAACACCTCATTCTCGACCCTGTCTCGTATGTGCATCTTGACTGGTTCATCCTGACTACGTGTCCCCCCAGCTCCTGACTGTTGTGACTGCGTCCTCAACGTCTCATTCTCGACCCTGTCTCGTATGTGCATCTTGACTGGTTCATCCTGACTACGTGTCCCCCAGCTCCTGACTGTTGTGACTGCGTCCTCAACGTCTCATTCTCGACCCTGTCTCGTATGTGCACCTTGACTGGTTCATCCTGACTACGTGTCCCCCCAGCTCCTGACTGTTGTGGCTGCGTCCTCAACACCTCATTCTCGACCCTGTCTCGTATGTGCATCTTGACTGGTTCATCCTGACTACGTGTCCCCCCAGCTCCTGACTTGTGGCTGCGTCCTCAACGTCTCATTCTCGACCCTGTCTCGTATGTGCACCTTGACTGGTTCATCCTGACTACGTGTCCCCCCAGCTCCTGACTGTTGTGACTGCGTCCTCAACACCTCATTCTCGACCCTGTCTCGTATGTCCATCTTGACTGGTTCATCCTGACTACGTGTCCCCCCAGCTCCTGACTGTTGTGACTGCATCCTCAACACCTCATTCTCGACCCTGTCTCGTATGTCCATCTTGACTGGTTCATCCTGACTACGTGTCCCTCCAGCTCCTGACTGTTGTGACTGCATCCTCAACACCTCATTCTCGACCCTGTCTCGTATGTGCATCTTGACTGGTTCATCCTGACTACGTGTCCCCCCAGCTCCTGACTGTTGTGACTGCGTCCTCAACATCTCATTCTCGACCCTGTCTCGTATGTCCATCTTGACTGGTTCATCCTGACTACGTGTCCCCCCCCCAGCTCCTGACTGTTGTGACTGCGTCCTCAACATCTCATTCTCGACCCTGTCTCGTATGTCCACCTTGACTGGTTCATCCTGACTACGTGTCCCCCCAGCTCCTGACTGTTGTGACTGCGTCCTCAACATCTCATTCTCGACCCTGTCTCGTATGTCCATCTTGACTGGTTCATCCTGACTACGTGTCCCCCCAGCTCCTGACTGTTGTGACTGCGTCCTCAACACCTGATTCTCGACACTGTCTCGTATGTCCACCTTGACTGGTTCATCCTGACTACGTGTCCCCCCAGCTCCTGACTGTTGTGGCTGCGTCCTCAACGTCTCATTCTCGACCCTGTCTCGTATGTCCATCTTGACTGGTTCATCCTGACTACGTGTCCCCCCAGCTCCTGACTGTTGTGGCTGCGTCCTCAACGTCTCATTCTCGACCCTGTCTCGTATGTCCATCTTGACTGGTTCATCCTGACTACGTGTCCCCCCAGCTCCTGACTGTTGTGACTGCGTCCTCAACGTCTCATTCTCGACCCTGTCTCGTATGTCCATCTTGACTGGTTCATCCTGACTACGTGTCCCCCCAGCTCCTGACTGTTGTGACTGCGTCCTCAACGTCTCATTCTCGACCCTGTCTCGTATGTCCACCTTGACTGGTTCATCCTGACTACGTGTCCCCCCAGCTCCTGACTGTTGTGGCTGCGTCCTCAACACCTCATTCTCGACCCTGTCTCGTATGTCCACCTTGACTGGTTCATCCTGACTACGTGTCCCCCCAGCTCCTGACTGTTGTGACTGCGTCCTCAACACCTCATTCTCGACCCTGTCTCGTATGTCCACCTTGACTGGTTCATCCTGACTACGTGTCCCCCCAGCTCCTGACTGTTGTGGCTGCATTCTCGACCCTGTCTCGTATGTTCACCTTGACTGGTTCATCCTAACTACGTGTCCCCCAGCTCCTGACTGTTGTCGCTGCGTCCTCAACGTCTCATTCTCGACCCTGTCTCGTATGTCCACCTTGACTGGTTCATCCTGACTACGTGTCCCCCCAGCTCCTGACTGTTGTGGCTGCGTCCTCAACACCTCATTCTCGACCCTGTCTCGTATGTCCACCTTGACTGGTTCATCCTGACTACGTGTCCCCCCAGCTCCTGACTGTTGTGGCTGCATTCTCGACCCTGTCTCGTATGTTCACCTTGACTGGTTCATCCTAACTACGTGTCCCCCAGCTCCTGACTGTTGTGGCTGCGTCCTCAACGTCTCATTCTCGACCCTGTCTCGTATGTCCACCTTGACTGGTTCATCCTAACTACGTGTCCCCCAGCTCCTGACTGTTGTGACTGCGTCCTCAACATCTCATTCTCGACCCTGTCTCGTATGTCCACCTTGACTGGTTCATCCTGACTACGAGTCCCCCCCCCAGCTCCTGACTGTTGTGACTGCGTCCTCAACACCTCATTCTCGACCCTGTCTCGTATGTCCACCTTGACTGGTTCATCCTGACTACGTGTCCCCCCAGCTCCTGACTGTTGTGGCTGCGTCCTCAACGTCTCATTCTCGACCCTGTCTCGTATGTCCACCTTGACTGGTTAGTAGGGTATTTGGGGGGAAGCTGGGCCACTTTTTTATGGGCAAGATGGCCGCCATGCGTAATCTAAGCATTACTAGGTAAGGTGGTAGGGGAAGCAGGACGTTGTAGGCGTTTGAGGCTGACTCTAGGGATAATGTTTAAGGCCTATAGCAGTGCATGTATGTTTATGAGCGTCCATGGCAGTTGAGTATGTCGTTCACTGTATCGATGCAAACCTCCTAACGCAAGAGATTTCTATCTTGATTGAATATGTTACCCCAACATGACGCCTCGCCCCACATAGTGGCGCTAACCTAACCTAACCTAGCCTAAGCCCCATACTTCTACTCGTCTAACCTATCCTAACCTAACCTAGCTCCCACTCTTTTTTACTTTGAACTTTCATAATTTAACATAACCTAAGCCCCATACTTCTACTCGTCTAACCTATCCTAACCTAACCTAGCCTAAGCCCCATACTTCTACTCGTCTAACCTATCCTAACCTAATCTAATCTAGCCTAAGCCCCATACTTCTACTCGTCTAACCTAACCTAACACCTCATCTAATGATTTATTCTTCATCCCTATTGCTCATCTAATCCTTACTCTTTTTACTATATGGTCTTTCATAATTTCACATAACCTAAGCCTCATATTCTAACCTAACCTAACGTTACTTAACCTAAGGGAGCGCAAACCTTCCTATTTATTAACCTGACTTAACCTAGCCTATCTCATCCCATTTTACACGAGCATTATATTCTTCTATAACCTATTCTGACCGTCGCAACATGCCGTTTCAAGCTTAGATATTTCACTTTCTTTTGGAGACGTTCCTCCAACAACTTTAGCTACCTTGAAGATATTATACCCCCCGACATGCAAACCCTAACGATTTCTGAACATTTCATGGTATGTTAGCGCTATTTTAGGAGTTGGTAAGTATTTTAGCCATTTTTGCGGTATTCTAGAGATTTTCAGGAATTTTTTGCAGCTTCATTGGTATTTTCTATGTTTTCACGTCGTTAGTATGGTTTAATGTTTTTAAGGGGTATATGGAGCCCTTTTTAGCGATTTGTTATGCTTTCATGACCACTTTCCATCCTTTTGTAAATGTATGATGTTCTCGTCTAGAGAATTGCTTACAGTCTTTCTAAGACTAACCTAACTTAACCACAAACCTCTTTGCAGACATTTCTTCAACGTTATTTAACATTATACAGGATTCTTTTTCTGCTTCCTCCGGCTCTTTTCGTAAACTAACATTAGAAGACGTTGTAACCTTGTTATTCAAATAGCTATTGTATCCGTCTTTGTACACTGTTCCAGTATGCTATACATGCCAACTTCATTTAACGATTCTCTTGCATAATTCTGTAGGTTCTAATGGTAACACGTCAAACGTTGCACACATTCCTTCTAAGACTATCCTAACCTAACCTATCCCACCACCACCACCACCACCACCACCACCACCACCACCACCCCCACCACCACCACCACCACCACCACCGCCACCACCACCACCATCATCATGACCAGCGCCACCAACGAGCACCACCACCACTACCACCGCAACCTCCACCACCACCACCACCACCACCACCACCACTACCACCACCACCACCACCCCCACCACCACCACCACTATCGTCATGACCAGCGCCACCATAACGAGCACCACCACCACTACCACCGCAACCTCCACCTCCAACACCACCACCACCACCCTAACCTAACCCAACAAAAAAAAAAACATCTTCACCAGCAGCGCTATAACTTGCAAGACCACAAACATCTCCAGCACCAACACCTCCACCATCACCAGCGCCACAATAACCTACATCATCATCATCACCAGCGTAACCACATCCTGCACCACCGTCATATTCGCAACTATTGTATATAGTATGTTTGACATTTTCTCCATATCTAACCCGAGGTAGTCCCATGTTCTTTTGGAGTATTATTTACCGCTTTAGTCTGCTTTGATTTCTCTCCCTCCTTTATAGGGCTTTTAAACTTCCACTAGATCTCCTAACCATTGATGTTCAAGTTCTTGTTACAGCTACCTTTGCCCTCTGTCACAGAATTGTATACAACTGTATGACTCTTTTGCTTGGTTCTGTATGTTCTGGCGGTAACATCTCGAACACTACATGCAGTTTTCTAAGTGTAACCCCACCTACTATGATCTAACCTGCTTATTAAGTGTTCTTTGCAGCTTTATTCAACTTTGTTTTCCTAACCCTTTATAGATTTTTAAACTCATCACTAAAAGATGATCTATCCGCAGATGTTGAGGTACTTATAGCTCAATATTTTTAAGAGATATTCAGCAATACCTTTGATAGTATTTTAACACAATCTTCTGTTTATATAAAGTTAATGAGGGTATACTTACTTTAAGGTAGTAGGGTATACGCCTCTCCTCTTTTATCTGGGCTGGAGACCAGCACTAGAGTTAAAGTCTAGTGGCAGAGTTAACGCCCCCTTTTATAATTTCTATTTTTATTCTTCATTCTTCGACAAGCATCATGGGAAGCACGGAGAAGCCAGGTGAGGATTTTTTTTTTATTTTTTCTTCCTTCTTCGTCAGACATCATTGGAGGCGTGGAGGAGTCAGTTCATAAAATTTTCATTTTCTACAGGAGACGTAACGGAGAAAATAATTCTCTTGAGATCTAAGTTGCATTCTCTTACGCATGGGTTGCGACGCTGTAATGCCCGTACGCATACGTTGATATTCCATCCTCTGCAATTACTCTCTTGTCATCATGAGGCGACAGAGCTATTTTATTAGATTCAACTGTAGAAACATTATGATGTTGGGATAGGATTAAGTTCATAGGGGTTCTTACGATTTTCAAGGTTTTAAGGCACTCCATGTAACTATCGAAGCTGATGTATTGCTTAATGGCGCTATGTTTTATGCCTTTGATCTTTTTTATCACAGAGCCATCAATATCGAGAGCATACATTTTAGGTCTGAGACCAACGAAACGGCGAATGATTTTACCACTTGCTTCATCTTTAAACTTTCCCAACACTTTCTTGTTTTGTGTAGAATAGCATATATGGTTAGCAGGGTAGTCCGCTGTGTCCAGATGTTCAAGCATGTGTAATTTATCCTGGTATATATCAGCTGTAGTCACTCGATGGATGAAGGAATCTGTATCCGTATACAACAGTTTAAGATTCTCAGCTCCATAATATGGAAGTAACACATCGTATTGATACGAATACATTAGTGTCTTGGAAATGTCTAGTACACTCATTCCAATGTATATAGGCTTGTTGAACACTATTTTACGAGAAGCCATATGAACAGCTGCAAGATTAGGACCGTATATGGTTCGATCGATAAATGTAGGCTTGGCTATTAGTTTTTCTAATGTTTTGCAGTTTGACACAAGACGTATATCCATACGATTACGAATATTTTCCATAGTTTTTCCAAACATCGCATTATTGAAAAGTTTGTACAAATCCTTCTCGAAATCGTTTCTTGCTTGCTGTCGTAGGCGATTATTAAATTCGACGTAAGGCTTTAACCAACAAGATTGACGGAATTTTAGTGCTCGATGAATCTTTGACAGTCGTAGACCATGACTAAGAGCCTGTTTCAAGGCCATGTAATGCACCACATACTTCTTTCGAGATCCAAGATGGGCAATTAGTTTCTTTGAAGAGGATTCCCCGGGTTTCATACTCTCAGGCAGAAAGGGTAAATCATTATGAAGTTCATGCAGCTCTGCAGGATATTCCACGTCAACCTCCAAGATATATCCAAAGGAATCATCCCCATTCAACGAACCGAGATGTATATCCTCAGGAGAAACCCACGTAAATCCACCATAAGGAAGGGCGTGACACATAACCCAACCGTACTGGTTATTGGCGTCTTCGTACGTAATAAAATGAGAGGATTTACGAGGATCATACTGCTCCATATAGATGTTGTTAGCCTCCGCATACCGGTGAGAAACCTGGCATAACCCTCCTCTTATACCAGATTCAACCATGAGTAGCTGATCGTAATCAAGAAGCAATTCCAACTCGATTCCAGTATACAGCAGCATAGCATCCCATGTAAGTCCCGGAGAGGTAAAATAATGTGCAGGATCCACTTTATGACTTTTCAGGGTTTGGTCTCTAAATTTCTCGAAGACATCTGCTAAGAGAAGAACATCTGAAACTAAGTACAGATCACTGTACTCGCCAAGGTTTAGGACCTTAAAGTGCTTCCACACGTTTAGAGCGTGATCATAGTCCTCACTGCTGATTACTTCGCTGTTTAATCTGTTGTAGAAGGAGTCCCTAGGAGGCAAACATGTATCGTTGAGGGCATCCCACGATGTTACGTAATCATAGGGAAATACCCCCTTACGAGTCATCAAACCAATATTCTCTGCTCCGAAGTACTTTGCTGTTTCAGGATACGTTTCAAGGTTCTTTGCAAGCTTCTCCAAGCTCGTACTGAGAAAGCGGAAAGTATCGACAAATCTGAGTTTAATATCCCCAACATACTTGGAGAATGATATATAACTTTCCTCTGAATTTGGTATAACCTCTATTCTTTCGCTAGTACACCCTAGCTGCTTAACAATGAAATGAGAGTCATACCCACTCAGGTTATGCATGAAGACAGGTATATAATTAGGTGTTTTACAAGCCAGGTTACATTTATTGTGTAAAGATCCTCTGTACGCCCCGGACACATGATCGTGATCGCGAACCTTCCAATTATCTTCTGTAAATTCATGTTCACACAGGTAGCATATTGTAGAAGCATCGAATGATTCTTGTTCTTCAGCTGTAAGATTAAGAGGTTTAGCAGATTTGTATAAGTCGCTTATTTTATTTGCCAGATCCATCAGGCATCCCATAAACCTCTGTGCAGCGTCAGGCCCTCGGTAAACATATGGTTCAGTAGGAAGAGTTGTTTCTAGTTGTTCAACACTGGACGAAGGCTTCACATAAACACAAAAGCTCATGGGAGAATGACTTTGATAGGGAGTTGTGTAGGAGGTTTCAGGGTTAGAGGAGCAGGTATGGAGAGGGGTAAGAATGCATTCAAAATCGGCGTAGATAACATAGGGCAGTTTCAACATCCTCTCGACATTCTTGAATTTAACGATAGAGTTATCCTTTGTAGGCATAACGCATCTAGCAATACCATGTTGTCTACATATTTCTCGGTGCTCTTCTAATTTTTTCATTCCACTTCGTCCATGTCGGTCATCAAAATGACTGAAACATCTTTTACATATATAAATTCGTTCTTTATGCTTAGTTTTCTGCACACGAATAAGCTTCTCAAAATCCTTTATATAAGCATAGTGATATCTGTCAGTAGCATTACTCAACAGAAGGAGATCGCGATGATCATCTAATTCTTCATCAATCACCTTTATTGGAAACACTTCATGTTTATCATCCACTCCAAACACATTTATGGATATATTATTGAGTTTTTCAAATTTAGCGATTTCACCCAAGCTCGTAGGAAATGAGACGCATGAGAAATCGTATTTTTCTTGGAGATCCTTATACTTGCTAACACGCTGAGGTTTATTTCGAATGAACTTAGCCAGAACAGCGTACATAAAGCATTTCTCATCGTTGTAGTTCTGAGGGTTTATACAGGCTTTCTTCGCATCCAAAGATGACGGTAGAGGAATATAGCTGCTCCCTCGAAGAAGATTATACTTGTTAATACGTAGTCGAACGCCATCAACACTCAGAAGAGCCCAATTACTGCCTTTCAACTTACTTTCCTCCATTTCAACACGAAGTTTCTCGAATTTTTTTTCCAAGATGGCATCCAAGTCACTGTCTAAAAACACGGCATTATTACGCGTTTTGAAGGCTTTGTTAGCGATGTCTCCAACAGCATTCACAAACTTACATTCAGCCATAATGTTAATTTTCAAACTTTTATGAGCCCGCAGCTCCTTCTGAACAGCATGAATTATGCGCTGCTTAGCCTGCTGCAGGTATGAATTTAGATCCTGACTTGCAGGGCATTGGATGAAAAACGATTTCAGCCGATCCTGAAAAGCCGTTTCATATTCTACAACATCATCTTCATCAGGAGACATTAACAATAATTTATGCTTAGTAGGTTCGAATTTGACTTTCTTAGCATCTAGAGCCCTATCACAGCGCCCTTCATGTACATCCCTTCGATTTGCAGTACCGTAAACATCACCACAATGTCTACACTCGAAAAACTCACCACATATCAGCTCATGCCTCTTCTTATGATAACCGCGTAGAAAACTCTTGTCACATTTGCTGCACCTATAATCCGGTATAGCATTCAGAACCGATTCCATTACTACACCATTCCACATCTTTATAATATGTAGTGCAACACTTGTAAATTATACAAATCAATAAATGCTTATAGCAGTTTCCACTGACTCGCCTTAATAACTTATCAAAGCTATTGAACAGTAATCTCGCTAAGAGAAGCTGATGTGCTCGACTCGAAGGATAATTACTGAATAACTATCTAAGCTCAAGCAAACCCTACTTATTCTGAAAGCACGGATCTCTCAGGGAACTACATAATTCAAGATCACGCTTGCAGCGCCTTATAGCGGCTTCAATCAGTACTAAAACACACATTCTACAGATTTTATACTTTTATGATGGTAAATTATATATTAGTCATCAACTATCCGTATTTTTATTATTTTTTATCATTTTTTACGTACTTTGAGACAAATCCAGTTTCGAATTAAGACGCGAAACGATAGCTACGTATCTTTAAGTAACAAACACATTACTTTTAACGATATCGAATGACAGTGATAGAAGCACTTGAACATTATTTAAACGCTTAAAAAACCATTTTTTTTCGCTATATTTCATAAATTTCAGCATTAGAGTCCTATGACGTCACACTCAAGCATCGACGGAATGTCTGCTACCTCCAAACATGTTTCTACAAGTCTAATGACGTCACGCAAGCACCATACAGAAGGCATAATTCAACGACAAAGACATTAGTTTTAACTATACATTCCCACAAAAAATAAACCTATTTGAAAGCGTCTTAACACGTTAACTTCAATACATGTATATAAAACCTCTAATATAGCAATAAAAAGAAAGGCAAAGAAATAAAGAAGAAATAAAATAAGGGGAAAAGAAATTATCAGCACAATACACCCTTAGAAATGAGGTTATTCCATATCTTTCATCATTCAGTCAACTAACATAGCTAAATGACGTCACACAGTAGCGGCGACGTTCTGTCTACACACCTTCAAAACAAGTTCAGACAGGAGAGTCTCCCCACCCTCGGATCCACGTAGCAACATTATGAGAAGGCCAACAGTAACCTCCAAGCCACCAGAGTGAGTATATGGAACGTAAACACCCGACAGCGCTTTTCACCGTTTAACCTTATTTGCATAATATTTTTCCAGGTACTCATCAATCATTGTACTACACACATCATATAGATTACAATACTTAGCGTTGTATGCTATAATTTGTAATGTTCACGATTTTATACTCATTTAATGATTTAAATTCAACATTTCTAGCGTTCACCCTCTTCTTCTTCATCATCTTCTTCTTCTCATATCACACCTTTACATTAGCCCTGTTCTCCTCCTTCGTGCTGTCAAGAAATATACGCGTAATTGGACGTTATTAGCTTAAATATTAAAGAAAATAACAGCATTCTCCGTCAATTATATCTAAACGGCTTTTTCCAGGTTATACGTATTTTAAGGTTTTAGAATCAAGTTAAGCAACGCTTCTCTCAATAAGAACGTTTGATACTTGATTTTTAAATATCACTAATTCAAGCCTTATTTCAAGCCTCTAAGAGCCATAGTTTGCTAGGTATTTAAATGGACCCCTAGAGATTCGAACTAGACCCTCAGTATAAAAATTACCAATTTATCTATAAATCAGGAGCAGAGTATTTAACTGAAGCGTTTAACTTTTTATTTCAAAGCGCTATCTTTATTGATTCGCGAATAAATCGACTTTGAAGTAATTGCCCCCTCCCGGTAATCGAACTATGAGTCGTAGGGATACAATTTTCTAATATATAACTTTATGCGTCAAGTTACCCTAATTTGTCTTTACATTACTATTCCAAGTGCCACAAATCGCGATATAGGTCAAAATTCAATAATTGTCCGCAACGTAGGAATCGAACCCACGATATCTCAGCTCTAGCATGTTAGAAAATAATTTTCCTTAACGAGTATTACCATATAAAGTTTATTTCAGTCTTCTAGCTTAAGCGATTCTCGAATAATTAAATTTACCAAATCAGGATTGGAACCCAAGACTCCAGGATCCCGAGCATACCACAGAGGAAAGTCCATAACAATACCAATTTAATAAAATTTATTCGAAGTTTTTATCACTAATAGTTTAGGAATTATTCCAATAACAAAAGTATCGATTGCACGGGAATCGATCCCTAGACCCCCGGTGATCTTGGAAGTTAGATCAAAAGATGCGCCGTTTTATTAGAAGACAATCACCGTTTACCGTATTTCGATATCTCATTTAGTTTACCAGCAATCAGCGATCACAGAGTAGAGTAATAATGATGATTCTGGCCCTATTAGCATATCAAAGGGTTGCCGCTAATTGATTACACGTGTTTAACACGTGTTTTTCACACACCCCCTTCCCTTTGTCGGTGAAAAGCCGACAAAGGCCCGACCCTCGTTATCTGTCAGATTAGCATCGACAAGGGTTGACGGGGGTTGACAGGTTAATTACCCATGTTAACATGTGTTCAATTACCGAGCGGCACCCCTTTCATATTTAATGAGGGCAGCATATTTAACTGCTATTTTTACTCTACTCTGTGATCGCTGATTGCTGGTAAACTAAATGAGATATCGAAATACGGTAAACGGTGATTGTCTTCTAATAAAACGGCGCATCTTTTGATCTAACTTCCAAGATCACCGGGGGTCTAGGGATCGATTCCCGTGCAATCGATACTTTTGTTATTGGAATAATTCCTAAACTATTAGTGATAAAAACTTCGAATAAATTTTATTAAATTGGTATTGTTATGGACTTTCCTCTGTGGTATGCTCGGGATCCTGGAGTCTTGGGTTCCAATCCTGATTTGGTAAATTTAATTATTCGAGAATCGCTTAAGCTAGAAGACTGAAATAAACTTTATATGGTAATACTCGTTAAGGAAAATTATTTTCTAACATGCTAGAGCTGAGATATCGTGGGTTCGATTCCTACGTTGCGGACAATTATTGAATTTTGACCTATATCGCGATTTGTGGCACTTGGAATAGTAATGTAAAGACAAATTAGGGTAACTTGACGCATAAAGTTATATATTAGAAAATTGTATCCCTACGACTCATAGTTCGATTACCGGGAGGGGGCAATTACTTCAAAGTCGATTTATTCGCGAATCAATAAAGATAGCGCTTTGAAATAAAAAGTTAAACGCTTCAGTTAAATACTCTGCTCCTGATTTATAGATAAATTGGTAATTTTTATACTGAGGGTCTAGTTCGAATCTCTAGGGGTCCATTTAAATACCTAGCAAACTATGGCTCTTAGAGGCTTGAAATAAGGCTTGAATTAGTGATATTTAAAAATCAAGTATCAAACGTTCTTATTGAGAGAAGCGTTGCTTAACTTGATTCTAAAACCTTAAAATACGTATAACCTGGAAAAAGCCGTTTAGATATAATTGACGGAGAATGCTGTTATTTTCTTTAATATTTAAGCTAATAACGTCCAATTACGCGTATATTTCTTGACAGCACGAAGGAGGAGAACAGGGCTAATGTAAAGGTGTGATATGAGAAGAAGAAGATGATGAAGAAGAAGAGGGTGAACGCTAGAAATGTTGAATTTAAATCATTAAATGAGTATAAAATCGTGAACATTACAAATTATAGCATACAACGCTAAGTATTGTAATCTATATGATGTGTGTAGTACAATGATTGATGAGTACCTGGAAAAATATTATGCAAATAAGGTTAAACGGTGAAAAGCGCTGTCGGGTGTTTACGTTCCATATACTCACTCTGGTGGCTTGGAGGTTACTGTTGGCCTTCTCATAATGTTGCTACGTGGATCCGAGGGTGGGGAGACTCTCCTGTCTGAACTTGTTTTGAAGGTGTGTAGACAGAACGTCGCCGCTACTGTGTGACGTCATTTAGCTATGTTAGTTGACTGAATGATGAAAGATATGGAATAACCTCATTTCTAAGGGTGTATTGTGCTGATAATTTCTTTTCCCCTTATTTTATTTCTTCTTTATTTCTTTGCCTTTCTTTTTATTGCTATATTAGAGGTTTTATATACATGTATTGAAGTTAACGTGTTAAGACGCTTTCAAATAGGTTTATTTTTTGTGGGAATGTATAGTTAAAACTAATGTCTTTGTCGTTGAATTATGCCTTCTGTATGGTGCTTGCGTGACGTCATTAGACTTGTAGAAACATGTTTGGAGGTAGCAGACATTCCGTCGATGCTTGAGTGTGACGTCATAGGACTCTAATGCTGAAATTTATGAAATATAGCGAAAAAAAATGGTTTTTTAAGCGTTTAAATAATGTTCAAGTGCTTCTATCACTGTCATTCGATATCGTTAAAAGTAATGTGTTTGTTACTTAAAGATACGTAGCTATCGTTTCGCGTCTTAATTCGAAACTGGATTTGTCTCAAAGTACGTAAAAAATGATAAAAAATAATAAAAATACGGATAGTTGATGACTAATATATAATTTACCATCATAAAAGTATAAAATCTGTAGAATGTGTGTTTTAGTACTGATTGAAGCCGCTATAAGGCGCTGCAAGCGTGATCTTGAATTATGTAGTTCCCTGAGAGATCCGTGCTTTCAGAATAAGTAGGGTTTGCTTGAGCTTAGATAGTTATTCAGTAATTATCCTTCGAGTCGAGCACATCAGCTTCTCTTAGCGAGATTACTGTTCAATAGCTTTGATAAGTTATTAAGGCGAGTCAGTGGAAACTGCTATAAGCATTTATTGATTTGTATAATTTACAAGTGTTGCACTACATATTATAAAGATGTGGAATGGTGTAGTAATGGAATCGGTTCTGAATGCTATACCGGATTATAGGTGCAGCAAATGTGACAAGAGTTTTCTACGCGGTTATCATAAGAAGAGGCATGAGCTGATATGTGGTGAGTTTTTCGAGTGTAGACATTGTGGTGATGTTTACGGTACTGCAAATCGAAGGGATGTACATGAAGGGCGCTGTGATAGGGCTCTAGATGCTAAGAAAGTCAAATTCGAACCTACTAAGCATAAATTATTGTTAATGTCTCCTGATGAAGATGATGTTGTAGAATATGAAACGGCTTTTCAGGATCGGCTGAAATCGTTTTTCATCCAATGCCCTGCAAGTCAGGATCTAAATTCATACCTGCAGCAGGCTAAGCAGCGCATAATTCATGCTGTTCAGAAGGAGCTGCGGGCTCATAAAAGTTTGAAAATTAACATTATGGCTGAATGTAAGTTTGTGAATGCTGTTGGAGACATCGCTAACAAAGCCTTCAAAACGCGTAATAATGCCGTGTTTTTAGACAGTGACTTGGATGCCATCTTGGAAAAAAAATTCGAGAAACTTCGTGTTGAAATGGAGGAAAGTAAGTTGAAAGGCAGTAATTGGGCTCTTCTGAGTGTTGATGGCGTTCGACTACGTATTAACAAGTATAATCTTCTTCGAGGGAGCAGCTATATTCCTCTACCGTCATCTTTGGATGCGAAGAAAGCCTGTATAAACCCTCAGAACTACAACGATGAGAAATGCTTTATGTACGCTGTTCTGGCTAAGTTCATTCGAAATAAACCTCAGCGTGTTAGCAAGTATAAGGATCTCCAAGAAAAATACGATTTCTCATGCGTCTCATTTCCTACGAGCTTGGGTGAAATCGCTAAATTTGAAAAACTCAATAATATATCCATAAATGTGTTTGGAGTGGATGATAAACATGAAGTGTTTCCAATAAAGGTGATTGATGAAGAATTAGATGATCATCGCGATCTCCTTCTGTTGAGTAATGCTACTGACAGATATCACTATGCTTATATAAAGGATTTTGAGAAGCTTATTCGTGTGCAGAAAACTAAGCATAAAGAACGAATTTATATATGTAAAAGATGTTTCAGTCATTTTGATGACCGACATGGACGAAGTGGAATGAAAAAATTAGAAGAGCACCGAGAAATATGTAGACAACATGGTATTGCTAGATGCGTTATGCCTACAAAGGATAACTCTATCGTTAAATTCAAGAATGTCGAGAGGATGTTGAAACTGCCCTATGTTATCTACGCCGATTTTGAATGCATTCTTACCCCTCTCCATACCTGCTCCTCTAACCCTGAAACCTCCTACACAACTCCCTATCAAAGTCATTCTCCCATGAGCTTTTGTGTTTATGTGAAGCCTTCGTCCAGTGTTGAACAACTAGAAACAACTCTTCCTACTGAACCATATGTTTACCGAGGGCCTGACGCTGCACAGAGGTTTATGGGATGCCTGATGGATCTGGCAAATAAAATAAGCGACTTATACAAATCTGCTAAACCTCTTAATCTTACAGCTGAAGAACAAGAATCATTCGATGCTTCTACAATATGCTACCTGTGTGAACATGAATTTACAGAAGATAATTGGAAGGTTCGCGATCACGATCATGTGTCCGGGGCGTACAGAGGATCTTTACACAATAAATGTAACCTGGCTTGTAAAACACCTAATTATATACCTGTCTTCATGCATAACCTGAGTGGGTATGACTCTCATTTCATTGTTAAGCAGCTAGGGTGTACTAGCGAAAGAATAGAGGTTATACCAAATTCAGAGGAAAGTTATATATCATTCTCCAAGTATGTTGGGGATATTAAACTCAGATTTGTCGATACTTTCCGCTTTCTCAGTACGAGCTTGGAGAAGCTTGCAAAGAACCTTGAAACGTATCCTGAAACAGCAAAGTACTTCGGAGCAGAGAATATTGGTTTGATGACTCGTAAGGGGGTATTTCCCTATGATTACGTAACATCGTGGGATGCCCTCAACGATACATGTTTGCCTCCTAGGGACTCCTTCTACAACAGATTAAACAGCGAAGTAATCAGCAGTGAGGACTATGATCACGCTCTAAACGTGTGGAAGCACTTTAAGGTCCTAAACCTTGGCGAGTACAGTGATCTGTACTTAGTTTCAGATGTTCTTCTCTTAGCAGATGTCTTCGAGAAATTTAGAGACCAAACCCTGAAAAGTCATAAAGTGGATCCTGCACATTATTTTACCTCTCCGGGACTTACATGGGATGCTATGCTGCTGTATACTGGAATCGAGTTGGAATTGCTTCTTGATTACGATCAGCTACTCATGGTTGAATCTGGTATAAGAGGAGGGTTATGCCAGGTTTCTCACCGGTATGCGGAGGCTAACAACATCTATATGGAGCAGTATGATCCTCGTAAATCCTCTCATTTTATTACGTACGAAGACGCCAATAACCAGTACGGTTGGGTTATGTGTCACGCCCTTCCTTATGGTGGATTTACGTGGGTTTCTCCTGAGGATATACATCTCGGTTCGTTGAATGGGGATGATTCCTTTGGATATATCTTGGAGGTTGACGTGGAATATCCTGCAGAGCTGCATGAACTTCATAATGATTTACCCTTTCTGCCTGAGAGTATGAAACCCGGGGAATCCTCTTCAAAGAAACTAATTGCCCATCTTGGATCTCGAAAGAAGTATGTGGTGCATTACATGGCCTTGAAACAGGCTCTTAGTCATGGTCTACGACTGTCAAAGATTCATCGAGCACTAAAATTCCGTCAATCTTGTTGGTTAAAGCCTTACGTCGAATTTAATAATCGCCTACGACAGCAAGCAAGAAACGATTTCGAGAAGGATTTGTACAAACTTTTCAATAATGCGATGTTTGGAAAAACTATGGAAAATATTCGTAATCGTATGGATATACGTCTTGTGTCAAACTGCAAAACATTAGAAAAACTAATAGCCAAGCCTACATTTATCGATCGAACCATATACGGTCCTAATCTTGCAGCTGTTCATATGGCTTCTCGTAAAATAGTGTTCAACAAGCCTATATACATTGGAATGAGTGTACTAGACATTTCCAAGACACTAATGTATTCGTATCAATACGATGTGTTACTTCCATATTATGGAGCTGAGAATCTTAAACTGTTGTATACGGATACAGATTCCTTCATCCATCGAGTGACTACAGCTGATATATACCAGGATAAATTACACATGCTTGAACATCTGGACACAGCGGACTACCCTGCTAACCATATATGCTATTCTACACAAAACAAGAAAGTGTTGGGAAAGTTTAAAGATGAAGCAAGTGGTAAAATCATTCGCCGTTTCGTTGGTCTCAGACCTAAAATGTATGCTCTCGATATTGATGGCTCTGTGATAAAAAAGATCAAAGGCATAAAACATAGCGCCATTAAGCAATACATCAGCTTCGATAGTTACATGGAGTGCCTTAAAACCTTGAAAATCGTAAGAACCCCTATGAACTTAATCCTATCCCAACATCATAATGTTTCTACAGTTGAATCTAATAAAATAGCTCTGTCGCCTCATGATGACAAGAGAGTAATTGCAGAGGATGGAATATCAACGTATGCGTACGGGCATTACAGCGTCGCAACCCATGCGTAAGAGAATGCAACTTAGATCTCAAGAGAATTATTTTCTCCGTTACGTCTCCTGTAGAAAATGAAAATTTTATGAACTGACTCCTCCACGCCTCCAATGATGTCTGACGAAGAAGGAAGAAAAAATAAAAAAAAAATCCTCACCTGGCTTCTCCGTGCTTCCCATGATGCTTGTCGAAGAATGAAGAATAAAAATAGAAATTATAAAAGGGGGCGTTAACTCTGCCACTAGACTTTAACTCTAGTGCTGGTCTCCAGCCCAGATAAAAGAGGAGAGGCGTATACCCTACTACCTTAAAGTAAGTATACCCTCATTAACTTTATATAAACAGAAGATTGTGTTAAAATACTATCAAAGGTATTGCTGAATATCTCTTAAAAATATTGAGCTATAAGTACCTCAACATCTGCGGATAGATCATCTTTTAGTGATGAGTTTAAAAATCTATAAAGGGTTAGGAAAACAAAGTTGAATAAAGCTGCAAAGAACACTTAATAAGCAGGTTAGATCATAGTAGGTGGGGTTACACTTAGAAAACTGCATGTAGTGTTCGAGATGTTACCGCCAGAACATACAGAACCAAGCAAAAGAGTCATACAGTTGTATACAATTCTGTGACAGAGGGCAAAGGTAGCTGTAACAAGAACTTGAACATCAATGGTTAGGAGATCTAGTGGAAGTTTAAAAGCCCTATAAAGGAGGGAGAGAAATCAAAGCAGACTAAAGCGGTAAATAATACTCCAAAAGAACATGGGACTACCTCGGGTTAGATATGGAGAAAATGTCAAACATACTATATACAATAGTTGCGAATATGACGGTGGTGCAGGATGTGGTTACGCTGGTGATGATGATGATGTAGGTTATTGTGGCGCTGGTGATGGTGGAGGTGTTGGTGCTGGAGATGTTTGTGGTCTTGCAAGTTATAGCGCTGCTGGTGAAGATGTTTTTTTTTTTGTTGGGTTAGGTTAGGGTGGTGGTGGTGGTGTTGGAGGTGGAGGTTGCGGTGGTAGTGGTGGTGGTGCTCGTTATGGTGGCGCTGGTCATGACGATAGTGGTGGTGGTGGTGGGGGTGGTGGTGGTGGTGGTAGTGGTGGTGGTGGTGGTGGTGGTGGTGGTGGAGGTTGCGGTGGTAGTGGTGGTGGTGCTCGTTGGTGGCGCTGGTCATGATGATGGTGGTGGTGGTGGCGGTGGTGGTGGTGGTGGTGGTGGTGGGGGTGGTGGTGGTGGTGGTGGTGGTGGTGGTGGTGGTGGGATAGGTTAGGTTAGGATAGTCTTAGAAGGAATGTGTGCAACGTTTGACGTGTTACCATTAGAACCTACAGAATTATGCAAGAGAATCGTTAAATGAAGTTGGCATGTATAGCATACTGGAACAGTGTACAAAGACGGATACAATAGCTATTTGAATAACAAGGTTACAACGTCTTCTAATGTTAGTTTACGAAAAGAGCCGGAGGAAGCAGAAAAAGAATCCTGTATAATGTTAAATAACGTTGAAGAAATGTCTGCAAAGAGGTTTGTGGTTAAGTTAGGTTAGTCTTAGAAAGACTGTAAGCAATTCTCTAGACGAGAACATCATACATTTACAAAAGGATGGAAAGTGGTCATGAAAGCATAACAAATCGCTAAAAAGGGCTCCATATACCCCTTAAAAACATTAAACCATACTAACGACGTGAAAACATAGAAAATACCAATGAAGCTGCAAAAAATTCCTGAAAATCTCTAGAATACCGCAAAAATGGCTAAAATACTTACCAACTCCTAAAATAGCGCTAACATACCATGAAATGTTCAGAAATCGTTAGGGTTTGCATGTCGGGGGGTATAATATCTTCAAGGTAGCTAAAGTTGTTGGAGGAACGTCTCCAAAAGAAAGTGAAATATCTAAGCTTGAAACGGCATGTTGCGACGGTCAGAATAGGTTATAGAAGAATATAATGCTCGTGTAAAATGGGATGAGATAGGCTAGGTTAAGTCAGGTTAATAAATAGGAAGGTTTGCGCTCCCTTAGGTTAAGTAACGTTAGGTTAGGTTAGAATATGAGGCTTAGGTTATGTGAAATTATGAAAGACCATATAGTAAAAAGAGTAAGGATTAGATGAGCAATAGGGATGAAGAATAAATCATTAGATGAGGTGTTAGGTTAGGTTAGACGAGTAGAAGTATGGGGCTTAGGCTAGATTAGATTAGGTTAGGATAGGTTAGACGAGTAGAAGTATGGGGCTTAGGCTAGGTTAGGTTAGGATAGGTTAGACGAGTAGAAGTATGGGGCTTAGGTTATGTTAAATTATGAAAGTTCAAAGTAAAAAAGAGTGGGAGCTAGGTTAGGTTAGGATAGGTTAGACGAGTAGAAGTATGGGGCTTAGGCTAGGTTAGGTTAGGTTAGCGCCACTATGTGGGGCGAGGCGTCATGTTGGGGTAACATATTCAATCAAGATAGAAATCTCTTGCGTTAGGAGGTTTGCATCGATACAGTGAACGACATACTCAACTGCCATGGACGCTCATAAACATACATGCACTGCTATAGGCCTTAAACATTATCCCTAGAGTCAGCCTCAAACGCCTACAACGTCCTGCTTCCCCTACCACCTTACCTAGTAATGCTTAGATTACGCATGGCGGCCATCTTGCCCATAAAAAAGTGGCCCAGCTTCCCCCCAAATACCCTACTCTGGTTCATCCTGACTACGTGTCCCCCCAGCTCCTGACTGTTGTGGCTGCGTCCTCAACACCTCATTCTCGACCCTGTCTCGTATGTCCATCTTGCCTGGTTCATCCTGACTACGTGTCCCCCATCTCCTGACTGTTGTGACTGCGTCCTCAACACCTCATTCTCGACCCTGTCTCGTATGTCCACCTTGACTGGTTCATCCTGACTACGTGTCCCCCAGCTCCTGACTGTTGTGGCTGCGTCCTCAACGTCTCATTCTCGACCCTGTCTCTACTGTTTATGCCCAATAATGTTCTCTCCATTTTTCGTTGACTTGGTTGTATCTCTCGTAAATGTTCAGTTCTGGTGTCCATATAAGAGAACTGAAATGACGCACATCTTGGCATCTCAAATCTTAGTTACACTCGAGCTTTTGTCTACTAGAAGAATCAATGCTAGGCTCTCCATGCCAGTCATATTCTTCTTAATATTTCAGTTTCTCCTGTGCTGTTTAAGCTGGTGGTTTGACCCAGCAATATTCTATTGTTCTTCCTTCTAATAACACTGGTAGTTCTTTTTGGTTTGTCGTAAGTTTTGTTATGATTCTGTTTATTATTAAACCCACCCTTTCGCCCTCTCTGTTATAACTTGTAGCTCTTTCTCAGTATTTTGCGAATAATTCCATGACATTTGTAAATCTGACATTTGTAAGTTTTTTCCCATTTATGTTAATGTCACATTGTTTCCTCTTCCGCAATCTTTAAATTATGATAATAACAAACTATTAGGGCAAATCAATAAGTTCCACGACAATCTACTCCCAAATATTTGAAGGTTGCTGTGAAATAGGAAAAAAACTCATCTGTTATTAGAAACATGGTATGATAAAAATGTTGAGTGTGTCGTCATACTGAAAATGCCCACAAGGTTTTCTAAAAGCACGTATGATCTCATCGCACAAGTGGCGGTGACTCGGTGACAGTTGAGGAATCGATCTGGTTTTGTTTGCAATAAGTGTGAGAAGGTTTGCTTTCACTTGGCCCTGACCTATGCCAAAAGATTGTTCAATACGCTTTTTTTCTTCCTTTTTTTAATCAGAAGTGATGTCAATTGTTGAAGCGTTTGTGATGACTGTTCTTCAAAAATAAAGGTTCTTTCGGATTGAAAAGCTGATCCTTTGGAAGTGACTAATCACTTAACAATTCCGGTTCAAACCTAGCGGAATTAAGGACAAGGAAATGTGGATGTTACACGCTCAAGAATGGACGTTATCTCCAAGAAATGTTTTTGTGTTTTCTTTAGTAGGTACGTGAAATCATATGGTGAAGTTATTCTCCATTTGAAGCGCTTATCAAAGTTGGAACTTGTAAACGAATAATGCTCAATCCTCGCACAAAAAGACGTGCTTGGAAAGTAAAAAAAGAAAACAAATCTGATGTGTTTCAGAAATGTTGAAGCGATACTGAAACTTTTTAAGAGCTGGTCGCTAGGTGATAACTTGTGCAGGGAGGGGGGATCTGCCATTCGTGTAAGTATTCGAACATTCAAAAGCGTCTAAATATGGCTAACTCTACAAAAACATGTATTTGACATAAAATGTGTGTTTTAACAATATTTGTGCAGTAATATTTGGTCTATTTCTTACGGTTTATCAGTTATACAAAACTTGTTCAGAATGAAGAAAACTTAGGGGAATATCCACAAAAATTCAACATATAAATTTAGTTTCTCATGAAAATATGCTAAATACATGGTATTTTAATCAAACTCATTAGTCGTTTTTGAGAATAGAAATTTGTGAGAGAAAAAAATCCATGTAAACGATATACACATATACAAACACAGACAAGAACAGTTTTCGTAAAATATTTTTCTTGAATTCAGGGGAAATCAAAGTGTGCATTTCTAGTGAAATCCTGGTATCGAATTTTTGAAAAGAACGCAATATCTCTGCGTTATATATACTCGGTGTGAAGATAGAAGGTTGTCGCAATTCGGTTGTGTCTCCGAATATCATGGAAAGGTATGTCATTTTAAGGCCAGCTTTTAAACATCTGACTACCGATTCAGGTTAGTCTGTCCCCGTGTCCATCGAACAAAGTGTTTAATGAAACTGTCTGCAAAGGCTTCTTTGAGTAAACATACATTTGGTATGAACAGTTTGTGCAATCTGTATTGAAATGGACGATGTGTCGAACAAGTTTAAATATTTGGGATCTGTTTAGCAGAGACGGAAGAATGGGTGGGTGATGACGTGTACAATATAATAGCATCATGCTTTAAATAAGAACTTCACTAGCAAGAAGGAGAACTCGAAGAAGACTAAGTTAACAGTATACAAAGCAACTTATGTACGTACCAACATTAATAAGAATAAGTGATAAAGAAATGTTTTAAGAGCTGGTCACTGTGATGGCTTGCACATTTCGTTCTTTTTCCGTCTCCAGGATATAAAAAGTGAATAACTTCCTATTTGAGAAGTATTATATTTCTAAATTAGTAGTAAGTATTTCTAAATTAAAACAGTAACAAGGAATATCTCGGAAATTGTTATCTCCACAGAAGATATATTTTCCAAAAAATGTGTTTTAATGAGATCTACATTTTTTAATGAAGAGTTTGCCTATGTCTCACTGTTTACCAGTTATATAAAAGTCTTTCATAGTAAAGAGGACGTCAGAGATATTCCCAGAAAATTCAACATTACATTTTGTCATGACCAGGGCCCCGATGTTTATGAAATGTCATAGTTTGTGTTTTTTCATGGAAAATATAAGCGAAGCGCGATTTTATCAATACTGATTAATATTATGCAATTCTCATGGATCATATAAAGTTATATTTTGGCTTTTTTAACGTTTCTTGTCATGTTTCATATCATAGTCATACTTTAAACTTTAGTATTTTTGTCATTTTTACATTTCTATTCCAGTTTCACACACAGTCGTCCCAAAGACGATTGTTCACATCTCCTAATTCTTGTGTGTAATATTAGCAGGTCTTTTCCCTGTTACAATGTTACGTGCAAATAGAAGATCGTTCCTTTTTAAGAACTTTAAAATGTATGTAATTTGTTACTGTAATTGCTCTTTCTGGTCGCCCTTCAAAATGTGACATTTATTTCATTCTGTGCAGAGCTGAGGGTTAGCTCTGGATTGAGCAATTAAATACATGCAAATGCAACAATAAAATTAATATTATTTGAACGTGCTAGATTTTTAAAGTAGATTTTCAATATAATGTTAAATAAAGCAGCATTTTTGAAGATTTTTGAAAATGCACGAAAAGATTTAGGTCATGTTTATTGTTATATTTTCTAATTTTTTCGTCATAACTATCAATAACAGATATCTTGCAAATGACTTATGCTACGAAAAAGTTAATCTGATTTGTTTTAAAGAGACGTACAGTTTTTGTTTATTGCTTAACGTTTAACTGCTATAGTAAATTATGCAACATTTGTGGCGAATGAGATGACTTTTCAGGTTATTCCCAGAAAGTTCAGGATGTAATGTAAATATCTTAAATATAGGGACTCTTTGAGCCATTTGTAACAAGTTAAAAAATAAATAAAATTAAAACAAATGTTCGATGTAAAGGATCTTTTGGGATTTGAAGATTTTGTTGAATGTCGCGCGACGTACCTTAGAGATGTATGGGAGAGCCAGGCGTGCAACTCGGTAATGTTCACGAACAATCTAATACAAGTAACAAGTGCAATTTGATGAAGAGTTGCCAGTCTCGTCTCGAGTGGAATCTATCAACTCTCTCATAGTGGTGAAAAGCATGATAGTAACCTTCAGTAAAATATCTAACTACATATGTATAATGGGAGGGTCTAGAAACACATTCTACTTCTGTATGTAGGTCTGGGGGCGGGGCGGTGCTCCTGTGTCATTAAATGTAAATATTATGTGCTGTAATTGTTTTTCATAAGTGTAGCAGAGTTGCTTAAGCCTTGTGTGTCGTCGTCGTCAACTGTTTCAACTCTTGTCTAATATTTAACACACTGGTGGTGCTCCAGGAACCACTCGCAATCAAAATTAAGCATTGATAGATATGTATTGTGTGAATCAACTAATCATAAACATCTCATGTGTTCATTTTGCTTGTTCAAACAAGAGGAGAGGGAGGAGGCATAAAACCTTTAGCATGACTTCCTTGGGGAGGGAAGTGAAGCCGCTGGTAGCCAAGCTTGATGAAGAGGCGAGAACCGGCGCACTCTCCGCCAGTCATGAGTGCAGAACACCAACTGTATATCTTCGAAAACAGTTCTGCCTTGCTCACAAAAGGTTCATGCTCACTGATTGCTTGTATTTATCTCGTAATTTTATCCTTTGTATTTCTGTAACGTGTGCGAATTTGATGCATACACTTAGGACACAATTCTCGACTAACTTATACTGTCTCCATACACACTTCCCAATTCATGCATAAGCAGTATGCGATGTAGCTGAAACCAGCCACTCATGTTTAATTTCTTGTTAGTTGAGGAAAAAAATTATAATAAGATTTACACAAACGTGTGAATCAAGTGTTGTGTCGTAAAATATGGGACCGATAATTCTACGCCACTCACTGTGCACCAAACCCCAACTTTTGCAGCATGGTGAACAACTTCATGAATAATGTGGGGATTTTCGGTAAACCAGAACTGTTTTCGGAGATATAGGGAATGTGTTCACGCTGATGTGATGCAGGTAGGTAGGTAAGTGTAATGTAAGTTAGTGTTCCGCACTCATGACTAAGGAGTAACTCTGGCGGAGGGGGCGGGTCGCAGGTCCTCGCTCGGGGTGGTCCCGCCGATCTACGAACACACGCTACAATGAAGTGCTGAGTACCGCAGCTGTTAAATAGCGTCCAGAAATAGAAATTCAATTTTTACTTTCTCTACTACTATTGCACTAACTTATTCTTGCAAATTCTTCTCCTTTTCACTGCTTGTTAGTGCAGATTAACAATTCGTTATGCAAAGTGATAGATTTTTAGAGAACATCTCCTTGTGTAATGGCTTTGCAATTCGATATTCTTTGTATGACCACGACATAATAAGTAACAAAGGAAATGATATGTCCTCGCGTGTGGATTTTCTATGCAAGATGATGGACCAGCAATCATGTAATATTTATAAATATCACAACAAAAGAAACGGTCATTCTAGATGGTGATTTCTTTTTAGATTTACAACTTTCATTTTGATACATATACATGACCTGTTTTGTGGTACGCAGTGCCGCCATGTTGCCTCAACTGTTTTATGGTCTAAAATATGATCGGCTGTTGTTTGTCATTGTCAGCATATGGCGTTGAGGTTATGCTATATGATATACATAGGTTACTATTCTTAATGCTTAATTTTAATTGTGAATGGGCCCTTATTCTTTTAACAGAAACTTACATTTCTGGTGGCTTATTTCTCAGCATAGAAATATAATACTGTAGCTGTTTATGGCTTTTATTTATACACTTCCTTTTGTACTAATGTTTCTCATGTTCTTTAAGTGGTATTTGTGTGTCGCACTACAAAACTATGATCTTGGGGCTAATACGTTACGGAAAACTCGCGTATTTTCCCACTAAAAATATGACTTGTATTGCAGGCATGCAATACTTTTACATACATGTTTATTGGATAAACTAAACATTGACTTCTCTTGATACTTGCGTTTACACGCTGAATATTGAATGAACAGCGTATGTGCAGATATTAAACAAAAATGGACGTACAAACTTGCTAACTTTAATGGCTTGTCCGTCAAATGTGCGGGAGCGGAGCAGTTTTTACGGCTTTGTGCGCAGATTCAAAGTGTTACAGATTTTCATCACGGACATGACCAATCATTCAATTCTATTGCATTATATTGTAAGTTAATACTACATACTGAATGGCATAGGTACAGTGATTTTGGAAATTATCGATTACGGTTGACGCTATCATGACGGAATCATTGGAACCGTCTCCCAAATGCTCCCTCTATAAACATAGTTTTGTAGTGCGCAGATTGTTGCCGGTGTTGTCTGCTGTTTTTTCTAACAATGTGGCTTTCTCTCTTTTTTCTCTTGCAGTACACTTTGAACCTTCAAAGTCATTCTCAACCACCTTCCCCCTTGAGGGGGGGCTGTGACCTTCCCCCGCCGTTGCCCACGAGAAACCGTAGCTCCTTACTCACCCTTCCGCATCCCCCACCACTGCCACCACGTCTTACCCTTAGTACTGAGGGTGCAGAAACCCTGCAGGGTGCTCCAATAACAGACAACCACCATAACGCACATTTGTCGCCGACTAACAATTATGTAAGTAACAAACGCCTAACGGTTTTGGGGCTTGATTCATTCATTCTTGCCTGAAGTATACATACATGTGTGAACTGTCTTGAAACTGAACTGAACTTCCAAATAGATAAGATTACAACTGATAACTGTCAATATTTTTGTAATGTGTGCATTTATTTAAAAAGGAAATTTTTAAATTTATTTAGTTACTCATTTTAGCTCAAATGTCATAACACGACTTGATCTGGATGTTGAATGTAACATATATCCAAATAGGATCAGATATAGGTATTTAGAACTGTAATAGTATTTATTGAATAGCTCAGTTCACAAGGAGTAAAACAGAACAACCATCCTCAAACTTAAGAAACTGGCTTAAGCGCCAGGGGTTTATAAATAAATCATGGTAAACAATTAAGTCAGGAAGAAGTAACTAGGAGTAAGTAACGGAGTAAATATACAGGTGCGGAAAAAAAAAAAAAAAAAAAAAAAAAAAAAAAAAAAAAAAAAAAAAAAAAAAAAAAAAAAAAACAACATGCACAAAATTGCAGAGTAAAAAAGCAGTGCTAAAATAAGCATTTTGAGGTTAGGAAGAAGGCGTCATTATAATCCAGGCGGTCGCGCCGTGGCCGAGTGGTTAGACCATTCGCCTCTCACCAAAGCGGCGCGGGTTTGATTCCAGGAGACCGCATGTGGGATTTTTGCACAAAGCGGCGCAGGGGCGTGTTTCCTCCGGGTATGAACAATAATGATTAAAGTGTCATTTAATGCATACGGTGCATTTTCATAAATAGGCATTTCTAGTTTTTCAGAACAAGAATGGCATTACGCCACTGCTCACATAGAAGAGATTACGTCACGGTAGCCCTTCCTCGTGGATGTGACACACAGCTCACCCATACCTGGTTGGCCCGAAGCAACAACGTTTGATAGTTCTTGTACTTTTTTATCTTCATTCGAGATAATAAAAAGGTCTACGTATATACATACGTGTCTATACTGCATCTGCAGTCTCTTCTCCTAACCTCAAAATGCTTATTTGGTATTGCTTTTCTACTATACCACTTCCTGCACCCAGTACACTTGGATAGAATGATTCTTTTTAAAGATAATGTACAAATTGTGAATAAAGTAAAACCACATAGTGTGTGTGCTTGCTCCATTGTACTGGAAGTATTTTAGGTTCCTTGTTGACGACGGCTTAAGACTGGTTCACAACAATCGAGAAGGGAAAACAGAACTAGAACCACAAAGTTAAAATGCTCACTCACTCACTCACTCATATATGTGAGCGTCCACAATAATTAACGGGAAGAAAACTTGGCCAAGTTATCGGGAAAGGCAGGCGTGTTGAATGTTTAGATTCCTCACTGCGGGAAACATTCAAGGTAGCCTAGAGCGAGCTGGAATGACGGAACCAGAGGAAATTCCAGCAAATGTGTGTCCTACCTGGTCCCAACTCTTCTTTAACCGTTGCTTTTTCTAAGGACTTTCTCGTGCATTTGTTTACATACAACTCCAGATTGGCTATTACCTCAAAGAAGAATAATGCGAGCCAGTGGAAGTTAACAGAAAATAAAACACGTTAATGTACACCATTAATAATGAATGACGTTTGAATAACTAAAGGAATCGTAAATAGTATTTCACGTTTAGAAATTGTCTCAATCGAATTTTCATTTGAGTAAAGTACGTTAAGTTGGCTAAATTGGTGGCTAATTGCTTAGCTATGAACAAATGACACCCCAGTGGACAGTCGATTTTCATTTGACTATCGATATGCACTTGGATGCGCATTCCCATTTTTGTTCCGAGGCGGGATATTGTAAACAAAATTGTAATTTGTTGTAGTTTACGCTTTCGATTATTGTGGTTCAGACTACAGTAGGTATGCCGTATTTTAGAGGAACTGGCATGATGAGTGTTAAATAGCTCGAGTTGCCACCAAAGTGTATCATTATTAACATACAAACAAGTGCACACGCAGGGCCGATACTGAAAATCCCTAACTACTTAAATGTGACAATTAGCGTCAGTAATACTGCAGATTGCAAATGGACCAAGGAAGGGCCTACGAGGAGCTACTTAGGTATGCCAAGTGTTATATTTAGGGATATGGCATTACTCTACTTTGGTAAAATAAAAACCAACTTGTATTTCCATACTACTAAGATAAATGAGAATAGCTTAAAATTGCACGTGTGTAGTAGATGTATGGCGTTCCTGCGCGTGCAAAACCAAGGGAGGAAGTGAATTCAGCTAATTCCGCGTTTCATTGCGGTTTAGCAACTGCTTCACTCCTCTTCTTATACAAAACATCCCTCGGCTACGCTGTTTGCGTAAGGATAGCGGTGTCTCATGTTGACATGTGTGACGTCAGAGCGTTCGGTAAATTGAGCTACAGCGGACACGTTATTTTATGTATTTAAACCAGATGAGCGTGTATTCACTCACAGTCGATGAATGTGTTGTTGCCATGGCATGCAAATTCAACATCACAATGCTAAGCAAGGTTGTTGGCTTGTAATACAAATTAATTTAAATCCAATACTACCATAAAAGCAATTGTTATTTGCACACAATAAATGATAGAAGTGAATAAAGAGCATTGAAATGTTGAAGATTTGCAGTTACAGTAGCGCTAATCTGGCCTAGTTACGTCTATGCCAGCGTTGTACGTCTTGATTTACCATTCTCTCATCTTAGGAAAATATGCATTTGAACAGACAGTATCTAGTAAGAACACAATAGAATTCACGCTTACATTTACCTTTTTCAAGATTATCAGAAATGCATAACAGTGACAAATACCTAGGATTGCATAATTATGTATGAATAATAAACTTCCAGGTCAGATTACCTCATCATCTATGCATACATTCAAAACAAGTTTTGGATAAATGGCTAAAAAATAAAGCATTTTAGTCAATAGAAAAATGCTACAAATGCAACAATTTTCACAAGATGAGTAGATAACTAAATCAGTTTTATCAAATGTTAATTAGATCAATTATCACCATTGTGTAGATCTAATTTAATAGGTAAATTGTAAATAATATGGGTACCTAATACAGCAGAATCCTAATAACCCAACGTTCTGTGTAACTTGACAACCTTTTTTATTTTAATTATTTTTGATTGTTAAACTTGAGTGTAATGATTTTTACCTACTACATGGTATAAACAGTGTAGATAAATTTGAATTAGTATATGTAAACAAGCTACTGCAGTGACAAAAGGGCTGACCTTGGATATCTTGTCAGAACATTGTCACAAAACCAAAAGCTTGCCACTAATAATGTGAATAAATAGCACAAAGGTTTGAAGGTTTATTGCTTTACCCAGCACAAAGGTATTTTTAGACGTGTCAGGTTACTACCTTTCCGACTTCCATATAGTACACAAACATTGCGACTCTGTGTGATTAGGTGCATTATCAGCAGTGTCTTGTTTATTTGAAGGAAGGAAACAGAGACATTACCCCCATCATCAAGAACTTAGCAAGGTCAAAAACACCCCACCCCTGTACGTGGTAAGCTAAACTTTCACTTAGATATTTCCGGTTAAGATTTCAGATTTATTGTTAATGTCAATTTAGTGCCAGTGACAATGTCGAATGAAAAGGAAAGGCAATCAAAATTACATTGGCTTTGTTCAAGAGATTCAACATATTAATATGTAATCAATTTTAGAATATGTAATACTTTTGTTTCCTACGAATTGTGCTAGAATATGTATTTATGTAATTTACAGTATTATGCTGTGAGTAACAGACTTCTTATTGCATAAAACTCAACTCTTCTCTGTCTACATTGGGTTGAGTTATTGGGATTCCACAGTATTGTGTTGTATTAATAATAACTATATTGTAAATATGTCTGTTTCTAATACTTAAAGTGACAACTCGTCCTTGAGCTCTGAGATGGTAATATTCTGACAGACAAGTTGAATGTTGCAAGACTATGAGTAGCAGTGTCGGCAGCCATTTCTTCCATGGCCCCTTCTTTTACTATGTACAGCTTGTCTAAAACGTTGTGACACTCCATAAGCAGAACAAGTGGAGGCAGTCACATATACAAAGCATGAACTTGTCACTCTCGCAACAGTCGGAAGACTGACCCACACTTCTCGTGTATGCAAGTGGAGTGTTCAGTGCTATTATGCATCTTTGATTCGTGAATGTCAGGACGTTTTGGACAAACTGTACATGAGTGAGCGTGTTGATACTGGATCTGCTTCATGCATTTAGTGCTTGAGTTGGTTAAAGACAAAAGTAAAGTGGTATGATAACACAAGAGAACAGCAATACCTGCACCTGATGTGCTCGATTTAACCAATTATTTTTAGTGTCATTGTTGAAATTTATTTTAATAACAACTATATTGTAAATGTTGTAAAGTGATCACAAATTTATGTATTTGACAAGATCAGTTGCAATGTAGTAAATCGGTCTGGGTGGCTCAGTTGGTTAGACGCTGGTCTACTGATCCCAAGGTCGCGGGTTCAAACCCAGCCCAGACCGATGGTTTTTAAGTGTGCTTAAAAACGACAGCTCCATGTCAGTAGATTTACTGGCATGTAAAAGAACTCCTGCGGGACGGAATTCCGGCACACCGGCGACGCTTATGTGATCCTGGCAATTGACAGCGTCGTTAAACAACAAAATAATTAATTGCAATGTAGTAAAACTTCGTAACGGTCAGCCAACTTTAAACTCAATGAGAATTATACAATCTGCCTCAATACTAGCTCAAATTCAAAATTTGGGAGCAATAATGGTAACAATTTGACATAGCTTATTAAGTTTTTGAGTACAATTGTATATGTTTCATGTTCTTGAGTATGAAATAAAAAGTTAAAGCAGCGAGAAGATAACTGAATGTTTGGATTTTACAGTTGCATTGCCTTAGAAAGAATTATGTACTTCAGGCAAGATCTAATGTAGTTTTAAGTCCTTAATAAAGTCATTGCTCCAGATTGTTAAAATTTACAATTTACTTGAAGACCTGTGAAGCATTAAGATCAGAAGAAACTACAGTTCAAAAGTATTGGAAAGCACGAGTGCTAATGGCTTCATTGCCAGATGCAAGGCACTAGAAAACAACAACAACAATTGTTTTCTTTGTGTTGATGAAATGAAATGAATATTGACTGAGTGAGTGGTGGTGTTTAAGGGCCCATCGACAACTAGGTCATTAGGGCCTTTGAATATTGATGAACTACTGTACTTACATAGCATATTAGCATTTATATATATAAACACATTGAAATATATGGTACAGTAGAATGCTGATAACTCGACTTTCTGTTTAACTTGGCAACTTTTCTTATTTTAATTTTTTTTACTTATAGTTGTCAAACTGGAGTGCAATAATTTCTATAATCCACTGTGCAGTATAAACTATAGGTAAATTTTAATTAGTGTACGTATACAAGCTACCACATTCTCCCTCACAGTAACAAAAGGGCTGACCTTGGATATCTAGTCAGAATATTCTCATGAAATGAAAAGCTTGCCATTAATAAAACACTTATTTGGAGGTTTATTGCTTTACCCAGTACATACGTGGTAAACTAATCTTTCAGTTACATATTTCTGGTTACAGTACAGTTTCTCAAATTTCAGTCGTACTGTTAGTGTTGTGTTTGTGCCAGCAAAAACGTTGAACGAGAAGAAAAAACAGGTTAACATGACTATGGAAGTTAAATTGGATGTGTTAAACAGACTGGACAAAGGGGAACACATTAATACGTAATAAATTTTAGAATATGTTGTACTTCTCTGTTTCCTATATTGTGCTAGAACATGCAATTGTGTAATTTGCAGTATTATGTTATGGATTGTGAACAACAGACCCTTATTGTGTGAAACTAGATATTTTGGAAAATAGACACACACTCAGTCCACATTAGGTCGAGTTATCGGGATTCCACTGTAATCCATTCACGGACTCTCTCCAGTGCATGAGAAAACTAATTGTAAGAGTTGCCAGGGAAATAGTTCAACATACTAAAATGTTTTCCACTCAAACAAATCTCACCAAAGTGGCCCAGGTTCGATCCCAGGCAACTGCATGTGGGATTTGTGGTGGACGAAGTGACGCTGGGACAGGTTTCCTCCGGGTTCTCCGGTTTCCCTGCCATCTCATTCCACCAGTGCTCCACCTTCATTCCATGTATCATCAGTGTCACCGCCTGCGATGCCGTATGTAGTAAAAGTGGGCATTAAACATTACCAAAGAAACAAAAACAAAAAAGAACAAAAAAAAAAAACAAAAAATACTCAGACAGCATATCTCATACTGTTTCATGAAACAAAATGGGCCCCATTATTTTTCTATCACTCTGTTAGTTGATCATTAATAAGTTCAAAGCAAGTAGATGAAATTGTGCCAGTTTAGGGTAGTCATCTCAAAAATCGTTAAACAAACCAACTCGATTAAGATGAACGCAGTCGATATTGGGTGTCCGATAAACCTATGCCATTGTGTGAAGTAGCTTGCTATGGCCAGCATGGTGTAAGATAAGTGCTAATAGGTCCCATTTCATTTAATGAAACAATAAGAAATATGCTACTTGTTTGAGAGGTAAGAATTTTAGTGCGCATCTGTCTGTACCATTTCCTTGGCGACTCTCAGTTCTCTTGCACAATGATGAATAAGTTACCATATATTTTAATGGTTCTATATATGTAGAGTGGAAATCAAATCTGGACATAGGGATTTAACATGGGAAATCAGAATTTCTCAGATCTCTCCTATTGATTTTAGAGGCAATTTCACAAGAATATTTATAGACACACAAATAAATGACCATTGGTAGTAAAAACATATGTGTTTTAATCTTGTTGTGAAGTTCCATTCTCTGATCCTTCACTGAAAGTATGAGCTGAATAATTAACGTTTAAGTGCATGATGGTATTTATTGCATTACTAATATTTTCTGTACTAAAAGCTTTGAATTTACATGTAGTGGAGTTACTGTATAAGTGTTCAAATTTTCGACATGTTACATGTTTAGTAAGTGCTTGTTTTGTTTGGTTCTGTCACTCTGCTTTGTGTGTAAATCAGATATCCTAGTTCTGAATAGGCTGCTAACTTCATAAGAAGTACCCTGGGCAAGGTCTGTACTGACATTCCAGGTGCTAGGTGCTGTTCAGGTAGCCATCAATGCATCTGTTCAGAACATGGCTGTGGTTGTGAAAATGCTCCAAAACACTGACCCACTGTTCAGTCCCAACAATTGCACCTCACACAAATGGCTGTAGTTGTGACCATTATCAGGGCATGGCTATATCTCTGCAGTGCCATCTGATGTCTGTTATTACTCACCAATATGCGCATACTGTGCTGCCTGTGTTTTGGTAAGCACAATTCTCTGTGATGTTGCATTTTCCCTCCTGTCCCTTCTTTCCTTTTTAATTGATTATTCCATAAATTAAGTTTCATGATCCAAATACATTCCTCAAATATCACAACTAAGATATATAACATTTTCATAAAATGTTACAATCTTTTTGTTTGTATAATATTTGAATAAGCTAGTAACATTTATGGGAATTTAAATTTTTGGAAAATGAGTCGGAAGTTAGAACCTTGCTCTCTTGCATTTTCTGTCTTCACTGGTTTCAGCCATTATCAGAAGTGGACGGAAGTATGATACCTCCGAAAGTTCACTTTCCATCCAAGTATGCACTACACATTCCACACATTTGCTTAGCTCTGCAAAATAAATTCTGCATAGAAAAATTACCATGCAACAAATCAAAGGACTGAATGCCCCAGAACAAAAAACAGGAATTTATCAAATCAGTTGCCCAGAATGTGACCAAATTTATATAGATAAAACCAAGAGAAATTTCAAAACCAAATTGAAATGCATAAAATAAAAGAGATGGATAAATGTCCAGTTTCACACCAGTTTTGGGCAACTAATCACGTCACAGCTGAAATCTACAAAACATCTGTACATTTGGGAGAATTTCCACATCAAATCCACTAGGAAGTTCATCACCCCACAGCTAGATGTCACCAGGAGCCATTCAGTCACTTACGATGAGAGCAATTAGCTCTTGAAACTGATCAAGTGATGTAGGTGTTACAACTTCCTTGTCAGTTTTTCCATAAACTTTTATGTGTCTCTTGTACAAATCATATGCAGTTCATGATATTTTATTGCTTCATTCTTTCAGAACTTAATAAAAAATGTTGATTGATTATCAGCTCTTAGTCTGGGATGCGCAAGCTTTGCTCACAGATGTCTAGATGTTTCACACAAGTTTAAAAACATAATTTAAGTAGAATTTAATATATCACATTCAATAAAACCTTAATATTTGAAAATGTTCCTGAAGTAAAAGCATTTGTTTTAAGAGGACTTTGTTGGAGTAACGTAATTGTAGTGAATCTCCAAGATGAGCTTCTTTATTCCAAAATACTAAACTTTTAACAGTCTTTTCCAAGTACACTTAATTTCCAAGCTTGTGCTTACTTTTTATAGTTTTGTACCTATTTTTAATGGGTTGGGTTTTTACCTTATGTTTCAATGTCTGCTGATAAATAGTTAGATATTGGAATTCCATAAACCCACACCCTATAAATCATGCTCCATTTTAAGTTACTTACCTTTGTATTTGGCTAATATTTGTGTAACTTTGTGTTTACAGGCTGTGACTCCACAAGTGTCAGCCCTGCACACCCATCATAGAACGAAATCTAGCCCCGACCCGTTAAATGTACAGAACATGTCGTTAGCTGAAGGTTGGTATTCCTACTTCATGGTATAAATGTAAAGGTTCTCAGTATCATTGCAAATTAGTTCATGCACTACTGTAAGTGTGCAATAACCCGTGTATTAGTGAGAAGAGCCTTTATTACCAGCACTACAGGATTGCAAGGCACAAAAAGTATGTTTCTCTTGTGCTACATATGTTACTGTTTTGAAACAGAAACATACACTATTATTTGATGCATACATGAAAATATGTGTACACGTGTACATAAAGCATGGGTACCAGTTTTAGATAAACTTTCAGACGCACACAACAGTTATAATAAAACCCCACCTACAACTGGCCAATCACTACCGTAGCCAGCACAACAATGGCCCGCCCACCTCCACCCATATAAATAACCGTAAGGGGTGTTAACGGTCAAAACTTCCATTACTTCTCTGCTTCCACATTCAAACTCTGACCAGTGCAGATATAGAATTGTGTTACCCTGATGATGCCAAGCGCAGTACTTGGCGAAACGTTGGTATCTACCATGCCTTCTAGACCACGGCCTACAAGCCCGGAAGAACTAAACATTTCGAATAGTCAAGACACTGGCCGTGAAAGCCTAAATACATATATTACTTAAATGTAATAAAATTCATCTGAGAGCAAGTACTGTGTTTCTTGCAGGGCATGCTCCCATCTTAACACAGGATAACAGATTGCAGATTGTGCAAGAAAGCCACTAAAACAGCCCAGCGTATTTTACACTGTATGACGCTTTATCTTGCAAAGGATATACCATATTTTCTGGGCTATGACACACTTTTTTCTTTGAGAAATTGCCTCCAAATTTGATAGGCATCTTATACTCAAAACTGATACATATTAAAATGTTCAGTGTTTAATATTTAAAATTCCCGCCAATGTTCAAGATGGTCTTATATTGATTGGATGCTGCAGGAAACCTATCACTATCTGGCAACATAGAATTCATCTGGCAGTTACAGTGCACCACTACAATGAAGAAGAGTTGCGAGGATTCACAACAATGCTATCTGTGTCTCCAACCCCATACACCATCTAGTCTACAATGCATCATTGTAGTCTGTGATGCCAGTGAACTTGATTTGAAAGTGATTTGTGTTATCAGTAACAGTACAATATTTTTGTTAGTAGCTAGTTTTGTCAAGGATAAAAATAAAAGGCATTCATATGATGCGAACTGTAAACTGAAAGTAATAACATTAGCATGTGCAAAAGAACATTGAAACAAAGTTGTTGTTGTTGTTTTTGTTTTCTAGTGCCTTGCATCTGGCAATGAAGCCATTAGCATTCGTGCTTTCCAATACTTTTGAACTGTAGTTTCTTCTGATCTTAATGCTTCACAGGTCTTCAGGGGTAGTAAGGGGTAGTGATGCGCCTCCTATAGCCTCTCCTACCCAATTCCCATCCTCATCCTGCCCGTGGTGCACCCTGCTTTTAACAGATGAGGCTCTGGGGACCGAATCACAGCGGTATAACTGTTTCATCTAAAATGGAGGAAATGTCATTTACATATATGCTGGCCTATCACAGCACAACAGCGTCCCTCAGAGGCACATGAGGGGAAGGTCGGTGGATCTAAATACCACCTATTTAGTCCTCCTGGCTAGGTCCGATGGACCCGTTGACCAACGATAGGTGTGGTCCCCCTTGCAAAATGGGGGTTTAAGTCGGGTGATGTAACTGCCACATTGTAAAACTGGTGCCCGTTAAGAAAACAGTTACATGAAAGCCACCTAAAGATAAACATTCCGGAGTTAAAACTGTCCCCCAATCGGATCTCCGGGTGGGGACATCTTTAGGCAAATTACATGGAATCAAAGTAATTGAGTGACATTTGGGCCCACCACCAACAGAGAGGGAAGGGCATTTGGAGGGCCAATAAAGAAGAAGTGAAAAAGTGTGAATCCAAAATGACCAAAACTAGATGGCATACTGCAGAGGATTCAAGGACGCTGTGAAAATGGAATTGGAATTTATACAAAAATGATGTAAATATACGCTCGCAAACTGGCACTACAATATAACTTAAGACTTCAAGGATAATGCAGATTAGTGCTACAGGATTATGAAGCATCATGGGCTTAGTATGCAAACAAAATCAAAAATGGCACAGAAAATGCCACAAGAGTGTTAAGAGAAAATATCTTTTGATTGTTTTATTATTTAGCATTGAAAGGAAACTAGTGTGGAACTAAGCCAAATAGTGAATATGGATGAAAGTTCTCTGACATTTGATGTGTCGAGTAACAGAAGTATTGTCATGAAAGGTACTAACACTGTAACTGTAAACTCAAGTGAATATGAAAAGTGCTGTCCTTGCATGTTATGCTGATGGTACTAAACGTAATCCAACAATCATTTTGAAGCACAAAACAATGCAAATACCACCAGGTGCTATTGTTCATATACCTAGATAATAAGAGGCAGGTATTAACAGGGTGTGGGAGAGAAGGAAAGGTGCTTTATTGAGTGCTGGATCACTTTGGTACTCGTTTGAAACAGAAATTGAGCCACGGAGATACAGAACTTACTTCACTTCACTATTGCAGCCTCCTGATGTCTTGACAAATAAACCTTTAAAGTGCATATGAGAGAGAAATATAGATGATTGATGAAACCAACATGAATTCTTGCTAAATATTGCTTTAAAATGACCTTAATCAAACAAGTGTGTCAGTGAGTTAAACAATCATCATCTAGAGGGAGTTATCACATATTGTTAAAGTTTTCAAGAATTGTGGCATAAGTAATGCCCTCAATGGCAAATAAGACCGTCTGATGTATGTTGAGGAGGACAAAGATGAAGATGATTTAGTACACTGAGGAGTGTATAATTCTTTTGATAGTTACTGAACAGCTAAACCAAAGAAAAATAATTTAATGTTCCTATTGAATAAATGGACATTATGGAAGTTGCAGATACCTTCAGATGTCCCTAAATAAGTAGTGGAAGTAGACTAACCACAAGTTTGATCTGTCTTTTTCACCTCATATTGTAATTTATACAATACTTTATTATATTCTGTTAAACTATGACTAAATTAATAAATTGTTTGTATATTTGAAAATTATATTTATATTTTTCTGTAACATCCTCAGCATTAAGGCTGGTTCACAACCATTGGTAACGGTAACAATAGCCAGAAGAAGCAAGTTGAAATATATTGTGACTTTGGTGGGTGTAAAGTAAAGAAGACAGATGTAGTCGAGATAAAGAAACACTTTTATTTCCGTAAACAGTAACTTTGTACACTCGTTGCAACAGCAAGAAAGTCTTTACCGATTCACCAACAGCACGGCTCCGAATTCGTAACACAAGAACTGTCCCTTCTCACACTTTACCGCTATTTATATCTCCCAGGCACTGTTCTGGAAACTTCAGGAAAGTTCAGTTATTATTGCGGTCAAATACAAAGCAGACAATTCCAGAAGTCTCTATCCCTTTCTCTCTTTCGGCAAGCGCCCCAACAATGCGGCCATTCTCTGTCTCTTCCCTTCAGCTCCTTTGCGGTAGTGCCGACAATAATGCGATGGGCGACAATATGTATTCAAATGGGAGTGTTCACAACCATTAGAGGCTGTGGTTAGACCATTCCCCTCTCACCAAAGTAGCCCAGGTTCAATCCCAGGTGACCACATGTGGGATTTGTGGTGGAAAAAGCGGCGTAGGGTCAGGTTTCCCCCGCCATCTCATTCCACCGGTGCTGCATCTTCATACCATGTATTATCAGTGTCATTGTGTGCAATGCCACATGTAGTAAAAGTGGGTGTTAAATACTACAAAAGAAGAATGCAGGGAAGCTTTCCCAGACCTCTGAAATGGAAAAGAAAACTTGGCAAAGTTTTAACTTTCTGTTCCCATTACCAGGCACGGCATGTTAGATTCATGTTGTGCATATTAGACCTTACACTGTAGAAATTATTCAAGGCGGCCATGCCATGAAACAGCTGTTAGAACTTTCTCTAGTCACAAGCTAGAAAAAATATCATTGGTCAGTTAGAAACAAATGATTCCCTATGTGCAGTATCGAAATATGCCTTGCCATTCTTGTTGCCAGACTGTTGTGAACCAAAATGTTGAGTACTGCGTTGTTTCCCATTGCCATTGCTATTCTAGTTACTGTTAATGGGTGGTTATGAACCAGCCTTTATTTCCCGTGGTTGAGCATCATCTTTAATTTGGTGTATGTTTTTATGCTTTTCACCATTGCAATAGAACATTTTGGTTCATTATAAAGGCATATAAGGAAGTCCAAAAGATTTTTGGTGTTTTTACATGTAAGTTAACGTGAGCTTTGGCTGAATTTGTCTTTCCTCCACAGCATCAAAGCGCCTTATAGCATCTGAGTCCATGTCAGATCTTTCGTTTGGCCCCAAGAGGGTGAAAGGTGGAGGAAATGCATGGGATGTTGACTCACCGAGAATTACCCCTCCTGGTACACCTCCTCCCCCGTATGGAGGCAACAGCACAACAACACAGAGTGATGCTGCTGCTGCTACGCACACAGAGGAAGACGGTCAACCTCATGAAGAAGTGGTGAGTCTTTGTCATCAAAATAATACATAGATTGCTAGGGATTTAAGTGCAGATATTTGTATTGGTAACTCAGGACAATGTAATGAACATTACATGAATATTTACTTAATTTGCAGAATAATAACTTTAATTGCAACACTAGAATGTTTTCAGCTTTATTAGTAGCTCCAAGTACATGCGGTACACATAAGCCATACACATTCATTTTCCAAGAGAGTGTGAGAGGGAAAAGCAGAGCAAGCTTTCTGCAAGGTTAACGACCTTAGACTATAGGTCTTGAAGGTCTGAACACATGGAAACAAACCAGATAGTCTATACTGACAGGCATTGTCCAGTTTGTGGTGTAGTTACGACCATGCAAATAACATCAGCTAGTAAATTATGTGACATGTTTGCGGAAGAATTGTTAGATGCAGAGAACAAATAACTGACATCCTGAAGTAGATACGTATGTGGTACCAGTTATCAAAATATTTGCACTTATATCCCTAGCATTGTGTATAGTCATAGATCATAGAATGTCAAAAATGACTTAAGAAGATTCCTTTACAAATCAGATTGCACTTTTTGCACGAGCATTTGATATTTAGCACTGATTTTTATTCACCCCCCTTGCTTTTAGAAAGGTGTATGTTATGAAACCATACAAATATTTAATGTTCGTCTTAATGATCTTAAGGAAAAGCTGACAGTTTCAATGCTTTTAAAATTGCTGCCAAAGAGTACCTATGTTCAAAATCATTTTATTGTGTACAAGATTATCTGAATGGCAAATTATCGTGTTAATGATTATGTAACTTGGTAAGTAGTTTCTAGGTGCTTTAGTGAGAAATCATTGTCAGTTACATTTGATGACTTCTAGAAAGCTACTTAAATGTGTGTGTATTGAACAACATCAATAATGGGACATGGCAGGAAAAGGTCTAGTGAAAGTTTAAAACAAAGCTCAATTTGTGTTTGTGAATATACATTATGTTTGTCTTATAACTACAGGAAAGATTTGATTTTGTTTCTCCGTTATTCCAGCTTTGTTTTTTGTGCCTGTATATGATGTGTTTTTATGCTATACTTTACATTTCCATTGACATGTTCAGTGTTCACAGGTGTCTATGGCTACTTGTGAACTCGCTGAATGCAATCCAATCTAAATGTATTTTGTCATAAAACTCATGTTAATATTGTTTGCAGCAGGCAGCCACGGAAACAGCATCGCCGGAGGTGTCACCCCAGAGAGCCAACTGTGGTTCATGTATGAACGTTAATGTGGCCACCATTCAGCAGCCCATTATTTCTATGGAAGATGACGATATGTCTGACCAAGAAGTGGTAAATATGCACAGAGCAGTGCTGTGTAATATTGTGTACATTACTAACTGTTAATCTATCCGTTATGATCATGTTCCCCCGTTATTGGGCTGCAACAAAGTGCATAGCACCACCAGTGACCTCTGGTATCCAGGGCATGGACATTCAGAGGACAACATGAATTGTAAAGTCAATTCTGTCATATAAATTATCTCTCATGGACATAAGCTTTTAATTTTTTGTGACACTTTTTGTGTATAGTTGATATTATGAAGTATAAAATATGGACTAACAGTGTGCTATACTTTAGGAAGTGGTATTCTTTGCTTTAATATGAGGGACTTTCAGAAATGATTTTCAGTAGTAGTTTTTTTTGTACCTTATTTACCAATGAACATGATACAGTGTATGCGACATCTCTCAATATGTCAATACGCTGTTGTGACCTTCCTGGCAACTTCTTTATTCCATCACACCACCATTGTTTTGAGGCACTATGCACCAGCTGGTGGACAACCATCTGCAAATCCGTATTGTTGCATCACAGCACAAGCATAATGAGATGGAGTGAATTGTGGTGGATATGGCACAACAATAAACCCCAACACAGAGTTATGGCTTTGCTGGTGTGGGGTAGTGTATTGTTGTGCTGGAGGAGCACCATTTCAACACTTTTCCTGTCACTGTTGCTGATTTGTGCTTCTAAGTCATATAAGGATGTCTCAGTACCTGTCCTGTTGACATTGTTCCTTGTGGAACGCAACTAGTAATATGTCACAAGAGTCTTAAAAGATGGAGATCATCTGCATAGTTGCAAATGGAGCAGCACAAAATTTCTAGGCCTGGGGATTCCCAGGATGGTTCCATTGCATCGATTGGACTTTCATCTCAGGAGTGACACCATGGTTCATCACCAGTCACCAGTTTTTTCAAAAAATCTGGCTGTCCATTCTTCATTTCCATTAGTCAGTGACAGAGTTGAGCTCTGCTCTCCTCCTGAGCCTGTTCCAAGTACCATGAAGCCCAATGTGCAATACACTGCTTTTCTTATTCAGATTGTCATGAATGGGGTTGGAACCTTTATACAGCTATCCAGAAATGAGGCAATCGTGCAAGTTACCTACCATGGACAGAGCATGTCTTTTATTTAACGTCCTCCAATGTAATGTCATATCGGATGGTGAATGGATGAAATTATGCACAAATGAGCCCGAGGTCCATGGAGCTTTAAGTTATCCGACATTTGTCTTCTCAGGATAAGGGAAAACCTCGGAAAAAACCTTATCTGGATAACTTACCCTAAGCAAGATTTGAACTTGCGACCTGTTGAACATGAGGCAGACACGCTAACCATCATGCTATGGAGGCGAGCGAGCATGTCATCATTACCCCAATACCTCAAAACACACTACCTACAGTGCATAGTGTCTCTCGAATGTGTTCACAAGGTTCACACAGTAAAAGGTCTGCAATATTCATGTATTTCTGAACTTGTACGAAGGTTTGGGAGTGAATATTTCACTGTAAATGGTGACAGCATTGAATGTAAGTTCTGCAACAACATTATCTACAATGTAACGTAGCTTGCCTCCTCTGTGTTGTGATCATGTGACAAGACTGACCCCTTCCACTTCCTATAGTCCATACTCTGCAACCTTTCATTCCCTGCATGAAGGTTTGCTCCCCAGTCATGAATAATGGGTTGTAAGTTGCGCACACGTGTCCGGGCTGACAGAAGAGCACTACTCACATTCCTACACAGATTCCGTTCCACTGACGATCACAGCAATACATTGTAAACAGTCTTTTATGTAGGAATTTCTTGACCACACACCACAGTTAAATGGACTGTCCTTTCACTGCACAATTGCCATCTAGCGTCTGCGTGCTGTACTAGTATCAGTTCATTCATTCTACAAGAGGAGAACCTGCCTATAGCTTGAGCGGCATTTTAGAACAACCTAATTGTAAATTATTTCTGAATGACCCTTGTACATATAGATCGTAATTGATATTTTATGGCAATCATTTTACTGAGGGTCTTAAACACACAAGCCATGTGTAGGCAATGTTTAAGAGGTAGAATCAGTACGAAAAGCTGAATGCCATAGCCAGGATAAGAACCCTGGATCTTCTGGCTTGTACATGCTTATTTTGTGCCATTCTTATGAAACAGAATGTCCATTTAAAATTAAAAACTGAACCTATTGGCATGAAGCAATAAAAATTTTACAGTTATAATAAATATTTGTAATAATTATAGTACGTATTTGTGCACCATTATGTTACAAATATTTATTATAATTGTTATAGAGTTTCCATTTATATTACATTTAATTTTTGTAAATTTACTGCACAGAACATTTTATTTTTATTTTTATTTTTTGGGGTAGTAAGGGGTAGTGATGCGCCTCCTATAGCCTCTCCTACCCAATTCCCATCCTCATCCTGCCCGTGGTGCACCCTGCTTTTAACAGATGAGGCTCTGGGGACCGAATCACAGAGGTATAACTGTTTCATCTAAAATGGAGGAAATGTCATTTACATATGTGCTGGCCTATCACAGCACAACAGCGTCCCTCAGAGGCACATGAGGAGAAAGTCGGTGGATCTAAATACCACCTATTTAGTCCTCCCGGCTAGGTCCGATGGACCCGTTGACCAACGATAGGTGTGGTCCCCCTTGCAAAATGGGGGTTTAAGTCGGGTGATGTAACTGCCACATTGTAAAACTGGTGCCCGTTAAGAAAACAGTTACATGAAAGCCACATACATGAATATGAGTCCTAAAGATAAACATTCTGGAGTTAAAACTGTCCCCCAATCGGATCTCCGGGTGGGGACATCTTTAGGCAAATTTCATCACAATTAAAAGTCTAAATTCAATTTCTCATATTCCTCAATAAAACGCTTGATCGTTAAAAAATTTTCTCATTCATACCTGCAAGAAATAGAAACAAATGCCAAAGATAAAAAATGGATTACATTACTTTCCAACCCAGATATAATCCCCCAGAGACCACGGAAAACAGCGGTTGCAGCCTTCCGACTATTGACAAATCACAACTGCTTAGCAAGTCATCTCTACAGAATAGGTATCTGAGCCTCACCAATATGTGTCCTGTGTAACGATCCAGCAGAAATGAATGAAGACCACTTGAAGACCTGTGAAGCATTAAGATCAGAAGAAACTACAGTTCAAAAGTATTGGAAAGCACGAATGCTAATGGCTTCATTGCCAGATGCAAGGCACTAGGAAACAACAACAACATTTTATGATTTCTAAGCTTCATGATATCACAAAACTATGCGGTATTTCATTGCATAATCGTCACACTTTTTATGTTTCATAAAGTTGTTGTTTTCTAGTGCCTTGCATCTGGCAATGAAGCCATTAGCATTCGTGCTTTCCAATACTTTTGAACTGTAGTTTCTTCTGATCTTAATGCTTCACATGTCTTCAAGTGGTCTTCGTTCATTTCTGCTGGATCGTTACACAGGACACATATTGGTGAAATTCATGTATGTGGCTTTCATGTAACTGTTTTCTTAACGGGCACCAGTTTTACAATGTGGCAGTTACATCACCCGACTTAAACCCCCATTTTGCAAGGGGGACCACACCTATCGTTGGTCAACGGGTCCATCGGACCTAGCCGGGAGGACTAAATAGATGATATTTAGATCCACCGACCTTCCCCTCATGTGCCTCTGAGGGACGCTGTTGTGCTGTGATAGGCCAGCACATATGTAAATGACATTTCCTCCATTTTAGATGAAACAGTTATACCGCTGTGATTCGGTCCCCAGAGCCTCATCTGTTAAAAGCAGGGTGCACCACGGGCAGGATGAGGATGGGAATTGGGTAGGAGAGGCTATAGGAGGCGCATCACTACCCCTTACTACATAAAGTAAAAATACATAGTATGACCATTATGGGAAGAGTAAATTCCCTAAGACTAGCTGTGTTAACTTTCAGTGATTAGTGTTTGCTAATGGGAATAAGAACGACCCTGAGTGTATTGAAGCATGACAGCATTATGCTCTACATAGTCAAAAAAGACAAGAGAAGAAGGGGAAACAAAAGTGATACTGTTACTGCAATGCAAACATCTACTCCAGTAAATAACAAAAAATAATAACAAAGAAAAATCAACACAATTGAAGAATAAGATGGTTATTGACTTGGTAATTTTTAATATTATTTTGTTTTAATGATGCTGTCAATTGCCAGGATCACATCAGCGCCGCCAGTGTGCCGGCATTTTATCCCATAGGAGTTCTGTTACATGCCAGTAAATCTACTGACATGGAGCTGTCATTTTTAAGCACACTTAAAAACCATTGGTCTGGGCCGGATTTGAACCCGTGACTGTAGAACCAACTGAGCCACCCAGACCGACTCATTGACTTGGTGCATGCTAACCAAATGGCTCATTTCCCTTGCTATTCCAGTAGCTTATCGCTTAGGTCTGCTAATCCTCACATTTCAGGCTGGATCCATTGATGGGCTAGCCAACATCTTGGCAGTGGTAAGCAATGAGCAGTATCTTTTTTTCTTAGAAGTGTGAAAACAGCATTGTTATAATCAATTTAATCTAAAAGGTGAGTCAATTAATAACACTAAACAACACTTCCATTTATAATTTTCCAGAACATGTTTCTGAGGCTAACTTTCCCCCCATTATCAACCAGGCAATGACTGGGTTTCCATGGTGCGGATGACGATGCTTGTTCTGATGTTTCCTCTGGTGACAGTTCAAGGAACTTGCTAAAAATATCTTTCTGGGGAATGTCGAAATTAAATACTCACATTCTATTTTTTTAAAATGAAGATTTGTTCCCATGTGGACAGCTCTGGTTTTCCGGTTATGTGTTTGAGGAGTTTCGGTTCTGGCTTTATGTTGTGAAAGGCAACTGCTGATTTTTCCAATTGTTTGCTCTTGATGTTCCTAATATGTTCCTTGGATATAATTTCTACATTTCTTTTGGTTTTTCTATGTGCACTTCATTAGAACCACTGCATTCAATTTGGTATATACCAGATTTTTTGTTAGGTGGAATAGCATCTTCATGTTTGAATTCAGCAGGTTTTTTATGGAGTAATGGTTTACTTTTGCTAGCTGAATGTTGTATTCCTTGAACACTTTTTTTAATTTATCAAAGGCTCATGGAAAGGCCCATATGTGAATTTTTTGAATGTCAGTTTTGTTTCTGCTGCTGTGAGTGTTGTAGTTTCTTTTAGTAATTTTTTCTTTTCTGTTTGTTTTACTTTTTTATCTACTAATTCCTTGTGGAAGCCGTTTTTTGTGCTATTTAAATTATTTTGTAATATTCTGTTTTGTATTCTTCTGCTTTAAGAGGGATGTTCACCAGTCGATGCGTTAAACTATTGAAGATTGCTTGTTTGTGGCTTCTTGGATTGGAACTATTAGCTTTTATGTAGTTGTATGTCTGCGTTGGTTTTCTGTGAATACCGAAGTTTATTCTATCCTTGTTATTTTATTAATTTTAGATCTAAAAATGGTAATTTATCATCTTTCCACTTCCACTGTGAAATTTATGCTTCTGTCCTGTATGTTTAGAAGTTTTAATGCATCACTGATGGATCTTTTTGGAACTATTGCAAATATATCATCTACGTACCGCTGTCAGGGTTTGAACATCCGCGGGAAACCTTTTGTGATCCTTTTTTCTAATAAACTCATGTAGATATTCGCCAAGAATGGTGAGAGAGGGTTGCCCATTAATTGTTGTTATTTGTTATTAATGTTGTTGTTAGCTAATCATTTTTCAATATTTCTCAATAGTGAACACCTGGAATATAAATATGACAATTATGTGGTGAAATGCCTAAGTCCTGATTGCTTGTCTATAAATTAAGGTGCGATGATTAAGTGATGAAATACAGCATTACACTTTGTTGCAGGAAGGTATTAGGGATTGGATTTCAGAAAATTGTCAAGTATGTATTTATAAGCATTTAAATTACTATATATGCAACAAGTTCTTAATGCATGTGATTTATGTTTCAGGGCCAGTTGGAAGATCATGGACCATTCAAAAGTCTTTCTAAATTATGGCAACACCACGCACATTTAGCTGTCTTCATGAATTATGTGATATCAAATAGTGATCCCTCTAGTTTGGTATGTATAGTTTAGTTATGTTTAGTTGAGTGTGTTCGTTGTACACTGAGTGGCCAAAAGTGATGGGAAGGGTTGTTCCATTAGAAAATGTGTCATGTGTTGAGCCCAGGCAAGCGTAGACACGATATCTGAGCTGTCTGTTACTGAATATGGCAACATGTCGCAGGTTAACCGACTTCAAACATGGGATGATAATCAGTTCAAGATGCATACAGGATGGAAGTGAAATAATCCGCCAGACTTTAACAGTAAGTTTCTCGTGTTGTGAATAATAAAAAACACTTAAACCAAAAGGCTGACAAGTTTGTATTTTTCTAAAAAAAAAATACTTTTTGAAAAAAATGTATCATCACCTGGCTGAATTATTATTGATTAGGGGTTCTTAATTTATGACTATATTCATAGAAAATTGAATAAACGACCTTAGGTGTATTTCAATCGAATCAATGGTTTTTGTGTAAATTAAGTTTTAAAAATCCACAATTTGTTGCTTTCTTAACTCTGTTAGAACTGGCAACATCGCATCAGCTGTGTTTGCTTTCTTCCGACCAGTATAGATTGTGCGAATGCTTAGCTGCATTCAATTTCTTTTTGTTTAAGCATATTGCGGTGGATAGTAAATTTACATTATGAATTACGCTTTACTAAAGATTTAGCAATTATTAGTGCCACGTGGTTAAATGCAACACAGAATAACGGTATTAATAATGTAAGAGGTGTTTCACACATGAGTAATGTAACCTTTGAAATGCTGTGATAGTTGCAGCGCATGCGCACATACATACGTCTGGCAGACGATATTAAAACTGTACCCGTGTTCACTCCAAGTACCGGTGTTGGAAGCAAACTAGCTTTACTATTTATTGTGAAAATGAATATCATTCTCGGTCTCTGCTATTCAGCAAGTAAACTTCGTAAGTATAAGTTGTGTTTGATTTGTTAATAATGTTGATGTTGCATCATTGTTTCACGATGAACAATGCATGCGGTTCGTATACGAGAAGGCTTATTAAGAACGAGCAGGTTATGTACGGATTTGCGGGTAACTTTCACCAGTTTATTTAACTACAGTGTATTGATGTTCTTAATGTTAGCAACAAACACTTGGATATGATCAAGCAGGAGCAACTGGGCGCATGCACAGTAAGTAGATTTGGACATACCTCGTATACATTTCATTTAAAGTGAATTTGTCTTTCCGGCCGTTTAGAGCATATTTAAAGTTAGTATTTATTTTTCCATCATACTTGTGATTTCCTAAAGGATGCAATACCGTGGGACGTAAAGTGAGGAGCACACCAACCACAGTTAATTAAAACATGTGTTCGTTAGCTTATCATGGCGTAAGCCTCTCAAAATAGAACAGGAAACAATTCTGGCATTAGAACATACCAAATAAAATCTTGTAATTATGCGGAAATGTACAATTCAAAGTCAGTTTGCACACATTGTAGTGAACAATCACCTCATATTTTCGTGGGTCTCTGTCCAGTAGCAAAACATCTGAATTCGATTCATGGCCAACGTTACTTAAAATGCTTTTTATGGAACGTTAGATAGTTCATTGTCTTACCGGTAGAAATAAATTACACGATCAAGTGGCACGACGTTGCCACATATTCTCAGCTTTAAATATGGTTATCTAGTTAACAGTGCGTTTAATTTAAAAAATGTATTAGAATTTTTTGTTTATTTACATCCAGTCTCACCTCCTTCAGTCTGGCAGATTATTTCAGTTCCTGTATACATATGCGAGATTACGTGTGAATTTGGGTGGATCTTCAATTTTGCAGAGAGAATGTTTCCACATGCATAAACCGGAGAATGTTTCCACATGCATAAATTGCTGCACAGGAAGACCACAGGTGATTAATGAGCAGACATCATGTCATCTCGGTAGACCATATGGAGTGCTAGAAGGGCTACTGTGAGTCAGATCAGCGCCCAGTAGAATGTTGGGAGTCAGAAACCCATTTCCACCAGGAATGCACTGCATAGACTTCAACAACTTATAACTAACTTGTGTCCGTTTACAGAGAGCTTAACAATGTGCATGGGTCCTCATCCTCAAACATCTGCAATGGACCATGGAACAGTGATAGTGTGTGGCATGTCTTTTAAATGCTAGTTGCAGGTGCATTGAGCTGATGGGTGCATTTGAGTTTGGCATGTGCCCTGTGAAGCTATGTGTCTTGCGTGTCAACAAGGTTGTCTCCAGGCAAAGATGGCTCATTTATGGTCTGGGTTGCGTTCTGATAGTTGGAACTAAACCTTGTTGTCCGGCTTCAGGAATCAATGATGGTGCACGTTATGTGGACATTCCTTCAGACCATCTGCATCCCTTTCTGGTGCTAGAGTACGGAGATGCCAAGTTTCAACAGCACACTGAGACTTGTCACAGCTCTTTGGCATCGTTCAGGTGGCTTGATGAAGCACTCCAGTGAATTTACAACTATGGTTTGGCTCTCCAGATCTGAATCCAATCACAAATTTGTAGGATGCTATTGATGCAATTGTATGTTCAATGAATCCAGCATCAACTACGCAAGAACGATTGTGGGGAGCACTGTAATATGCAGGGGTCGGTAACCCTTTAGCATGATTGCAATACCTTGTAAAGTCAATACCTCAGTTTTAAAGGCTTGCACAGGAGCAGCTCATTAACATCAGATACAGCGTCTTCCCGTGCCCATGACATTTGGCCACTCAGTGTACTGCAGGGCTCAATGGTGCACTGTCTACTACAAAACTCACATGTTACATATTTATGAGCGCTAGTAACATGCACTATAATGAGCAGTAACCTTGTTAATGGTGTACACCGGTATTGAAACATTCCTGGTATTGTCATGAAGTTGTCATTCATTAACAAGTCACGCTGTAGGGTTTACTGCTTGGCAAAGTGACAAGGCATACTGACCTTGCTTGTTGATGCTTGTTCTTATTTACTACAACAGTGAAATATCAGTAACTTGGCATACAGTCAGTAATGTAACACAAATGAATGATATCTTGCACTTGCCGACATGTTATGTTACTGTCCTGAAGACATGATTGCATCTGAACAGAGTATACATATACTGTCTTGCCGTGTTTGTGTGATAAGCACACACAAACAACTTGGCAGTTTCACATTCTTTCCGATATGCCTCGTGGCTTTGCCAAGTAGTACATATTATAAGTTTAGCAGCTGTATGAAGACATTTTTGAGACACCTTCTTGCTGTGTACATATCTCTTATAGTCTTCTTGAGAGAGCATTTGAATAATGCACCATTTACGTCAACTATTTTTTTCTCCTTTAGAACATCTCTTTTTTGCTTCTTAGGTTTAGCAATCCTGTTCTTCTAATCTTATTAACCAGACACCTAACAGTTTCTCTGCCTGGAATAGATAACTTCAGTATTCGGAAAATATGCACTATTTAAAAATAGTTTGTTGCAACAATGTGTGGCAGTTCTTTATGATGCGAGCATTGAATATTCTTTTTATCTCCTGGCTGTCATTTAAAAAGGGGTAACAGCATTTTATATAATGTTGTTGTTGGCTAATGCTGGATTTCTGACAATGAAGTCATTAATCCTCTTGCTCTCCAATATTTTTCACTGATGGATGGGAAGGCTGCTAGAAGTGGCCGGGCATATTTGAAGGTGGTCTTGGCCCATTTCCTCTTGCAGATCACATAGAGGACAGAGTGGTGAAGAATATATCCCAATTCTGTTCAAATGTTTTGCTAGACAATCATCCTGAAGGTTGCAACTGCCATTTTTCCAGGATACTCAGGAATTACTGTTTGAATGTTTGGTAGTTCGCATCTTTTATGGCGCTCTTTAAAAAGCGGTTACTTTTACTGCCATATTACTCTCCAATATGAACTATATAGTATTTTATATAATATATCTATTTTCAATACTTAATTTAGGAATATAAGTGGCATTCTGGCTGAGCAGTTAGACTGCTTGCTTACCACCTAGGCAGCCTGGGTTCGATTCCAGGGACCCTCATGTGGTATTCATGGTGGACAAAGCAGCGTCTGACGGATTTTCTCCGGGTTCTCCAATTTCCTCCACCACTCATTCCACCACTTGCTCCATCATGACCTTTCCAATCCTCCATTTTGCCTCCATTTCATATCATCCTCTTCCTGACTCTCATAATGACCAGTTCTTTACGTTTCATTTCTTAGTAAATTACTTTGCTTGGGTTTTAGCAGTACCAGATTAAAATTCCATTTAAGTTTCAGGAAACTATACAAAGGCACTTTCTTTCCCTTCTATAGATTGACAATGAACTTGCCCAGTTACCAGCTGCAAGTTACATTTAACTGGTAGCAGATAGGTGCATTCCTTAGTAGATGACTGTTGTGTTTGTTAACATGTTCTGAATAGCAGGTGCAGATTAGGTGTCTCATACACAGTATAAAGAATTGAGACTGGAGTTCATCATGCCTAAAGTAAAGCAAAGTGTTGCACATAAGTTAAAGAATTTTATTTCTCATTATGGTGAGAAGTTTTCTCCATGGATGGGAATATACTTTTCTGTAACAATTGCAAAATAAAAGGGGCAGACGAAAAGAATGTTACTATAGACCAACACATGAAGATAGAAAAACATTCGTCTACAACTGCTGGAAGGTAAAAACAGAGTATGCCAAATGTTACTGGGTGAAGCTGGCTCTTCTTCAGGTTCACTTTTCTTTAAGAACACTGTGAAAGATTAATTTGTGCAGATATTCCATTGAAGAAAGTGAATAATCTCAAGTTACATGCCCTCCTACAAGGACATGCTGGAAAGCGTTCACCTGATTCTTCAACTTAAAAAAGAATTAATTACATTAGTAGATGCCACCAAGAACAATGCAGGAGATTAGGCCAAAAGTGTCAAAGAAAAAAAATTGGGATGTATTGATGAAAGTACAGACTCATAGGCCGCTATCTGACAAATGTGGTAGGCACAAGGCAAGATGATTCAGAACAATTCCTACTCAATTGTGAGCAATTAGAAAAAAATACATTTTTTAGCAATCAGTAAAATGTTTGACAGATCTATAGGTTTTATATATTCCAATGGCATTCACCACAACAACATAATCTGCTTATAGTATATCCTTTTCAATTTGTGTAATTGCATTAACTAAACTTGTTCTTTGCATAATTGTATTATTTTATATTATGTAATTTTGAATTTCCCGTAAACTGATACATATTAAAATAAACTTTTTCAGTTTGAAGGCCATTTTTCAAATTCTACAGGGCATTTTTTGAGACTTTTAGGTTACAACTGCATTTTTAAAGTGCACTTTTAGTACAGGGTTCTCCATTTAAAACCTAATGGGCGCAGGGCATTTCGCCTGTGTGCAATTAGGTGTGCCACAGCCAGCTTTGCTCCTACAAAAGCTCCGCATGTAAAGCATGTATAACACTCTTACCTTACACAAGATGCTGGAAATGTCGTCCACCCTTGCAGGACTAAACAAGCATTATATCGGTAGAACACAAGTTGGGCCAGACACTCTAATGTTTCAGATTTCATTTCTAATATATTGTTTTAGTTTTTGCAATGTGTGAGGGTTTGTCTCGTGAACTTTGTCTTTCAGGTTACTACCCCACACACTGTTAGATCGGGGGAGTGAGAGGGGAGGGCCAAACACTTGCCCAATTTTATTCATGGACTGGATGGGCAGTAGCAGAATCTTGTTGAAACATCACACCCATATGATTTCTCTTCTTCTGTCAGTTCATGATAAAATCGGGACAGTACCTCTATGGGTTTACAGTCTGCTCGTACGATATTGGACCAATTATACGTCTAGCACTAACACCAAACTTCAACTCTCCGATCATAATGAGAGATTTCTTGAACGTGATGTGTATTTTGAGAGGCCCAGTACCGTCTAGCTGTATACACAACAGCAGCTGGTAGTAGGGGAATCCAGCAAGATCCGGGAGAGGTGAAATGCTGTGTGGTCCATTAAGTTTTAAATGAAGACCCTGTGTTTTAGAGGGCACTAAAATCCTAGCCCTGGTTATTATGGCTTTGAGTATCTGCTGTTGGAGATAGTTGACATTTGAGGCTCCCCTCTACATATGCCCTTGTTGTTGTGTTTAGTATATAGAAGCAGTAATACGGACGTAATTGTAATTAATTAAACTTTCTCTGTTTGCAGTTGTTCTACTTAGTAACAGACCTGTACAAAGAAGGAAATGCAAAAGAAATGAAGAAATGGGCTTATGAGATACACTCAAGTTTCCTTGTACCAGGAGCTGTAAGTAAACATATGAATACTTCTATTAGCATTAATGAGAAACTTCATCGGTATCAGAATACCAGAAGTGCTTTGCAAATAATCAATAAATTTTTGATATCACGAAGTGCACAAGATTGGTAATTCAAGAGTGCCATTTGCTAGCTCTAGTTGACAAATAAAAAGAAGCGATTATTCAAAATATTTAGTTCTTCCAGGCTTGTAGACCGTGGTCTAGAAGGTATTGTAGATACCAACGTTTCACCAAGAACTGCGCTTGGCATCATCAGGGTAACACGATCCTCCGTCTGCACTGGTCAGAGTGATCCTCTGCATCTGACCAGTGCAGACGGAGGATCGTGTTACCCTGATGATGCCAAGCGCAGTACTTGGTGAAACGTTGGTATCTACCATGCCTTCTAGACCACGGCCTACAAGCCTGGAAGAACTAAACATTTCGAATAATCAAGACACCGGCCGTGAAAGCCTAAATACATAAAAAGAAGTGATTTACCCAGAAATGATCGGCACTATTTTTGCTTTGAACAGTTCTATTGCTATCTTTAGAGATATTTTGTTCAGGAATTTGATGTCATACATGGCTTTCATTGCTGATGGTACTTTGTCTTTTATGTGCTGTGTAAATGTGGTTACTTATGTGATTTTTATGTATGTTGGAATTTGTGACAGTGATGTGCACTAATTTTTTATTACATACTTGATTTTTTGACACTACATTACTTGTTCATTAAGGAAAACATGTTTAAGGAGCTGTCACTCCCATCATCAGTTCCTGGTTAACTACTGCATTATTCAATGTGATATTGTTTGCAAGTTACTCTTAAGATTTCTCTATATCATTTAGTTGCTGTTACTGCACTTAGTTGTTTAAACGACGGTTCCTCTAGTTCTAGAGCCAAGTATGTTCTTATAGTATATGTGTTAATTGCGTGTTCTCAGAAAGTCTTGTCAAATTTATTAAACATCTGGATTGCACAAACAGGCACCTATTAATAACTTAATGCACAGCTTGTGAACATAGCACTTTCAGCACAGGAATGCCAAACAGAATATATTAAAAAATCATTTAAATATAGAAATAAATAGTTTCCAAAGATCTTTGGCACACACTAAAGTGAACGTAGCAAAAACGAAAAACTGTTCAAAGAAACAACTATGCTCAACATAACAGAAGAAAGGATGTCCTTTAAAAAATTTAAGTATCATCCAAAGATGTATTATTTGTACTAAAGTAGTACAGCAGTCATTAGATGGTCGGCAGCACTTTACTGCACGCTGCATTTGTTTGAATTTTTATAAAGACCCTTTCAGTCATGGTCACCAACAGGTCATGAAGCTTAACAAAATTTGTTGCTATTTGTTGACATTTATCACAATTACTAGTCCTCGCGTATATCAGACTGAAATAGTTATATTAAACAACCTACTGTAATGATATCAACTAAATTTTAGTGTGAGATACAAATGTGTAGGCAGCAAACTTACTAATGAATATAAATGACTTTGTTTTTCAGCCGCTCAGACTTAACAATGTGGATGAGAATGTGGCAAGAGAAATTGATGATGTGCTGCAGAAGGAATCTGACAAGGAAGAAATACTGAGAAAAGTGAGTATTGACATTTGAAGTGCTTCTGTGTACACAAACAGCTTCCGATAGCAACATATAAATTCACTAAGGCAAGTCATAGAATGCTACTAGCTGATCTTTAAGTGTCTGATTTGATCATAGTTTAGCAATTTGTTTGCCTATATAACATCCATTAATGAGGTAGGTTATGCCACTACTCTGTGAATGAACATTTGGACTGAGCTTTCCGGGCGGCACCGTGGCCGAGCGGTTAGCGCGCTCGCCTACCACCTAGGTGGCCCGGGTTCGATCCCAGGGACCCGCATGTGGTATTCGTGGTGGACGAAGCGGCGCCAGGGCGGGTTTTCTCCGGGTGCTCCGGTTTCCCCCGCCATCTCATTCCACCGGTGCTCCATCTTCATTCCATGTATCATCAGTGCCACCGCCTGCGGTGCCGTATTAGTAAAAGCGGGCGTTAAACACTACAACAACAACGACTGAGCTTTTCAACACGTGTTGCAAGAATTTTTCACTAACATAAGTGGCATAGTTTATCCCAGCACTTTAATGCGTACAGCGGAATCCCAATGATTCAACTCTAGATAACTGCACATTCTGTATAACTGGACAACATTTTTTATTTTATTTGTTTTCATTTTTTATCATTAAACTTGACCATAATGATTTCTATAATCCACCTACAATATAAACAGTGTAAGTAAATTATAATTAGTGTATTTATACAAGCTTACCACATTCCCCCTCACAGTAACAAAAGGGCTGACCTTCGATATCTACTGTCCGTTCCAAACCAAAGTACCTCCTACTGTAAACAAAAGCACGTGTTTGTGCTTGTCAGAAGCCTCAGCACACACTTGCGCCAACGTAAACAGTTCCGTAATAAATATACTGTGCCGCGACATATTGGGTTAGGAAAGGTATAAAACTTTACATTTTAAGGTGGTTATTATACAATTCCACTGCTAAGATTAACGAGTGCATACTTAATGATGAAAGATTACAGAATATAATTTTGTTAGTGTCGTCTGCTACTACGCCAACGTTGAGTGTATCTTTTAGTAAATATGCAAATAGGCTTCACATTTTCTAAAAGAACTGAGAATAACGTAATAGTTGATAGAGACGATATTGTGTTGTGGAGAAGACGTTATCTCAGATCTGTGCGTCAATATCGGGCAGAAGGTCGCAAATTTTATTATATAGATGAGACTTGGATTAACGAGGGGCACACAACTTCTAAAGTTTGGATAGACATTACCTTTCCGGGAAAGGTTTATTTAAAGGCTTAAAAAACCCGAGTGGCAAAGGCAAGTGCCTAATTATCACCCATATTGGCAGTGACAGTGGTTTCGTGGATGGCGGGTTACTCATTTTCGAGTCTAAAAAAACTAGTGATTACCATGAGGAGATGAATGGTGATGTTTTCCGTAAATGGTTTGAAAGTGTTGTGCCAAAACTCGAACCCAGTAGTTTGATCGTAATGGACAGTGCACCCTACCACAGCGTGCAACTTTATTGTCGCCCAAACAGTTCTTGGCATAAGCAAGAAGTGATAGAGTGGTTGCAGGAAAGGAAAGTGTCTATCGATGAAAGTAGTGTAAAAGCTGAATTAGTGCACCTAGCGCAGGAAATTGCTGACAGGGATAAAAGAAAGTATGTGATAGACGATCTTGCATCTAAAGCTGGACACAGAGTGCTGAGGTTACCTCCCTATCATAACAATTTAAATCTGATCGAACTAGTTTGGGCATTTCTGAAAGGTTATGTCGCTAGAAACAATAAAACTTTCAAACTGGCTGAAGTTAAAGAACACTTTAACAATGCAATCGCGAAAGTGACACCTGAAACATGGCAGACAGACAGACATCAGGCACATTACAGAAGAAGAGAATAGAATGTGGGAACAGGGTTGTGGACAAGCTTGTCATTAACTTAAAAGACACTTCTGACTCCAGTGTGTCAGCTATATTATCTTCGGAGGATTCGGATTTGGGTGTTACACCTTTGCCCAAGGAGTGCAATTAATGTAAAATATATATTTCCGCATGCTTTAAAATTGATCGTTATTTCAGATTGCATTTTCACGTAAGGCTCATTTTGTGGATTTAAACATTGTTCAACTGTAAGTGATATGCATCAAGCACATGTGAGAGGAAAAATCAGCTGCTACAGGCGGGAACTGCAAACTACTTTTGTGCAGATTAATTCAAAGAGCTTGTTTATAGTAGGAGGCATTTTGGTTTGGAATGGACAGTAGTCAGAACATAAACAGAGCATGAAATCAAAAGTTTGCCACTGATAATGTGAATACATGACACAAACACTTGTTTTGACGTTTATTACTTTACTCAGCATGTACGTGGTAAGCTAAACTTTCAGTTATATTTGAGAGATAGAATCAGAATTGAAAAATACAATGCCATAGCCAGGATTTGAACTGAGGATCTTCTGCTTCACGTGTGGCTGCTCTAACTGCTGAGCTATCATGACCAACTTACCAGTACCATATTTCTGGTTACAGTAAAGTTTCTCAGATTTCAGGCTTACTGTTAGAGTTGTGCTGAGTTGTATTTGTACTAGTGAAAGTGTTGGAGGAGGAGAAAAGTCGACAAGTTAATATGACAATGGAATATTACAAATAGAAGCACTATTAACAGTGAGGTATTCTTCACTGCAATGGAAATTAAATTGAATGTGTTGAAGAGACCAGACAAAGGGGAGCATATGAATACGTAGGATGTATTTTTAGGACATGTTATACTTTTCTGTTTCGTATATTGTACATTTATGTAATTTGCAGTGTTATGTTATGAGTTGTGAATAACGACCCCTTATTCCGTGAAACTCGACATTTCAGTAACTTGACACACTCTCTGCACACATTAGGTTGAGTTATCGGAATTCTACTGTATTTAGAATTACTTTTCACAGTAATTTGATGCTAGAGAATATGTTATTAAATAACTTAAAGTTTACCTTTCTTTTTCATTTACCTACTGCACCTGTAGCTATATTGAAAAACACAGTAGCCAAATTCTTGTTTTTGCTTCATTTAAAACTGCAGCCAATAGTGTTATTTATCCCTAAATTACACTGACTACCTAACATTGTACATGATTATTCCCTAAATAAGAAGGCACATGAATGTGACCAGCAATGATGTGCTGTTGTCTGGACAGATCCTATGCAAAAGAGAGAGGGAGGAAACATGCATGTGCACAATATGTGAAGATAGCAACATGAAGGATACAATCAGCCCTCTCTTTAAAATGAGACAATAGGCCCCTAATTGTGTAATTTGCTTCAAATATCAATATCTCATTTAAACAAGAAATTTTCATGTGCAATCTAACATTTAATAAATCCCACAAGTCCCTTAGTCACACTAGATGAAATTACATCTTACCTATGTTAGAGGGCGAGATAAATGGATAAAAGTTATAATAAAATCCGTTCACCATTTTGGCTAAAAATGATTTAAAGACTTTTTAAGCTTTGTTACAGCTATAGTTGCAAATAAGACGCAGGAAGAAGAACATTTACGGATCCACTATTTTTGATACAAGAACAAATACAAACTAAAAGAAAAAATCTGATGTGTTGCACTCACATGACTTTCTCTACTTTTGTACTAACCATTCTTACAAACTCTTATTCCTATATCTTCTTCATGTTAGTTAAGATAAACATTTCTGCAAATTATCTTATTGCTTATTTCCTTGTAGGTACAAGGGGAATGTTAGAATACAGTAGGCTTTGTGCGATAGTGAAATTTTTTAAAGCTTTGAGATTCCATTCTCTTTGCATACTTAACATATAAAAAAATGAACAACGATGTTCTGTTTCACGAAAGTTTTTAAGTTTTCCGAACTCACACACATAACAAGCAATATCTCCGAAATGGTTCACCCTACAAGAAAATTTATTGAGACATAAATTGTGTATTTTAGCAAGATCTACATTTTTTGTATAGTATGATTTGGTCTATTTCTAACGGTTTACCAGATATGCAAAAGTCGTCCAGAGTAAATATGACTACAGGAGCTGTAGCCAGAAAATTCAAAATATACATTTCATTTGTCATCAAAATATCTCAAACATATGACATTTTAGTAAAAATCGTTTGAACCATTTTCAAGAAAATCAAAATTTTCGAAAAATGTTCCATGTAAAGGGTAGTTAGGGTGGGCCTATTTTCTTCAAAATCTTCATGTCGCATCCTTGAAAGACATTAAACTTAAATACCAACTTCGTTTTTGAGTTATGCTGTCCACAGACACACACACGGACCTTTTTCTAAAAATGCTTTTTTTTTTGGATTCAGGAGGTCTCAAAACATATTTCCGGTGAGATCTTGACATCGAACTTTTGGGTGGAATACAATACTTCCCCTACTTACCAGTAGAGAAAGTAAAAATGTTTAAGAGGACTGATCTGTGAAAATTTGGCCGAAATGATAAAAAAAGTTTCATTTTAAAAATTTTTTATTAAATTAGATTCTGTATTGATATTTTTGTGTAAATACTTTTGCCATTGGAGTTAAAATGTGAGTTATGTGACAATATAAACAAACCTAAGTGGATGGCTGGGCTGCACATTTGAAGCTTTCTGATATATTTAACATTTTTCCAAATTTCTAAAAGTGTTTTATGTAAAATATGCTGTGCATATGTTAATCATTTTCCAAATTGTTTATTTTAGGCAGAAATGTACATTATTTAATAACAAGATTTAAGCACAATTTCAGGCCAGTTTTAACATTTCCAGTGCATTTTCTTGCTTGTAATATTCAGAGATTTTCAGCATTTAAAATGCTGTTTACAATGCAAAGTGAAACTTAGGAAATAGTTTCCCCCAACAAATGCTAACTAAAACTTGCATAGCATCCAACTCTTAAAACATTTGCCTATTTCTTAAGCCTTCTTGCTATGTAGTTATTAATAATATAATATAGGTGTGTTACACCAGTCTCATCCAAGTTCTATAAGTATATCTTTTTTTGCAAAACCTCAAATTATTTTCTAAACCAATTATATTAAAATTGCATTTGTCAGCAAACTTTTTTTATTAATTTTTTTTTTTTAAATTTATTTCAAATGGTTGTGTATGTTGACCAAAGATGAATGCAGACATGCCAAGATCAGCAGTGTAGAAGACAGAAAATGTGAGCCATTGCAAGTCGAGAGTTAAGATTTATTATGTGTAGGTAAAGGTTTAAGGCAAGGATATTGTAACGTGGTATACCAAGTGACTTATCCTCCATGAGAGAAGCAGAAAGTACACAGGAATTGTCTGCGGTGAGGATTAGTGCCTGTTCTTAGATGTGATTTTGAAATGTTGATGCTTGTTATCTCCTTACAGAAAAGGAAAATAATTTGAAATGGAGAATACATAAAAGTGTTGCAAAAGTAATAGAAGTGATAATTTAAAATGGCTTTGGGAAGAGAAATCTTTGATCCTGTCAGAGTAGTAAATTCTTTTAGAAGTGAAACATAACAAACATTAAACAAGTAAAAGTATTTCATTTTTGTTTCAAATATATTTAAATATTTGGTGCTCTAAAATATACTACTTGAAAACATTTACAAAAATAAGTTTTGATATCAATTTACAAAAGGTTCCTTATTTTAGTAAGGTAACTAATACCTCTTAATGGGTGATACGTGGTTGAGAAGGGAGAGGTTTCTGGAGACTGGTCAGAACTAGGTTTAAGGGTATAGACAGACAGTTACTGCATTCCACAATGAGGGAAAAGAAGTCTTCAAAGTTTTATCAGGAGAGAAGAAATGACACTAGATGGAAAAGTATATGAAACAAGCAAGATAGGGAGATTTCAGCAAGAAATTGAACATTTATGAGACACATTGTCACAGAATGGCTACAGTGACCACAAGGTCAAGGAGGTCCCCAGAAGGGTGTTAATAACAGGACCAATCCATCATGTCTCCCTTGTTCCAAGAATAAAGACAACTGGTTAAGCAAGCGGGCGGTCACACCATTCTATGGTTCTACTTCTAACAAGATTTCCTGCATCCTCCCCAAATTCAACCTATCTTATCATGCCCAAAAAGATCTGACAGTACCTAAAGCCTTTAAAAGATCCACTGCTCCACTAAATCCCAGGATTCCATGTGAATGTGGGAAGGTGTATATTGGACAAATAGGACGCACTATTGAAGAGTGATGCAACGAACACCAAACTCCTTCAACCAGAGAAGTCCAACACTGAATTGAGAAGGTGCGCGAAAGTAACTTTAATAACATCTCGATTCTAGAGCATATGGAAAACCATAATGACAGAGTCATCAAAGAGGCCATTCAAATTAAATTAGACTCAGGGAACTACAACAGCCATTAAACACTCCTGCCAGGGGAGGAACACATCCACCAAATGGTTCATTTACTTCCTGAAGAAGGCCATGGATTTTGGCATAATTGTTTATTTATTGTTCAGTTCCTGATGAAGGCCTTAAGTTTTAGATGGCCCTTCATTTATTATCCAGCTCCTAACGTGACTATGCAGTTTGATATGGTCGAAAGCTTGATATTTATAAATTTAACACGCATGATTACCCATGAAGCCATAACAACGCTCACTATGAAAGCTTCAAGTCTTAAATGAGTAGTTATTGAAAATAGAAGCACTATTAGCAGTGAAGTATTCTTCATGTTGGAATCATATTTTTTTAGTCACTTCACTTATAAAATGTTGAAAAAACTGGAACATTTTCAATGTCATTTGATCTCATCCTCAGTCGCTGGGTGACTGAAGTCAACTTCTTGCTTCACCACATCTCTGTTGCCATGGTCCTGTTGCCATCTGGTATTAAGGGTGCAAAGTTTTAACACTTTCTTCAATGCCAGGATTTCAAAATTTACTGCTCTATTACTGTTCTTGATGATGTGTGTTTTTTCCCAAATGTTCAATTCTATCGGTTACCAGTTTTATGCTATGGCCAATGTGGTTTTCTATCCAAAAATGGTGTGACACAGAAGATTGTTCTGTTTGTTTCAGTTTTATATTTCTCTGGTGTTCCTTTAGCCCAATTTCCAAACTTCTTTTAGGTTTTCCTGTGTTGCTTTTTTTCACAGCTCTTACAGTTGATCCGGTAAATTCCAGCTTTTAAAGTTATGGGGGATTGTATTTTTAAGTGGCTTATTTAGCAGGTTCTTCAGATTGAATTTGTTTTGAGGTGCTAGTCTTATGTTTAATTTTTTGAAGATGTGTTCAAAGTTCCCACTAGCCCAGGGATGGTAGATGAATTTTGTATATTTCCAGTTTGTGTTTGTAAGCAGTGTCAATATAGTAGTTAAATAAGGCTTATTTTAGTTTGAAAAGTGGCATGGACGATGGGGATATGGGGATAACTGCATCAAAGCTTTTTCAGCACCTAAATGGCCAGTGAAACCTGATGGTTATTAGATGTTGAAAGGAAACATTTCTCTGCCTTCATAATATGCATTTCTTTTCCTTAATATAACACTTTTTATTTTTTGATTTCAGATTTTCTGGAAAGCTAGATTAAAAGCGAAAGAAGAGTTAAACGAACAGCTGGCAGATTTTCAACAAAAGAGAACTGCTGGTCTGGGCACAATATTTGGCCCACCCGAAGCTCAGCTCGATGAAAGTATTCATGACAAAAGCAAAGAAACCAAAATAATTGAAAATATTCTTGTACCTAAAATGGAGTCATACCTGTAAGTATAGTATGCATGCATTCTATATTATTGGAACATTTTTACTTTTGGTGCGGTTTTTGCAATTATTAATGACGCTGTGTCTTTAAGCTAATGAGATCTTTTTGATCTCAGGGCTTGGTAACGGATGGAATGAACATATACTCGGGTTTAACTTTAGTCAAACTTTTATTTGCACCTTCTTGTTCACAATTTTTAAATCATATCACAGTAGAAAGTTTTATTTTAGCGGATCAACTTCCCTAGCATCGCCGAAATTTAATTAAAGGTCTCTAAACACTTAGTAAATTCACTTTTACTATTTCATGACGCGTACACATTAAAATACGTCCATCCACACCAATGACATAGATGCTAATGAACTGTTTTTTGGCGTCGTTTTGATGCGACACCGCCTTTTTCATATTCATCCGCGCTATTCATCCGCGCAAATAGTTCTTTCTCGTTAGGGAAGCGATCCCATTCATCGTCCCCTACTTTTATTATGGAACACAAACAATTCTAATATTTATACACATATATTAAAATCAAATATGGAAAGATTTATGACGTCTTTGTGCAAACTTAGTTGTTCGTAACAATGAACCTTATCAACATGTTTTCGTCATTTAATTATCTCATACCAACATCAGAAAACGAATTACACTTTTAACAAACATTTACATGAACGATTTTCTTTTGGGGTCTTCTAATATTCTGTCTCACTTTTAAGGGTGGTTCATAACGGGAAACAAGGCAACACTCAATATTTTGATTTACAACAGCTCAGGAACAATAGTGAAGGATACCACAAGATGGAGGGGATAATGCACATTGGGAATTCATTTGTTTGTAACTGAGCAATGATATTTTTTCTAGTCTCCCACTAGAGAGAGCTCTAGTTGCTGTTTCATGGGATGGCTGCCTTGACTGATTTAGTCCCCAATGCACTACAGCCCTGTGCGGGCGATCTACCACCCAACTGTTGCACCCCCCCCCCCCCCCCCTACCCACCTCTGATCACCACAGGCATCATGAGTGGGGTGCAATACTGAAGGTGGGGCATGGTCAGTGCCCTGATCCCTCCCAGCTGGTTGCACAGCCTTTGCAACCAGGGATTGCTGCTGTCCAATCAAGTAGCTGCTCAATTGTTCCCTCAGGTACCTAACGAGGCTGAGTGCACTGCCAGTACTGGGAATTGAGCCTGGGTCTTCCACTTCATAAGCAGCAGCACTACCATTGCACTAAGGAAACAATCTGAATAGTTTCTGCAGTGGAAAGTTCAATACACACAATCTGAATGTAACATGCTGTGCCTGGTAACAGGAACAGAAAGTTAAAACTTGGCCAAATCTTCTTTCCTGTTCCAGGAGCCAGGAAAGCTTTCTGTTGGTTGTGAACACTCCCATTTGAATACATGTATTTCAACTTTCTCATTGTGGTTATTGTTGCCACTGTCAGTGGTTGTGAACCAACCTTTACTGATTGTTGCCTTCATTAGTACCTCATATTTAATTTTAGGAAGTGTGCATTTTTTTTGCGTGACTTTAAAGCTCTAAGAAAATCCTTACACAATAAAATGTAAGGAATAATTGTCATTTTTAATACACTAACAATTTTGTTACAATTCCAGTGAGGACATAGAACGTGAGCATGTTGATGTCCGTCGCTTTACAACGGCAGCAGCCCTGGGTACAATAATGGGCAAGGTGTTTGGACTTCGAAGTCCTAATTCCAGTGCTCTTCTAGAACGTTGTCCTACGTTTGTTTCCAAAGACAAGTCTCTCAAAGCAAAACTTATTGGGAAGTCCAGGAAGGTTAGTAAGATCTGTTTATTTTTAGTGTTTTTTTGTGCAAACTTATGATGGGTGGTTCTGAAATTTGTCACCTGGACCAAGAAAACACAAGATTTAAGACTTTTTTACTTTTTATTTTCTCAACAGTCAGGCGGTAAATCTGTATTTATGGCAGCAAATTTCGACTTTTATACCGTCAATAAAATAAGATTAGTACAATTGTACAAAGTAAACATCTGTCTCAGTTTCAACATAATCCTAGTCCATCCAAACATTTCTTTGGGGTTGTGATCCATATTCTGTAAATGTGACTGATGGGGAAGTGAACATGATGAATTGTTACAGCAAGAATGCCACTTGTGTGAAGGCACATCATTATTGTGATGAAGAGAGAGCTTTTTTTCCCCCTTTTTTCCCCCTTCAAAATATGGACGTTTATTTGAGAGGTAGAATCAGGACCAAAAAATTCAATACCATAGCTGGAGTTCGAACCATGGATCTTCAGCTTCACACACGGCTGGTCTAACCACTAATCGGTTGGGGAATTTAATGTCATACTGGCAAGTTGGCCATGGTAGCTTAGTGGTTAGCGCAGCCATGTGTGAAGTGGAAGATCTGTGGTTCAAATCCTGGCTATGGCATTGCATTTTTCAGTCCTGATTCTTCCCCTCAAACATTGCCCACACACGGCTTGTGTGTTTAAAGCACCAGCAGTAAGTTGGTTGACATACGAAAATGTGGACATTTAGTTTGGCGATATTCTTGAATTTTTTCCGTAGTGAAGTATAACTCTACAGTGGTGATTCTGCACCTTTGGGGATAGTATTAGAACATAGCTTGAAAGTTTTTTCAAGTGCAGTTATATAGATTTGATGCACTTTATATGATAGATTTCAGCTTTTCTATTTGGAGGGATACTGTCTCTAGTAATTGATTCAAGTATGTTTCTATGGTCCTGGAGGTTGTGTTCTTTGAAAACCTGAGTTCATGAGTGATGTGACAGTTTTTTAGCAGAGGCAAGTTGGAATGGGACTTTTTATCTTGGGTCGTTGATGTGTTTGTACATAAAGGTGACATGGGCTTATATATTATCAATCAATATTCAAGTTTCTGGTGAAATTGATTTTATTGCAATGAAGTAACAATGTTACAACAAATTGTTTCAGTCTTCACAAATATAATGATAAATTTGTGAAGCTATTTGGTTTAAGTTATTGAATATCTTTCTTTGTAATTGTTGCATACACCAAACTCAGTATAGCATCTCGATCTCAGCTTTTCTCATAAAATAGTAATACCTTTTTTATATAGAATCATGCGTAGTGAATTCTCTTGTGCAATGCTTGTCGGAATATCTTTCGGCAGTGCAATACTTGATTATGGATTGGCGATATGTAGTCCATTGTGTACAATCGCTTGAATATATGCCTATATTGTATGACATGTAAATTAGTAGTGTCTAGGGTCTGGTATTTACTCTTCCTGGTTACATGGCCAAGAACCAGCATTTCTTACGATTGATGATGGCCATGTTTCCTCCCGCTGAATAGCTTTGGATTTGATACTGACGTTAACAAAATAGATGTAATGTTCATATAGCAAGGAATTTACACATATTCAATGGATATAACTTGACATGTGAGATATTGGTTCACTTGGACACACAATTCCTGCTACAGTGGCACGTGAATTTTTAATAGGACATCTTCTCTTTTGTTCAGTGTAGTTATTTCTTTTTTTTTTTTGTTATGATTATTTTGTTGTCTATCAAAGATTTTTGGAAACCATTTATTTCTATAATTCTTATGACTTTAATCTCTGAAGCATGCAACTTTAAAAAGTGTGTTGTTAATCAACTTACTTTCTACTTTAAATTTGATTTCAACAGCACTGAACTTGCAGTATTTGAAGATATTTAACAGCATAAATGTTGTCATTCATAGCCATAAACAGAAACAAACAACAGCCAATGACAAGAGAGCAAGAAACAGCTGAGCTAATATGGTATTCTGTGACAGTGCATATGACAAAAGAGGTTGTCTGCGTGTATGAAAATGAACAAGTTTAAACAACATTAAATTCACAAAAAAAGTGTCACCCACAGTCACAGTTTGCTTTATTATGATGTTAATACATTTTCTACCAAAAATCAACACATGGCGTTAGAGATGGCAGAATGATCACAAAACTGAAATTGCTGTCTGATTGGCTGGTTTCTTATGCTTGATATGCACATAAACTTGAAAGCTTGGAGTTTGCAAACTTGTATGTGTACATTGCATTGTGCATGCCAGCATCAGCCAGTTTGAATGTGTGCATTAATATAGCATGCAACAAGTTTGTACATGTGTTTACAATGCTTGTGTCTAAGTGACAGTGCCATAATGTTCTATGCCATGCAATAACTATATTGTAAGATTTAAATTACTGAATTTAACTTTTGCAGGTGACAGTTCGTGGACATCACTTCGTAGCTCATCAGTATTACACAGTCACATACTGTAACCATTGTCAGCTTATAATTTGGGGCATTGGACCACAGGGCTACCAATGTGCAGGTAAGTGTCAGTTTGTGCATGAGCAATCAAGTGAGGCAGTGCTGTCACTATGTGAACACATGTATGAACATTGCCACAAATTTATGGTTGTTTTATCGACCTTTATTGCATCCACTACTATTGATAAAGGTAGGAAAAGGTCTCTCATTGTCTTGCTCCCCAAAGTACTCTTGTAGCTTGAATATAAATTCATGGCTTTGACTCTAAAGTCTCAATGTTTTTAATTGATTTTGAAGTTGGAAGTTAGAAACAGCGAAGTGAAACAATAGCTTGAAAGATTGTTGAGTCAGTTTGTGGCACTAATTTCACTTACTCAAATGCCATTAAGAACGTTTCATAGACTATTGCTTCTATTCTCAGCCTTGGTCCGACTGGCAATAGTGTAATGTTATCTCCTGTGTTGCTAGTTGGAAGTTGTCACACATTCTCGAATGTTTGAGGAGGTGAAACTTCTAGAAGGTTCTAGTTATCTAGCAGTAGGACATATGTTTATGCTGGACTGTATGTATCTGTTTACCATTCTGACTGCGTGGCACCAATCTCTTGATAACTCTGTGTCATAGCGCTGCATCAAAATGGGCTTTAGAAATACTTTTTAGCTTTTAGGATTTATAAATTGAAATTACTAGGTGTTTTATATACTGTGTGCAACAGGAAGAATAGAGCTTTTCTGTGGTGAAAGAATTGCCATAATTGGTTGATGGTTCTTGAGATTACACACATATACACATGCTTACTCTCTTTATATTAGTACCAATATTACAAGGTACATTACTGTTGTTTATTTGACAGACTGCATATTTAACATTCACCGTCACTGTGTCCGAGTGGTGGAGGAGAACTGCCCTGGCCCACTAGTTAAGAAGGAGAAGGGAAACGACAGGATAAGCAAACTGATGGAGAAGATAAGGCCTGCTGAACGAGACACAAGAAGGAAGCCCAGCTCCATCAACATCTCAGCAAGTGAGTCCTTGTTAATATTACATACATGGTGATGATAAGGAATATATACATTGACGCATATGCTATAATGTTATTTTCTGTTGCATGCTGCACATAAGATGGAGGTTTTCAGATTTTACCATCTATGCCAACTATTGGACCACTAATAGGTATGAACGGATACTGCATTTGTGTTAGTTGTGTATGTTGTAGACCATGCACCTGCCCTCTTGTGTTGAGTCCTGCTTTGCTTGTAGTTTCTCACTGTCCTCTGACAGAATTCAGTTTGCCTAGCGAGGAGAGCTTCATAAGTAATACACTGGTTGGCAGTACTGTGGATTGAGTGACCGACGCAATACTAGTGAAAACTTTATCAGTTGCATTTGAAGGCTTGAGAAAGAAGCGTGTGTATTCATTGTACCAATAGCGAACTCTGTGTTTGTATGAGCAAGCCTAGAAACTGAAAAAGTGAAATTGAGTTTTATTTACAGATGCTCTTCAACTGCTATGGTTCTCAGCATCCCATTATATATATTGGGCATGAAATGTCTCTTAATTTTGCTCAGAGGCCTCTTTATCAGGCATGAAGTTCTTTTACGTGCTGCAAATTTATGACACAGAACCACTGGGTTTTCTTAGCTCCTAAAAGAAGAAGATCCATTGCCCTCCATTGGGTTTGAACCAAACCAGAGGCTAGCAGTTACTCGTAGACCACTGAGAACTACTCTAGAAACTGAGCCTGTAGTGTGTTTGATATTGTCAGTGTTTAGGATCAAAGGTCTTGCATAGAGATTAAAACTTTGTGCAGCCAAAGTCCCACAGAAATCTACAGTTGAAGTTTGTGGCGTGTTCAAAGTGGAGTGTAGTAGTTTCTCACTGCAGTAATGGTCATTGTAGACAACATAGACAATGTCCCAAGCATCAACAGATGAAGATTATTGTGCACATGTGAAGAGCCACAGGAGTTTCAGCAAGTTAGTATTCAATATTTTGACTAATTGTTTTAAGAAGATGTGGGTTCTTCACTGCTTGTCTGCTGAATAGAAGCAGAAACACCTTGCTGCAAGAAAGATTCAACACTGAAGATCAATGAAACTGTTGCAATTGATAAATTTGAGCTGGAGTTGAAATTACAGTCCTTGATGGTGTGAAGAGCTACAGGATTCCCTCAGCAAGCTCAAAGATGGAGCATATCTTTGCTATACATAAACACAAAAGAAGCATTATGACTGATAGAGTGCCAGGTATCATTGGAGTGTATTATTGTGATGTCACGCAGGAAAATGCACGAGAACTGACCTCTGTTGCTCATGGCAATGCTCACTCACACATCATGGGGTTCTAACCAAAAAAATCTGGCAATTATAGGTGCAAAGTGTTACCTCATGCACCCTGCAGTCCAGAGATGAGTGTTCCAGACTTATGCTGGGTTGCAAGAAAACTGCTCTATAAATAGTTATTCTCTTCTTTAGTTAAAGGATCAGTAAACTATCCAGGTCTGTAAATTATAAGTAGTTGCAAAAATGACATTATAGGATCCATTAGCTATTCCCTTCTTTAACGAGAGAAGCAGCGAAATGACTGAGTCCATGTAGTTAGCGTACATAATTATCTTGTCAGATGTAGGATGTGACTGCAACAAACAACTACCATATGTTCAGGATTGCACTTTTGATTTTATTGACAAAGTTGTTTTGCATTTTCAGCAAGCCAAAATGTAGAACATAAGGAATGGAAGTAAAAGCTTCTCTGAACGGACAAAATATTGCTGTCAGCATTAATTTCAGAAAATAAGAATGGTATAAAATAAAGTCCTGGACCAGTTACAAATTGAAGTAACAATATTGGCAACGTGCAACTATGTCCTTTGAATATCTGACCGTAATTAAGTAATAGCAAAATAACTTGGTCCTGTGCTGTGGGATAGTGGGCTAGGGCGTAGGTTGGCAGGCCCTGGTCCGATATGGACTGTAGTGCCATGGGTTTAACTTTTTAACTTTTAAAATAACCTGCCCTGTTTCCGAACATTTCACTTTCCACTAGTCCTTTGAATTTTCATGTACGAGTAACTATAGTTTATAGCACATATTGGGGAAATTACTAAGATCATAGAAACCTTACTTCATAGTTTGCAAGTAATGCCTTGACCTTGTGGCTTATTTATGTACTGTTAACCTCACTCGTGCAATGCTAGGCTCACATGTTTTATTATCTGACACTGTTCATTTGTTAACATGAAAGAGATCTATCACATTCTGAAAGACTGTTGCATAATAACGAAGAGTAATCAACAAAAGGTTGGCATTCTGTGGGAAACGCAATAGCTGATTGTGTATCAACGTGGACATACATACTTTGTGCAGTCAGCTTTTCATTTTGCAGCTCTTCCACATGCAAGGTACCCATAAATGTTTGGGAAACCTAAATTTGTCTTTAAATTCTACATTGTCATGTTCCTGAAAACAATTGGACCTCTATCTGAAATTCCTCGGTCTTGGTAGAAATGGAGGTAAAGGATGCTATTTGTTTAAACACTTCACATCGCATTTTGTGCACATGTAGCATTATATTGCACCCATTATAGCACAACTTGTAGTAATAGATGTAATTGACGATAATTCACCCTCAGGACATGGTAGTTACAGTTACAAATGTATGTAGTTATAGGTGTATATACTTGAAATAAAGCAGTAACACGGTCAAAATTGCTTATTGTGAATATGCAGAATTTTATTGGTTCACTGCCTTATTGCATAACTTGTAGTAATACAAGGGTAGATGACAATAAATAATTCATCAGGATATGACAGTTATAGTTACTTGAAAAAGTGAAGTCATTGAAACCACGGTGGGTAGTTTCAACGACTTTAATGAGGCAACATTATGTTCTTAAACCACCACTTATTAACTTTGCACTACTCAACATTTCCTTACAATAAGTATTTCTGACGAAACAGCATTTTCAGGAAATACAACACTTTTCGGGATAAAACTATAATCCTATACACACATCAATGGAGAATAATGCATACAGCAGTAGTTTTTATTTACTTACTGTATTTGAGAATGTCATATGGATAAAAAAATTAGAGGAATTTATGTGATTAAAGATAATGGTGGCAATGCACTAACTGTTAATAGGTCCAAGATTTGCCTTATAGTGTAAAAGGTTCATTAACGGTTCACTAGCATTGTAGATCAGTCTTGCAACTCTTTTCAGAGGCAAATGAACACTTTAACACTAATGAAAACCGGTAAGTGCATTCTTGTAACCCAGCATTAGACTTACTCTCTAAGTTAAAGGAATGTGCAGGAGCTTTCTACCAATGTTACTGAACCTATTGAACAGTGCTGTCTTGAAAGGAATAATAATGCTTCTTGAATATTGGGATGTTGTCAGTGACAAAGAGGTAGATTCTATTGAAGAATTGTGAACACATACATAATCCCAAAGAACTAAAGGTGCAAGTACAAAGAAGTGTGTGCATTGCATATGAAATTCCCTTGTATATAACACATCGTAATTGTAATGCAGGAAATGTCTTTCAAATAGGTAAATGTGCATTTGGATACATTTAATTTGAGGGCTTCAGCATAGTTTCTTGTATTAATTTTGGTGAAATACCTAGTAAGATATTCTAAAAGTAAAGTACAGTACTGTAACAATCAAAAGAAAATGCTGAAAGAGCCAGGCACATAATTTACAATGAGCACAAAGCATTTGGTGCCAATACCAGCCACATTATGAGTTACGTTCCCTAGAGATAGTACTGCATTTCACTCACAAGTTTTATGTTGGGAGTTTACTGGAAATACACGTGCGCATGCGTGTGTGTCACCAGCAAATGCTGTTGATTACACAGAACACCAACCTTTTGTTGATTACCCTTGGCTATTGCTTATAAAGATAGCATAAAAGTGTCACCAGACAAAAGTAATTACATCAAGTCTGATGGTGAAATTGCTGCTTTTTTACCAATTTTGGTTGATTGTTTCTGTGATGGTTACTTAGTGATTGGTCACTGAGCCACCATGATCGGTATAGCAGGAGCTTTGCCCATGTAAGACACATAAGATGTGCCTTCTACTGAATGAATCAGGAACATAGACAAACTATTTTGTTTCAGTTTTTTGGGTTCTTCCTCAAAGATTGACTTCCTGTTTTGCTTATAGTAGCCACATACTGTGTTACAAAGTATTTTCAGATTATTTCTTATGGCATGGTTTATCTAATTACAGTAGAACCTCGATTATCCGAGGTAAGGAGGAGCGGTAGTACCTAGGATAATCGAAAGCTTGAATAAATGGGACTCTTGCCAAAAATCAAGAGGCAAGGTATGGTAAACTGATGAAATGAGTGAAAACGTGGTCAAAGATGTGGAAAAAAAAACATTTTCTCTATTATTAAATGAAACGAGGTACATACAAATGAAAATAAAATAAAAATTCAGAATGCAAAAAAGACTAGCAGTACATACATAGTGTATGTACATATTCCAGTCAAAAAAAAAATTTAGTTGTTCAAGAAGTCCTTAAGTGTTTTTTGTTGAATGGAACTCTCTTGTTTCTTTTCCATCATTTCATGCAATTGTAGTATCAGTAGAAGGTCTGTTGATGTTGCCTCTGACTGTTGCTCAGGTACTCGATGGTCTTTTCTATCACTTTGCATCCTTCTGTGGTTGATTTTCTCCATTTCAATGTTTTCAGTATCACACTTTCTTCAGCCTGTACATTTGCTGCCTCTACTATCATTTAATCAGTCACTCCTACTTGTTTGTTGGTCCACTTGGCTACATTGTTTTCAGTGACTGTTTCATCTATCACACTCCTGTGCCTTAAGAGGTATTTTTTAGACAGGTTGAATGACATTGCTAGGATCTGTGCACTGGCCTACTGATCCTAAGGTTGCAGGTTCAAATCTGGTGTAGACCGATGGTTTTTAAGTGTGCTTAAAAACGACAGCTCCATGCTAGTAGATTTACTGGCATGTAAAAGAACTCCTGCAGGACAAACTTCCAGCACATTGGTGATGCTGATGTGACCCTGGCAACTGACTGTCGTTAAACAACAAAATAATTTTTTAATTTAGGATCAGTGTAAGTGAAGTCATGCAAATTGATGGTGGGGATAGCATCTCATTTTTATTAAAAGAGACTGTTGATTGCAAGCAAGCACTGTACTTAAACACACATTTCTGTGATGTTGACCGCATGGAAGCCGGAGAGACACTAGCCTTGCACCCCTATGGTCTTATAAATATAAAAGTGAACTCAACCGTAAACCACTGTACAACTTTTTGCTATTTGCCACGTCTAAAAAATACCTCTGTACATTCCTCTTTGTACACCATTTCTATTTTTACACTACATACTTTGTGCTGCACACTTTCTATAACGGAACCTCAGTTAAGTCAGTGCTCAGATAACCAACCACATCTCTACTGTATCTTCATGTTACACCATAAGCAAAGTCTATGTAAATATTTTAGCACAGTTCAAGTACACTGGAAATAATTGTAAATTCCATATATAGATTTGTATAGTTGTGAAAATAGCCAAAACTGCGCTGTTAAACACTGTGACACAAGCCTCCTGTCACTTGTAAAGCTGGAACACTTCTAGGAAGGTTTGTACAGAGGAATTTTTTAGACTTGGTGAATGGGCGATATATACACAGTGTTTTATGGTCCATTTCACTTTGTATTTATAAGTTCATAAGATACCTGGTTAGTATCTCGTGTGGTAAATATTGGGAACACTATGTGGTTAAGTACAGCATCTGCTCGCATTATCAACTGTGTCTTGTTTATTTCCAGGAAAGATACAGAGGCGTTACCACCACCATCAATGTGCGTGGTGTCACTCATGCAGATCCTAGCAAGACATTCACCACATCTAAAAAAATACCTCTGTAAATAATTATTTTTGCTTAAACTGCACCCAAACTTTTAAACTCATTTTTCTCCATTTTAATTTTTGGCATACTTTTATTCATTCAAAACAAAATCACATCCACAAATCAGGTGTTATATCTCCTCCAGTCTTACTCTAGGTAGCAATGTAAACAAGAGCATGTCTTTGAGTAACAGTTGAGTGGGTGATCGAACCATACAACTTCCATTTCAGCAAGAGTGAATGAAAATGTCATCCATTAACTAACATGCAAAATGATGCTAAATTTAAAATAACTGCAAGAATTAGTTACAAAAACAATTTGAAAAGCTTCTAGCAAGAATAAATGGAATACATTAATACACAAATACATTGTTACTAACATATTTAACTGAGACATATGTATTTCCAGGCAGCCATGTAAGGAAGGGAAGGAACAGAACATTGTCTTGGAATACGTAAAGTTTCCCCAAGAAAACCATTACAAAGTGGTAAAAAGCAAATTTTTTAAACTTACTTACAAAATATTGTGAAATACATCCATAATAATAATTGTGTTATTCTTTATTTTATGTAAGAGTGTAGAATATAATCGCTTCTTCACTTGGTTCTAACTTCTAACTAGCAAAATCTAATAGATGGCAGTGGTACTCCTATGCAATAAAAAGTTCAAAAGTCAGCTGCTCATGGGGTGATAACGCGCATGTTGGTTGCTCCTTATTCCTACCAGTCATAGGGGCCCGTGGAGGAATACAGTTTTACACCTTATTTACAGTGCTACCTCAAGTAAGGCCGGCAAAGGTTTAGAAGCCTCAAATTTTTACAATGTTGAAATTTTTGCCATGCAGTTCATAATTTATTGTTAAATTTGCCTTACAGTTAAGATATTACAAAACCCATGTGCTAAGTTTTTTTAATGAGTTTCTGGGTTTGTAAAACAAATTTGAAACTTCTTTTGAAAAAGTGTGGACTATATCCTGTTTATTTCCAACTTTTTTTAAGGAAAATTTAAAATAATTCAATAACTAATTGACATACAAAAATGAAACTCTGCCAAATAGTTCTATATAACACCCAAAACTACACAAACATGACGTATGTAGATTTAAAATTGTGCAAAATAGAAATTTCAACGATGACCTCCCTTAAGGCTAAGAGAGAATAAAATCAAGATGTTAAATATTTCATCAAACTATTTACCTTCAAAATGTAAAATAGATGGTATAATTCAGTAATAAAAATGAGCATTTATGAGCATAGCAGGAGTTATTTTGTGCTTTTAGGTCTAATGAATGAAAGTTGTATAAATGCATGCTGGTGGGGAATTGAAATCTAATGTGGAGAATTTAAATTGCAGTCCATGGTGCAAACAAGTGTTTTAAACACCATTTACCAGCCCAGAGCAGGAACATAGAGTTGACCTCTATATAGACTAAATTAGCTGTGAGAGTGTTTACTGTACTTATGCACATGTAGAAGTGAATAACTGTGGTGCTAATTTTGTTTCAGTTGATCGAGTCAAGAGGCAATCTGAAGAAGACCCTGGTGGACTTACAGACAACGAAAGCGGTTCAGGTAGGTTTGAAAACTGTCAATTTCTCTTCCATGCCTCAGTTGGCATGTTTAAGCATGTTTGGTTAATGCTGTGAGCATGCAATGAAATAAAGAACTGTAGCTTATTACTGAGGTCAGATAAAAGCATTTATTTTACATAAAGTCAATTTAATTTATGCAGTGCTAAAAGGATAGTTGTTAAAAATGCACCTGCACTTGAAGATTACAGCACGATCTTACAAATGTGGTTTAAGCCCCTAATTAAGTCTAAACTATAGTTTAAGTTTTACTTTGTATTATAAACATTCATCTTCAGTTGAACTTTACTGGAACTTGTCTACTGTTTGACTACAGTTTAACCCAGGGTTGGGCAGACTTTGCACCAATTTGTACTTTCCCAGTACACCACAAAGGGAATCTAACATCCGAGATAAGTACCCCAAGGGCAACTTACAATCATACGAATCGGTTTGGGAATTTAATGTTATACTGGCAAGTTGCCATGGTGGCTATGGCATTGAATTCTTCAGTCTGATTCAACCTCTCAAATATTTTGCCCTTTCTTATTTGATGTATCCATAACAATAATTTCGCTTTAAAAGCTACTAAAAATTGTATAATAATATATTTTCCGTAAAGTCCTAAACCTAGCTCATTAAATGCTAAGTAATGTCTATTACAGGCATGGGGAAGAGGGATGACAGGAATGCAATCAACTATTTACCCTCTCCATTTACTGACAATTTGAAGGATTGACCAGTTCTCTGAGGTAGACAGACAATAGCGAGAGGTGTGTGGCCTGGTAGCTAACTGATGTGAGGCAGTTGTTATTGTTGGCTAATGCTGGATTTCTGACAATGAAGTCATTAATCCTCTTGCTCTCCGGTATTTTTCTCTGATGGATGGAAAGGGCGCTAGAAGTAGCCGGGCATATTTGAAGGTAGTCTTGGTCCATTTCCTGTTGCAGATCACGTAGAGGATAGAGTGGTGAAGAATATATCCCAATTCTTTTCAAATGTTTTGCCAGACAATCATGTCCTGCTGTGAGGCAGTGGAAGGGGTTAACACTATGAAGTAGGAGAAATAACACATTAAGTCAGTTCTCCCCATCTATGATCATATATGGAAGGAGTATATTTCGAAATATGAACAAGTACACTGTGGCTTACCATAAGGTGTACTTTGGAAATCAATAAAAACTTACATTATCTTCTTTCCTATTGAAGGAACTGGTTTGAGAATTTAATGCCATTCTGGCAGTTTGTCACAATAGCTCAGTGGTAGAGCAGCCGCCCGGTAAGCGGAAGGTCTGTGGTTCAAATCCCAGTTGTGGCATTGAATTTTTAAGTTCCAGTTCTACCTCTCAAACTTTGCCCACACATGGCTTGTGTGTTTAAAAACACCAACAGTAAGTTTGTTGGCATAAATAAATAATAATTTAACCTGTTTGACACCATTCTTTCCATCACTTTTGCTATTATACTAGTAAGAGCTATTGGTCTATAATTTTTTATTTCTGATACTGTTTTATCTTTCTTCAAGAGTGGGACAGTAATTGCTTTTTGCCAGTTGGCAGGTACAGTGGTTTTCCAGGATATATTGTAGAGTTATAGTACTAGTTGTTTTGCTGTTTTTCCAAGATTTTTTATGAACTCTGGATGTATGTAATCTGATCCGGGAGACTCTTTGTGCAGTGCTCAGCACAACACTTTTTAATATAATTATTAATGATCTGCCACAACAAATCAGGTGTGAAATGTGCACTACTTGCCGATGACTTAGTAATGTGGACTTCAAAGCCAAAAAACAAAAGTAAAAAACTAGAAAAAAACATGCAACAATCCTTAACCAACCCACAAAGTGGACCAAAGAAAATTTAATGACTGTTAATACAGCAAAATCAAACTACCAAATCTTTTCACTAAGAAAAAAACCACTAAAAATAAAACGAAATTTTGAGGGTCAACAATTACCAGAAACAAAGGAAGCAAAGTATTTGGGAGTTATATTTAATACCAAACTTACATGGAGCAAACAAATAGAAAATATAATACAAAGATCAGAAAGGCGCCTTGCCTGTTAAAACGTCTAACAGGAAGTTGGGATGTTCCAGAGCAACTCTTAACACGACATACAATGTATATATAAAGCCATTATTTACTTACTGCAGCAAAGTTCTTGTAACAGCAAATACAAAAAAAATTCAAATATTTCAAAACCAAAGTCTGAGACTAATTACAGGTGCTATCAAAACCGCTCCAATACCAGCTATGGAAATACTAACCAACCAATACCACATTGAATATGAAATAGAAAACGCAGCTCTTATTCAACACGAAAAGTTGATCAGACTCCCATTCAATTACATGGAACAAGAGAAATTTTACACATACAGTGAAGACTCAGGAGAGCTTACTTTCCAAAATTCAAGACATCAAGAAGAATGTAGACCTTCCTAATTCAAAGGAAAACTTTATATAATTCTTCTCTGGCACTGCGGCGGAGAAGAATCCCCTGGGTTAACTCCACCAAATAACAGGGAGTGCTACTCAACCATGGTCTAACCTTCACTCCACATGTCAGGACAAAGGTCAGTCTAGGTCACGCCGCCCTCAGGCAGCTGTATCCTATTTTTCGTTCAACCATGCCTGCTCACCTGATACAACGCTTGTACCATGCGATCGTCCTGCCCCTGATACTGTACGGGTGCAGGGTCTGGGGAACAGTGGCTCAATCTACCATCCGCAGGCTGCAGGCCGTGCAGAGCAGGGCACTTAGGATGATCTATGATACCGACCGTAGGTTCCCATCACACATCCTCCACTTATTCCGGCATCCCATATATTGAGGAAGTTGTGCGGGACAGAACTTGCACAATGTATGCCAAACTCACACCTCGCCCTAACCAGTTGGTCAGCACGCTGGGGCAATATGACCATCGTGTACCTAGATGGCAGCAGAGCTACCGCTTGCCTGAGGACTCCCTTGGGTGGTAACTACTGCTATCCCCTCAAACATCTCAACCGTCATATGCACTCCACATTTGGCACACCATACCCTTCACCTAATCCTCTCGGTTTTCTGTCCACTGGCACTGCCTTGCTCGACGGTCCTCAAGCGGCCGGCAAAGTAAGCAGTAGGCCAATGGTCGCTCCGATGGTCAGACATCCAAGCCGGACACACCCCGCCATCAGTGACAACATAGGAAACCAACCTACACCATCAATTGACATTTACACCAAAGCTTGTAAACATTGACAACACCTGTTAAACCACATGGGTAAATCCGTACTAAATGGATAGGTACCGTGGCCCCTGGTTAACCCAGGCGACTTGATCTTACTCCTGGACTCCTGGAAGTCAATCCAACACAAACATTAGACATCACATATTATTTACATCTGACACAAGCTAGTGTTCTAAAATTATTGGCATTAGAGACAATCCATACTAGATTTCCTGCAGAAATCTATAGTTAATCTACCATTTTATGCAGCTAAAAGATTAATCAACTCTGAATTCAAAAAAATTATTGCAAAATATTACTATGAAAAATCAAAAGAATAAAATATGGGAACTAGCAAACATTTAAACAGTAATTCCTGAGTATCCTCGAAAAACGGCAGTTGCAACCTTCAGGTTGATTACGGGACATGATTGTCTGGCAAAACATTTGAACAGAATTGGGATATATTCTTCACCACTCTGTCCTCTATGTGATCTGCAAGAGGAAATGGACCAAGATCACCTTCAAACATGTCCGGCCACTTCTAGCGCCCTTCCCCTCCATCAGTGAAAAATATTGGAGAGCAAGAGGATTAATGACTTCATTGTCAGAAATCCAGCATTAGCTAACAACAATAAAAAAAATTTTTGTAGAGTGAACCATTTCAGAGATATTCCTTGTTATTTGTGTGAGCTTTGAAGTACTTAAACTTTTCACAAATGCAAGATCGTTATTCATTTTTGATATCTTAGTCATGCAAAGAGAACAGAATCTCAAAGCTTTAAAATATTTGACTATTGCTCAAAACCTACTGTATTCGCATATTCCCCTTGTACCTACAAGGAAATAAGCAATAAGATAATTTCTGCAAAGGTTTATCTCAACTAACATGAAGAAGGTAAAAGAATAAGAGTTTCTAAAGTAAGAACAAATTAGAAACTAAAAACTTTACTTATCTTAGTAATGTTGCAAAACTGACTCAAGTTTCGAGTTGACTCCAACTCATTCTCAAAACTATACAAACAAATTTGTTACTTCACTGTGAATAGCTTCAATTTCCTTCATTAGAATAAGAGTTTGTTAGTATATGAGTAGAGAAAATCATGTGAGTGAAACACATCAGATTTTTTTTTTTTCACATATCCTGTCCACCAGAGCCAACTAACTTAAATCTCTTGTATTGTATTGCTATCTTTGTATGTCATGAGTAGGGCTCGGAAGCTCATGCCCTAAAAAACACTGAAATATGCATGCAAATATGCTCTTAAAAACTTGAAAATATACCAAGAAATATGCACTATTTAATTAAAACAATTAATGTCCCTTTGCAGTAGACAAGACGAATTAGTATAAATAATAAAGTTACCTTATTCCTTAGAGGTTGAAGCAGAAGTGGTCCCGCTGCTAGTATTAACTGCTAAATTGCAGTTCACAACCAACACTTTGCACAAATTTTCAACTGTAAAACATCGTCTGTTGTCTCACAGAACACTTTTGTGACGTGAAAAACTTCTCTCTACATCACAAGATGTTATAGGAGCATATTTAAATGATAGTAACTGCTTCACAGAGAGAGTCAAATCTCTTGGTGTGACAGATGGTTTTCTTTCGAGGATGTCTCGAATATCGCACATCTGTTTATAATTTTTTGAAATTACATAATTCACTTTCTCTTTCACTTTTTGTCCTATGCTACCAGGAACCGAACTTAGATCACTTATTGTTTTTACAAAGACAGTGATTCATACAAAGGAGATCCTACAGCTTCCAATGGCGTTATGGCTATTGGTAAGAAAGAAAAATGGGCAGATATGAAACTAAGATCTTCTTTTAACCCAGTGCCTGACAAAATATTTTGCACAGTTTCTATTGATGAAGCATCTTTCGAGTCCAATGAATTAACAACCTCTTCGAATATTTCTATGTGCTCAGCATAATATAAAACTGCATTGACCCATGTTCCCCATCGAGTTAACACTGGTGCAGGAGGAAGTCGGATATTAGATGCTGTTGGTCCAAACAACTTATCTCTTTTAGGAGATTTAAGAAAAATTATCTTTGTACTGAACACAAATCTATCTGCCAGTGGGAAAGAATCACGTATTGTCTCAGAAACGTGCTGAAGAGCGTGTGCCAAACAAGTTATATGAATTAAGTAAGGAAAAATACCTTTCAGAGTTTGTCCTGATTTTAGCATATAAGGACCTGCATCAGTAACAAATAAAAATAACCGGGCGTATTTGATTCCACATGGCCATAATAATTTCAAAGTGTCCACCACAAACTGGGTCACAGTTACATTGTTAGTGGCCATCAATTCGCACACATTAAGAAGATAAGGTGTAGTCTTTTGTTCATAATTTAAAGCACCCACGATTATATTAGAAATAGAACGACGCTCAGAATCAGAGGTTTCATCAACAGACAACCACACAAACTGATCCGCTAATTCATTTTGTATATTTGACAATACGTTATTGTAACAATGTCCTACATAAGTCTTACGTAGTGTACTTTCTTCAGGCACATGTTGTGAGTGTACTTGGCAAGAAAGTTTTTATATGTCGGATTACTAATGTTGAACAAGGGAATATCAGCAGCTAAAAATGCTTGGCACAAGTCATAGGAAAATTCAGTAACCCTACTTCCTAAACACTCTACTAGCTTGAGAGGTAGAACTGGAACTTAAAAGTTCAATGCCACAACTGGGATTTGAACCACAGACCTTCCACTTACCGGGCGGCTGCTGTAACCACTGAGCTATTGTGACAAACTGCCAGAATGGCATTAAATTCTCAAACCAGTTCGTATTTCTCCTGGCATATAAAGTACTTACAATAGTAAGTCACCATTGGGGTAGTTTGTGATGTGAGACTGCCTTTGTGGTTTACCAGGAGAAATACGAACTGGTTTGAGAATTTAATGCCATTCTGGCAGTTTGTCACAATAGCTCAGTGGTTAGAGCAGCCGCCTGGTAAGCGGAAGGCCTGTAGTTCAAATTCCAGTTGTGGCATTGAATTTTTAAGTTCCAGTTCTACCTCAAACTTTGCCCACACACGGCTTGTGTGTTTAAAAACACCAACAGTAAGTTTGTTGGCATAAATAAATAATAATTACTCTACTAGCTGTTTTTGAAGAGGTTCTTTGTTTGCGAGTTTTCTGATTAAATTCTCCTTATGTTTTGCTTTTGTTTATGTGCTGAACTATTTTAAATCTTTTCTCACTCCCTACATTTTTCTCAGATGTTCCACAAAACAGTACCCTATTATCTGTAGATATTAAATCACCTGAAAACTCTTCTGTAAATTAATTAATCTAGCAGTCAAAGTTGGTTTTATTTTTGGTATTTGAAGAGCATTTTGGCATTTTATATGCCTAATTTAATTTGGTGGGAAACAGTTCACAACACCGTTACGTTTGAAGACCACGACACAACTGCTGTGGGCAGACAAGCGTTGCTATAATCGTGCTGAAAATGTTGACCTGCACTTTATCTTTGTTAATACGTATAAACCTCTCAGATAACGCACTGATTATTCTCTAAACACATACATATAACGAAATGATGGAAACAGGGGATTCACTGCATGACAACATGACTCAGCATTAGTTCTCGCCACCTCACGAGTTGCATCATCATGTGCAATACTACCAATATGAAAAATATTATCCAGATGGATAAAAATAATAAAAAAAACATAAAAATCATTAAAATATGCAATATAGAGGCTATAATATTGAAATAGCATGCATTTATCAAAATCAAGAAAATATGCAGTTATATGCACCATAAAATCATGTCCAAATAACTGAAAATTCTATAATTTGTGCACATAATGTTAGCTAATGCTGGATTTCTGACAATGAAGTCATTAATCCTCTTGCTCTCCAATATTTTTCACTGATGGATGGGACACTAGAAGTGACCGGGCATATTTGAAGGTGGTCTCGATCCATTTCCTCTTGCAGATCACATAGAGGACAGAGTGGTGGACATAATGTAAAAGCATACATTTTTAACCACTATGAAAAAACATGGAAATGCATGAACTTCCTAGCCCTAGTCATCAGAGTTTGCAGTGTCAAAGGAGCATTTACAAAATTAGCGTGTGTGAGGGAAGTTGATTGTAAGTTATCGTACTTAAAGTGGGCCTCTGAGGTCAGATGTCTGTCAGAGAGCAGATAAACCTGGTAATTCATACTGATGAAAAACTACATAAGATAAGGTTGTTCACTTTAGTGACTGCAGTTTCAGATTTATTTACTCTTATCGTAATACTTTGTTGCAATTTGCTGCATCTTTCCACCTTTTTAGAACTGGGAATAGGCGATGCCCCCTTCCCCCCAAATAATTCAACTATCAGTGGTTGGTTAAAATTATTTTGTATTTCTTATATATTTAAATTCTTGTGTGTAGTGTTTTGTTTCAAAAATATATTTGGGAATGATGTACTTTGCACAGCTCTGCGTTTGGCTACCTCCCATCAAGTTAACATGTAATTAGTGAATGTTGGAATATGATTGTTGTTCGATGCACTTTCTGCCTGACGTAGTGTATTTTCATTTTGATTATTGATCTAGTAATAGTCAGTGACAGATTTAGGTATTTTGCCTCCCCTAGGCAGTGTTAAAATTTTCCTCCCCGCAGTTTTCCCCAAACAATATAATCAGCTATTATGCAGGTCATTATGAGTTTAAATTAGTTTTAAATGAGATGGCATTAAATGAAAGTTGCAATTCAGGGAAAAATAAATATTTGGAATAAAAATACATGCATCTTACTTGCAAATTATAATGATTTGCTACGTACTTTCTTCATCAAGAAAGCATTGACAATGTCATAGAAGTTGATCTGACTAAGTAAATCAGAATCAATACAAAGAATTGGCATAGCGCTCAGCTTCTCTTGGCATGTTGTTGGACGAAGATAATTGAACTCTCTTGAATACTGAAAATGATCTCTCTGCAGAACAATTTGCTATAGGTTTACACAGAAATATATGTAGCAGCTGCAGTCTGTTCTTTTATTCTTGCTGCAAGCTTGCGACTTCCACAAGTTGTACAGATCAAATTTCAGAAAAGATTTGCCAACATTTTTTAAAAACAAATTTTACAGTATAAAAAGGGAACAGAAAGTTTGAGACAAAGCCATCCCCCTGAAAATTGCCACCCTAGGCAGCTGGCTAGGTTGTCTAGGCCTACATGCAGCACTAGCAATAAATACTGTTTAAACATGAATAGGCATGGAGGAAACTGCTGCAGAAGTAATTAATATTTATCTGTGTGTTGAGGAATGTTAGGAAGAGCTTATAAAGTAGTACCAAATATCTTACGCCCTTAAATTGTGCTTTGTGTCAGTAAATATAGAGAAAATGTGCAGTTGGTGCATTGTGGGCAGGGAGAAGTAAAACAGAGAAGATTATTGTGGTATCAGTCTGTTAAGTGGCATAGGCATAGAGCCAAGAATGTGGCAAGTTGGTGCACTGACTCTGCTGCTTGAAGTATGTACGTTCCAGTCACTGCCACTCTTAACATAGGTATTGTATACCACATGTACATCGAGAGGTTGTTAGAATTGAGGCCCCCTGAATCCAAAAAGATATTTAGGTATGAATATCTTGAATATAATAATCAAGACAAATGTGAATGAATGCCAAACTTGTATTTAAGTTTATCTTACAAAGATGTGGCATAAAGATGTTCAAGAAAATCTCTCACCCCAAATTGCCCTTCATATGGAAAATTTCAATTTTATTTTCTTAAACATGGGCCTTACAATTTAGTTTAAAGTACCATTTAAAATGTTTCCACAACATATTAGGTGTGGAAAGTTTCTGTGGATTGTCTCTGAAGTACAGTCCATTTTCCATGAATTTTACATAATTGGTAAACTGTAACAGATAGATAAAACTTCACTACACAAAATGTAATGTCCACCTTGTTAAAGTAGAAAATTAGGTTAAATTACTTTTTTATTCAGAGGATTGATTTTGAGACCTTCCTTGTTATCAATTTGAATTTTTAAACATTTTTACTTTTCTCAAACACGAAGTCATTGGTTTTTTAAATCCTTTGGCCATGCAAGGTGTCAAAAATTTCAGACTCATCACATAGTGACCAGCTCTTAAAATTGTTGAGTGTACTGTATTCTCTTATTCCCTTTGTACCTACAAGGAAATATGTAATAAAACCATTTGTACAAAGGATTATGTCTGTTAAGATGAAGTAGGCAGAAGAACAAGTATTTGTAAGAATAGAGAAAGTCACGTGACTAAATGGAGTTTTTATTGATGGACGCTCATACGTCCTGTATTATATCGGACATGAAAGATTGTTGAACCTCGTTATCAGGGTTGAGGTGCTGTAAATGTACCACATGAGACTACACTTCCCTAGCGTGTTACGCCTAGACCACGGAGAACGAACTTGACAGTTAAAGGCTGGACGAAGTCACAGTATAAAATCAATTTTGGAGCGGTTAATTTGATTTAATTGCTCCAAGTTGTAGGTGGGCCAAGCAAATGTGGCAAATCCTCGTGTACTTTATATGCAAGCAGGTAGGCAGGTATATCTCCAGATGTAAACAAGCCTTGGTTTAATAAAGATCGCAAGTGTTCCAGTTTGTGGTGTTTGTCATTTATTGCCCCAATTCATCAATCTCGCCCCAGTTTTCTCCGGGACTGCTGCTCTCTCTGTCTCTGTCCTTCTTCCACAATGTGGTACTCAATGCAAGTAATAGACATAGGTTCAGATTCAGATTATTTTATTAAGGAATATTGCCTGGTGCTGGTACAGTAGGCCCAGCGTACAGACTTAAATTTACATTGTACTTACACAGTGGGCACTCCAGATTGAGCGTCCCACTCGTACATGTTTGCTGGGCACACCAAGCTATGCGTCCCAGCACATTAAAACACTCACTATTTACACTATATACAGTTCCGCGGTTTTCCTGAGCGGACAGGTTGCAGCTCATGAATGGTTCCCTGTAGTGCAGGTCTCTGAGGTAGCGTGTGTGTGGCCTGGGGCGCACATTAGTTGGTGAGCCGAGCGACGTCTAAAACATTTTGATACGTGTATGTAGTCGCTATTTATTTGACAATTGTTGCTTTCTCTACCAATAGGAAGAAATGAAGATCGCATTTCTCACACTTTGTAAGACGTGATTGGCTGTTGTTGTAGGTGCTATCACGTGTTGTGCTCAGTATCGGACCAATAAGCACACAATGCCATAGCCGGGATTTGAACCACGGATCTTGCGCTCTACACACGGCTGCAAGTTGGCATTTTGCCGGTAGACCACTGATTTGCCTTGTAGGTACAATACGCTAGGTGCGACCCTCACCTAGGAAAGAGAAGAGAAGCTAGTGGACACAACACGCGCCGAATGTAGTCCAGTTGCTATGGGATGTGCAGATACTAGGGGATATTGCCTTACACGTTTAAAGTCCCTTCAAAAAAAAGTGCTTACAAAACCAAATGTCGGACATATGAGTAGGTTAAAGTCATAACTCACAGGATCCAAAAACCTAAATTTTGGTAAAATCCGAAAACCAGTTTGTATTGGTTTGGGTGGAAGCTATTATTATGAAAAGATATGCCAAAATATTACGAATTACCTTTCGAATTACGTTTATTTGTGAAAGAATGAAAATTATTGGGCTTTAAATAATGAATCGTATGAGTTTAAACTCCAAATCTCCTTATCGGGAGAGTTTTGAAAAGTATCCTATTGGAACATGTGAGTTTTGAGAAATAAATAATAGTAGAATGTGAGCAACAAAAGGAGCTAGCCGACCACTAGTTAAACAACTGTTTAGCAACGTTAAGGCTTAGTTTATCTTTGACACTTGATAGACAGCAACTTCACCATTGTCAAAATAAAATAATGCCAGTTTACCAAATGTTACAATAAGAATATATTGCATGGTATGAAAATACAAAATCTGCTTACACTGTTAACAAAATAGTTGAAATGCTTGAGTGTATATCACTAGATGAACTTTCCTTCTCCACATTTGTGGACCAGCTGCAGCAAGTTGCTGGTATTTACAAAACACTGACAGCACACGTAGAACCCGCGAGACTATGGCTAAGGGTGCAGTCCAAAGTTCTCCGTCAGCTATGACTCCAACCTACAGACTTGGTATTCAAGTTCAGTATCATCCAAGAATGCCACGCTAAGATTTAAGAAGAGAAAAGTAGTTGACCAACCCAAACTATCCTTGGAACTGCCTAGATCTTTCCTTCTTTGTTTCTCTTTGCTCCATTTGTAGGCTTTAGAATGTTGAGTCATATCGGTGGCACGGACAGACACAGACAGACACAGACAGACACACACACACACGAGCACACACACGAGCACACACACACGCGCGCACACACACGAGCACACACACACGCACACACACACACACGCGCACACACAGGAGCACACACACAAGAGCACACACACACACGAGCACGCACACACACACGCGCACACACACACACACACACACATTTACACCCCCACTCTCTTCCAGACTGTAGCGAGGATGGTAAATTGTCGTGGTTAAAGACAAATTACCATCATGTAGCTGAGGATCGAACCCGGGTGGTCTGCATTTGAAACCATCAGACCACACAGACAGTCCAGTTATTTTCTCAAAAATGGCCCCAACAATTTTGATTAAATTGCCATATATTTAAGATATTTCATGACATAAAACATTTGTGTATTTTGAATTTTCTGGGAACAGCTTGTGAAACGCTCATGTTTTGGAAGACATTTAGTGTAATTTTGTATAACTGTTAATTCATACTGTGAGGGATAAAAATATAGAATATTCTGAAAACGCGCAATGAGTGCCAAAATATCCTTGTTGATGCATCAGCTACTTACGTGATATCCGCCGCAAGTTGTAACTTTCGGCTGTTTCTCGCAGGTGGTGGAAAAAGTATGCAACTTCAATGTCAGCATTAGCGACCTTCTTTCAAACAATCACATTCGTTTGAGCTATTTCTGTAAAACGTTTTCATTTCGGTTACCATGAACTGAACACAAAATGTGAATAGTTTGTAGAAGCCATATAAAAGTAAACAATAGTGGGGAGAAAAAGTTGTATGAATGTAATACGTCAGTTTTTTCCTAAAGTTGGCATAAAGGTTTCGAATAATTTGTATTAAATGTGGGTAGGAAGTTGTGAAATTGCCCCTGTGACATATGCAGTGTGCCGTGCTACCACGTACAGCGTATCACAGCCTGTCACGGCGATGCATTGAAGCGAGGCTACAGGCTCCGGCGCGCGCTGCTCTCCGATAAGCCCGGAACACGGGAAACAAAAGCACAACATGTGAAATATGCGTGCAGTATGATACAAGCAAATTCGCAAATCCCTCTCTTGCAATATATAGAATGTGGTGACTTATTAGCTGTATGAAGTATTTGGAGATACTATTTTCAGAACCAGTCAGCATTTAAAAAATCGATTTACAAATTAGTCGACCTTTTTGTATTATTATTCTCTCGTTTTACATCTGAATATTCATATTATTTACATAAGCATTTTATTGTGGTAGCCTAAGCAACGTTTTTACAACAAGGCTACACTGCAAATTTGGTCAAAATGTTTAAAATCTTGGAATTTTATTACTTTTTTTTTGGGGGGGGGCATTATTTTGGTGTGTAGAAGTAGAAGACGTGCTATTTTTACTTTCTCTACTGGTAAGTAGGGGAAGTATTGTATTCCACCCAAAAATTCGATGTCGAGATTTCACCGGAAATATATGTTTTGAGACCCCCTGAATCCAAAAAAAAAACATTTTTAGAAAAAGGTCCGTGTGTGTGTCTGTGTGTCAGTCTGCGGACAGCATAACTCAAAAACGAAAGTTGGTACTTAAGTTTAATGTCTTTCAAGGATGCGACACGAAGATTTTGAAGAAAATAGCCCCACCTTAAACTACCCTTTACGTGGAAGATTTTTCGAAAATTTTGATTTTGTTGAAAATGGCTCTAACGATTTTGATTAAAATGTCATATGTTTGAGATATTTTGATGACAAATGAAATGTATATCTTGAATTTTCTGGCTATAGCCCCTGTAGTCGTATTTACTCTGGACGACTTTTGCATAACTGGTAAACCATCACAGATAGACCAAATCATACTATACAAAAAGTGTAGATCTTGCTAAAATACACAATTTATGTCTCAATAAATTTTCTTTGTAGGGTGAACCATTTCGGAGATACTCCTTGTTCTGTGTGTGAGTTTCGGAAAACTTAGAACTTTGTGAAATGGATCATCGTTGTTCATTTTTTTATACGTTAAGTGTCCAAAGACAACAGAATCTCAAAGTTTAAAACATTTGACTGTCGCACAAAGCCTACTGTATTCTAACATTCCCCTTGCACCTACAAGGAAATAAGCAATAAGATAAGTTGTACAAATGTTTATCTTAACTAACACGAAGAAGATATAGGAATAAGCGTTTGTACTAAGTAGGGCTCGGAAGTTCATGCCCTAAAAAACACTGAAATATGCATGCAAATACGCTCTTAAAAACATGAAAATATGCCAAGAAATATGCACTATTAATTAAAACGATTGACGTCCCTTTGCAGTAGACAAGACGAGTTAGTATAAATAAAGTTACCTTATTCCTTAGAGGTTGAAGCAGAAGGGTCCCACTGCTAGTATTAACTGCTAAATTGCAGTTCACAACCAACACTTTGCACAAATTTTCAACTGTAAAACGTCTGTTGTCTCGCAAAACAGTTTTGTAACGTGAAAAACTTCTCTCCACGTCATAAGATGTTATCGGGGCATATTTAAACTACTTCACAGAGAGAGTCAAGTCTCTTGGTGTGACAGATGGTTTCCTTTCGAGGATGTTTCGAATATCGCACATCTGTTTATAACCAGAATTTTTTGAAATTACATAATTCACTTTCTGTTTCACTTTTTGTCCTGTGCTACCAGGAACCAAACTTAGGTCACTTATTGTTTTTTCAAAGACAATAAGTGATTCATGCAAAGGAGATCCTACAGCTTCCAATGCCGTTATGGCTGTTGGTAAGAAAGAAAAATTGGGCAGATATGAAACTAAGATCTTCTTTTAACCCAGTGCCTGACAGAATATTTTGCACAGTTTCTATTAATGAAGCATCTGTCGAGTCCAATGAATTAACAACCTTTTGGGCTATTTCTATGAGCTCAGCATAATATAAAACTGCGTCGACCCATGTTCCCCATCGAGTTAACATTGGTGCAGGAGGAAGTCGGATATTAGGTGCTGTTGATCTAAACAACTTAACTCTTTTAGGAGATTTAACAAAAATTCTCTTTGTACTGGACACCAATCGATCTACCAATGGGCAATAATCACGTATTGTCTCAGAAATGCGATGAAGAGTGTGTGCCAAACAAGTTATATGAATTAAGTTAGGAAAAATACCTTTCAGAGTTTGTCCTGATTTTAGCATATAAGGACCTGCATCAGTAACAAATAAAAATAACCGGGCGTATTTGATTCCACATGGCCATAATAATTTCAAAGTGTCCACCACAAACTGGGTCACAGTTACATTGTTAGTGGCCATCAATTCGCACACATTAAGAAGATAAGGTGTAGTCTTTTGTTCATAATTTAAAGCACCCACGATTATATTGGAAATAGAACGACGCTCAGAATCAGAGGTTTCATCAGCAGACAACCACACAAACTGATCCGCTAATTCATTTTGTATATTTGACAATATGTTATTGTAACAATGTCCTACATAAGTCTTAAGCCGTGTACTTTCTTCAGGCACATGTTGTCAAGTGTACTTGGCAAGAAAGATTTTAAATGTCGGACTATTAATTTTGAACAAGGGAATATCAGCAGCTAAAAATGCTAAATAATTCAGTAACCCTACTTCCTAAACACTCTACTAGCTGTTTTTGAACAGGTTCTTTGTTTGTGAGTTTTCTGATTAAATTCTCTTTATGTTTTGCTGTGTTTATGTGCCGACCTATTTGAAATCTTTTCTCACTCCCTACATTTTTGTCACACGCTCCACAAAACAGTGCCCTATTATCTGTAGATATTAAATCACCGGAAAACTCGTTCTGTAAATTAATTAATCTAGCACTCGGAGTTGGTTCTATTTTCGACATTTGAAGAGCTTTTTAACATTTTATACGCCTAATTTAATTTTGTGGGAACTAAGTCACAACACTGTTACGTTTGAAGACCACTACATAACTACTGATGGGCAGACAAGCGTTGCTATAATTGTGCTGCTCGAAACGTTGACCTGCACTTTATCTTTGCTAATATAAACTTCTCAGATAACGCACAGATTATTTTCTACGAAAATAATATAATGAAAGGATGAAACAGGGGATTCAAAGCATGACAACATGACTCAGCATTAGTTCTCGCCACCTTGCGAGTTGCATCATCATGTGCAATACTACCAATGTAAAAAAAATATTATACAGATGGAAAAAATAATAAAAAAACCATAAAAATAATTAAAATATGCAATATAGGGGCTATAATATTGAAATCTTTGTGAGTTGTGTCATCATGCGCAATATTACCAATATGAAAAATATTATCCAGATGGAAAACAATAATAAAAAATCATAGAAATCATTAAAATATGCAGTATAGGGGCTATAATATTGAAATATTATGCATTTATCAAAATCAAGAAAATATACGGTTATATGCACTATAAAATCATGTCCAAATAACTGAAAATTCCATAATTCGTGCACATAATATAAAAGCATACATTTTTAACCCCTATGAAAAAACATGCAAATGCATGGACTTCCTAGCCCTAGTACTAAGAATGGTTAGTACAAGAGTAGAGAAAGTCATGTGAGTGCAACACATCAGATTTTTATTATTTGTACCACCTTAGACCACTATATGACCATTTAAAGAGACATTTGCAGGTGATCATTGATGCTTAAGAGCCCTGTAAGGCTACACTGAAGATTCCAGCTTCTGTAATAATCAACCTTATCACTATAAAAATTTAACCACATAATGAGAACATTAGTGTAAACTAACAGTCCAATTTTCATGCTGCTATATCAAATACTTCATTAGTTATCAATTAATTTGTGCGAGAATATTGTAAAAATTACTTGATATATAAAATGTTGTATGTGACAGAAGATTTTAAATTTTAATGGTGAATTTCTGTTTTTAACTAGTGCACTGTAATATAAGAAAACCCATATTCTAATTTTTTGAGAGTATTTTTTTAGCATTTGTTCAATTCTTTTTTCTCATGTTACCTCAAAAATTCTGAAATAACTTTTTTTATACTTTAACAACATATAGTTTTCAAAACATGGGCATTTATACGAAAAGGGGAATGTGATGTTTCTTATTTACATATCATGGACCTAAGCTGCTAGTTTTACTAAGCTAAATGGAAAACTTTGACACTGGGACATGCATACTAATTGTGCCATTGCCAAAGGAGAACAGCCATGTAAGTAATACAACCACACATGAAGACAGTCCTTTCAAAAGAAGTTATCAAGAAAGTGCTGCTATTGTACATTCATTTAGCTTCTGATGAGCAGCAGGGAAAAAACACAATGAAAATGAAAAGCTTACACTCCCTGATATGGAATGGGTGTGCGAATGAAACTTTTGTCTCAAGAAAGAAAACTGAGCTTGAAGTGTTGTTGCAGATTTCAACACAGGCTGTAGGGAAATGCAAAAACTGGAGACAATCATGTCATTATTAGTGTAAATGAATTAGGGATAAAGACCAGTGAGCAGAGAGATAGTGATATACTTCAGCGGAGTGCCACTTCTGGTCAGTGTGATAAAAAGTCATCCCGCAGGATGCTGAGGCATGGTAAACTTGCTACACAGCAGAAAGAGTGCCACATGTATATAGCTCCCTGCAAAGGTTACAAGAATAAGATTTAAACAACCATTCTTTAAAACTCATTTTCTGAGAAACTTTGTTTCCTAATATTTTTCAGTACACAAAGTGTCTCATATGTCAAGTTTTACATTTAGCTTAATGAAACTTACAGGTTAGTTCCATAATATGTAAATAAGGAATTTCAAATTCCCCTTTTCCTTTAAGTGTTCATGTTTGCAAAATTATATGATGTTAAAATATGAAAAAGTTGCTATTTTCAGAATGTTTTAGTAAGCAGAAGAAAAAAAGAATCAGAACAAATACTAAAATTATACTCTCTCAAAAAAAAAAAACCCAGAGATTCACCTTTAAAAATTTAAACCTTTTGTCACATAGGACATTTAGCAAGTAATTTTTACAATATTTTCACACAAAATATTTAATAACTAATTAAGTATTTGATATACTAGCATGGAAATCTGTGCATTAGTTTACAATAATCTCATTAGGTGGTTACATTTTCATAGTGATAGGTTGATTATTAAAGAAGCTGGACTTTTTTGTGTAACCTTGCCTTAATGCTGTTTTATATTACCTACTGAAGACATACAAAGAAATTATCTAAAAAATACTAATAATATAACTGCATTTACAATTTATGACACATGAATAATAATGATTTATTATTCTTTAAATTAATATCACAAAAATTGTTTCCTGCCAAAATGGTTTACTCTCACAATTAGTAACATATTGGTAATGTGAGAATGTTAACGTGTACTCACCAATGAGACTGGTGTATGACACGCAATTCCATATGAATTATTGATTAGAGATTCCTGTACACTGCACATAACAATTTAACACTTAAGTTTCTTTAGTTTTCTTGAACTGGATGTAGTCACTTGATTTTTCATTCCACATTTTAACAAAATTGTTTATTATAATCTTGTTTTCACAGAGAGCAACACTTTCGAGTTTATCCATGAGTGTCTTTTTATTTAAACATGAGCATTCGACATTATTTATGTCTGACCTTAATAATTTTATGCTGCTAATTTTCCGAGCAATAGACAACTGCTTTCCACAAGTGAGAAAATGTTGAACTAGGTCTTTGGAGGTTTTGAAGTTATGAGGTTGCACTAAGTAACACTAATTTTAAACTTTAAAGACAAATAACTTATAAAAACACTCAAAAATATCCTATAGCACTAATCGCTCTAAATATTTCACTAATAGTTTGTATAATTACCATGTAATCCCCACCAGAAACAATGCAAGTGAATACACTCACAATAACTATCATTAAATTAAGCATCAAACAAATTATATGTTATGATATACCGAAGTGACACTGAATGACCAAAATGAGCCACTTGTAAACAACACACCAATATTCATCTAAGGGGCCAAGACGGTCGGCCACGTGATAACCTCATAGCATACATAGCCTTGAAGGTATCTGTTATGACAACATGACTTACAAAAACATTAAGCTTTAAGAATAATGGACACACCCGTTTGAAGAGTGCTATTAGTTTGTAATATCGACGCAGTTTGCTCACAGTACCTATTGAAACACCATGTTTTGGCTTTGTGTTTACATTTTCACTAACATTAGTTCGAGTAATGTTACTACCACGCAATTCTGCATTGAGTATGTAATCTCAAAATACTTTGACAAAAGCGAAAAGTTCAGTCCAGTTACTTCTTACTTTATTTTGTTCGAACTGAATGCACAACACAGTTCTCTCTTTCTGACATTAACACTGTACAGTCTTTCATGATATTATAACTCATAACTGTTTTCTTCTCGTAATCTTGACTCAGTCCTTTCACTGTCTTTCTTCCCTTTATCTCTCAAACAGCTGACTTTAACGATACAATCACTCAACACTCATTAACTGCTTCGCCATCTTCCTTTCCACACGACCGCACACACTAAAACTGATTACTGCGACGGCTCATGTCTGTAACTACTACTTTCGTCGCCTCGCCTTCGTATATACGTAACACGAACCTTTCTCCAGCTTCACCTTTTTCGGGATTCCTACAAATACGCTGGCCGCCGGACACTTCGCGGATAATCTCGAAAAGCCCTTTGTCTTGCCGCTCTGATTGTTGTCGCGTGTTCACAAACAGTGGACTAGGCAGCCTCACCTTGAGCGTCTTTGATGTGCGCCGCCGCGGTCGGCTGGCGTTATCTACACAGCCAATATATTTCTCAGTATGTATTGGATACAAAGTGCTATTTTTTAGCACTCGTTTCTGAAATAAAAACAGTGTTGATAGTGAAATGGAGGGATTTGAAGACAAGTGATGTCTTGACTGTCTGTGGTCTGGTACTAAGCGTGTTAAACTTCATATCCAGAGGCCCCGGGTTCGATTTCCGGTTGGAGGATGGGGAGGATTATTCTCCATCCTTTCTAATCTTGGAGTATGAATTGTGTATGTTAATACCAACCCAAGATTAGCTAGTCCCACTGTATGCGAGTGAATATAATTACTGTTGAGCAATTGCTCCAAAGGTAAAAAGTCGCCGGTGTTAAAGGTGGCATATAATGGAACCTTAAAAAGTAATGTTTTAATACAAGTGTAGTAGTGATACTCGCTCGCATACACCGCAACATATCTTCTGAAAACACCTAAAATATCTCCGCAGGAAATGGAAGTTACAGTAACTGGTTCAAGGGCACCAGATAGTGACAGAGGCCTCGAAAACTCGAATCGACTTGTATAATATGAATCTTCGTAATTCGTAAAAATATTTCCATATAGGGCTTATGTGTGTTTGTGGCATTTAAATGGGGATATAAATCAAGATTTAAACACAAGGAGGCAGTGAACAGTGCTGTTAATGGTGTTATTCTGTGATACAAAAAGTGCAATATTTTACAACCAGCTAAACCTGTGAGTAAACTTCGCTTGTAGAAGTAATCATTAATCTCTTAATATACTGTGTACATGTTAGGAACGCTGTCTACAGTATATAACACGTTAATTAAGGTAATTTCAGTATTGCACGGCTAGCCCTCTGCAAGACTTTTTGTTTTGTTAGAGAAGCAAACCGTCAGTTGTTTCCAGTCAGTCTTTTGTTGCGTTACCAACATAATGCAATCTAGTCAACAAGAGCAAAGCTTCTCAAGTTCACATTCTATGAGTTATCCTGACAAAGCTACTACATCGCGAACAATCTTACAACCACCTAAGTTGGTCCATAAACGCCCGCTTGTAGAAACTAACCAAGGCAACGGTTCCAATTCTAATGATTGCTTCATTACACCCAACAAGAAGCACACAGCTTCAGTATCAGCTGTAAATACCAAATATATAGTCGACTTAACCTCCGTACACAACAAATTTTCCCCTTTGGAAAGCATGGAGGAAGAGAATGATACAACTTCTGAAGAAAATCTCTCTACAACTCCTAAACTCAGAATCCCACCAATTTTTATTCATGAAGTCAATAATTACCAGCAGATTATCCAAGATATAGCTTCTACTGTAAAAGATGAGTACACAACACAGCAACAAAGCAAAGTTCTTAAAATAAATACAACTTCAGTAAATGACTTCCGCGCTGTAACAAGATTCCTGGAAGAATCGAAGCTTCCTTTTCACACCTTCCGTGACCCAAACTCCAAAAGACTTGAAGTTATTTTAAGAAATGTTCCCTACTCTCTTACAGATGACGATATCGTTACAGAACTAACCTCTCTGAACTTACCAGTAGTAAAAGTTACCAGGCTTTTCTATAAAGATCGACAACCTATGCCACTGTGTGCCGTAGAATTAGAAAATAATGAGCAGGGTAAGAAGATCTTCGAAGTCAAACATATTTACCATGCCATAATTAAAGTCGAATACCGCAAGAAGCCCGCGAATATCCCACAATGCACACGATGCCAACGCTACGGGCATACTAAGAACTTCTGTCGACTCACACCTCGATGTGTGAAATGCCCCTCAAATCACCACTTTTCTGAATGCACAAAAGACAAAGACACTCAGCCCTCCTGCGTGAATTGTGGAGAAGCACATCCGGCAAATTTCAAAGGCTGTCGTTATTACCTAGATTTGAAAAAGAAAGCCGATGCAAGGGTGGTTCAGCCTGCAATAACAACGTCTTCAAACCTAAACATGGAAAATTTTCCGAGGTTGTCACCAAACTCGCCCTCTCCAACTCCTGAAATTCCACAATGGCCACGCTCTGCTGTTTCGGAGGAAAAAAGTCCTAGGCAGCTAACTCAGCAGACATCAACACAGAATTCTTCTTCTCCTTCGTCTTGCTCCTCCGATGGAACCGAAAACCTAGTTCAGCTAGCCATTAATTTCCTCACACCATTCCTGCCATCAATAAAGTCCTTTTTGCTAAAGCTCTTCACAAGTTTGTTTGCTAATGGCCACTAAAAACCAAAAAACATTCTCACAACTAACCATACTAAATTGGAACGCCAATGGAGTCAAAGCAAAGCGAGAAGCCTTCTTGGAATTCATCTCCAGACACAATGTTGCAGTAGCTTGCATCACAGAAACGCATTTATTACACAAAGAAAAGTTTTCTATACCTGGCTACGCAGTGTATAGATGCGATCGCAATGCTCCAGTCGCTTCAGGTGGAGTGGCTATAATCATTCGAAAAGACATACCTCACCACTCAGTTTCACTACCTCAATTAACCAGCATCGAAGCCTGCGCAATTCAAATATTCACACGCAATTCTTCTAAAACTACAATAATTTCTGCATACAAACCGCCAGGACCTAATCTAAATGACCAGGATATTAACACGTTATTTTCTGACACAGCACCGACTTTCCTAGCAGGAGATCTAAATAGCAAGCATCAAACATGGGGATGCCGTGTAACAACTCCAAATGGAAGACGTTTATTAACTGCAGCCGATCACAACGCAGTTAACATTGCAGCTCCGTCAGACCCCACATTCTATAGACCAAATGTAACACCAGATATATTAGACATCGCACTCTACAAAAATATATCAAGCACTCCCACTATGGCTGTTCTGCCTGAAATGGACTCAGATCACTGCCCAGTCTTAATCTCGTTCGATGACATTCCGATTCTACAACCGCAACACACAAAGAAACTCAACAAAGGTTTCATAAACTGGGAGACTTTTCAGCACGTAATGGATGACAAGTTAAGAATTACACAGAATTTGAGAACCCCCGGTGATGCCGATGCAGCAATTCTCAGCTTCACAAAATCCGTAACTTCCTCCATAGACAAAGCCACAGCTCCAGCGAGACATCAACACAGAAAATCTTACCATGAATCTTTGCCCCCAAGCATCAGAAACCTTCTGAAAGAAAAGCACAAAACTCGTCGACTTTGGCAAAAGCACAGAGAAACTTGGCAACTTCGTCGCTTGAACCAACTCACAAGAGAAGTGAAGAAACGAATGGATGAATATCGGTATTCAACTTACCAACGGCATCTCTCCAGTATCTCACCGGAAGACTCATCATTGTGGAAAGAGACTAAAAGAGTACTAAAAGAGCCGACGATTATTCCGCCCCTAGAGCAAGATGGAAAACACTACATCTCCGACTGTGAGAAAAGCGAACTATTTGCAGATACTCTACAAAATTCGTTTAGATCTAATCCAGGAAGCAACGTAGAATTCAACCACGAAATTGAACAGTTTACTGGTTCTTACGCCACAGTACCACTACCCATTGACTTCACTTCACCCAAAGAAATTCTTTTTATCATCCAGCAACTTCCCGCAAGAAAATCGCCTGGGCATGATCTAATACCAAACTTTGTATTAAAACATTTGAGTCGCAAAGCACTTGCTATCCTAGCTTCGTTGTTTAACAGTTTTATGCGAATGGGTTATTTCCCAAGAATCTGGAAACACGCCATAGTTATTGTTATTCATAAACCTGGAAAATGCCCTTCCAATCCAACAAATTATCGTCCAATAAGTCTGCTGCCAACTCTGTCCAAGGTGTATGAAAAGATTATACTGAAACGTTTAGGAAAATTTCTAGAACAAGTGTCACTATTACCTCCTTTTCAATTTGGTTTCCGTCGCAAACATTCAACTACTCATCAAATTCTCCGAATTACAGAGCAAATAGCACAAGGCTTCGAGAAGAAAGAACACACTGCTGTCGCATTCCTTGACTTCACTCAGGCATTTGACAGAGTTTGGCATCAGGGTCTAGTATACAAACTGTTTCTCTATGGCACTCCAGACTACCTCTACAAAATAATATCTTCCTTTCTATCATACCGTACCTTTTCAGTTCGAATAGGTAACAGTCATTCTTCTACCAGACCTGTAACAGCAGGTGTTCCACAAGGTTCAATATTGGGTCCAATTCTGTTCAACTTGTTCACTTCTGACATACCTACAACGCCCACAGCTCAAATAGCAATGTATGCCGATGATACTGCCATCTATGCAACCCATCGTAATTTACACACCGCTAGAAATCGCCTTCAAGAGGCCTTAAACTTAATCATACCCTGGCTTGACAACTGGCGCATTTCTCTCAACCATGACAAATGTGAAGCAATGGTGTTTACATTATGCAGACCGGAATATCCACCATCAGTAACGATAGCAACAAATTCTATACCCTGGAAAAGTGACAGAGAAACGGTGAAATACCTTGGTGTACTGTTTGATAGAAAACTCACGTGGAAGCCACATATAAGTAACAAACTCAAACTTGCCCAAATAAGACTGACAAAACTTTATCCACTTCTCAACAAAAAATCTTCGCTTAAGTTAAAAAACTGTATACTACTCTACACAACTCTTTTAAGGCCGCTTTTACTATATGCCTGTCCAATTTGGGGAGGAGCCAGTGCTACAGAAATTAAACGCATCCAAACGTTTCAAAACAAAATCTTACGTATCTCAACTAATGCGCCATGGTTTGTCAGAAACAATCAACTACACAGAGAAACTGGAATCAGTACCATTCAACAGTCAATTTCTTCACAAGCCGAACAGTTTTACAGCAATCTAAAGAACGTTCCTGGATCTATTCACTACTCTCTTGGCAGAAAATCCAACTTTCCAACACGCATCAAGAGTCGTCTACCACTGGACCAGTTATCACAGCAAGATCTGATTTAATTTCAACTAATACTGTCAGTGAGGGGCCCAATGAGGTTTACCTCATTTCAATGTTACTTATTATATTTTATTTATTGTTATGTGTATTTCAACAATGGTCTGTAGAGCGCACATGCGCTGATCGATCAATAAATCATTTAAAAAAAAAAAAAAAAAAAAAAAAGATTTAAACATGGCTGCCATTTACCGAAGCTTGCTTTTTTTTTTTTTTTTTTTTTTTTTTTTTTTTTTTTTTTTTTTTTTTTAAAGAAACTTTAGGTGCACCTTTCTAAAAAAAACTATAATAGATACAACTGTGATTTTTTGTGCATGTGCAAAATGTATTGCTTTAAAGAGCAAGTGAAAGCTTTCATATTGACTTCATATAAAATTCCTAAACAAAATGTTAAATACCTAAAAAGTATTAAAAAATAAAACGTACCTAATTATATTTTTTAATTGGTATTTTCGGTTAAATTGTCTTGATCTTTCAACAGATATGTCAAATAAGATGTTTGTAAAGTGACTATAACATCCGAAGTGTATCGCTTTAATTATTTAGGATAAAAACGTACTTAAAGAAGAAAGTATCTAAAACATTTTGCACGTGTTCTTGTTTATTGAAATATCAACAAGTTAGCAATTATTAATCTGATTAATGATGTGATTATAGTTTCTGAATCTGGTGTTCTTTTACAAGTGGTAACATTTCCATTATGGTGGCTTAGATAGAATTGAAGAAAGCTTAATATACATTGAATGGAGGTTCAGCATGGAAACCGCTACCAAGTATACACGTGATAAGGTTTTTAATATTCGTGTTGAGCTAGTACTCGTATGGTAAGCAGACCGTGCTCTAAGGAACATTTTGGATACCTATATCTACCTAGGCACTGTTTGGTTTCCTTCGCCACACGACCATTGCGTGGGTGTGGTTTTATAACAGCCATTAAGAAGCATTTATTACATGCAACAAGGTTTTACTGACTTAAAACAAACGTTTTCTCAGCGGAGGTGTAACATCGCTTCTTTGATCAGAGTCGAGCGATTTTATGAGCATTTTACGCGAGCAATATAAGGCGGCTTTTGTTATTGTGGCAGAGAAAGAAAATGGACTTTGTATGTACCGGCGGGCGGCGGCGTTTATTTCTTAATTCCTCCTTCAGAATCTGGACCGACCGGTCCAAGGTTCTCTGAAATCTGTAGAAAACTAATGATAGTTATTCCATAAATGTTTATGGTGCCACATAATCTTCCAAAACATCCTTCACTCGATTCACTTTAAATGAGGTTGTATGATGACATTCATACAATACCGCAATTATTGACGGGTAAGGTTCATCATGTTGGATGTTCTTTGTCTCAAGGACAGGCTTCCAAGTTGTCCAGGTAATCTCAGTAGTGACAGAGTCATTCGCTGCCAACCTCTGCTCATGTCTTGCAAAACACCGGACAGGCTTCCAAGTTGCCCAGGTAATCTCAGTAGTGACAGAGTCATTCGCTGCCAACCTCTGCTCATGTCTTGCAAAACACCGGACAGGCTTCCAAGTTGCAGAGGTAATCTCAGTAGTGACACAGTCATTCGCTGCCAACCTCTGCTCATGTCTTGCAAAACACCGGACAGGCTTCCAAGTTGCCCAGGTAATCTCAGTAGTGACAGAGTCATTCGCTGCCAACCTCTGCTCATGTCTTGCAAAACACCGGACAGGCTTCCAAGTTGCCCAGGTAATCTCAGTAGTGGCAGTCATTCGCTGCCAACCTCTGCTCATGTCTTGCAAAACACCGGACAGGCTTCCAAGTTGCCCAGGTAATCTCAGTAGTAGCAGAGTCATTCGCTGCCAACCTCTGCTCATGTCTTGCAAAGGAACGTGCTCAAGTTGTCCAGGTAATCTCAGTAGTGACAGAGTCATTCGCTGCCAACCTCTGCTCATGTCTTGCAAAACACCGGACAGGCTTCCAAGTTGCCCAGGTAATCTCAGTAGTGACAGAGTCATTCGCTGCCAACCTCTGCTCATGTCTTGCAAAACACCGGACAGGCTTCCAAGTTGCCCAGGTAATCTCAGTAGTAGCAGAGTCATTCGCTGCCAACCTCTGCTCATGTCTTGCAAAGGAACGTGCTCAAGTTGTCCAGGTAATCTCAGTAGTGACAGAGTCATTCGCTGCCAACCTCTGCTCATGTCTTGCAAAACACCGGACAGGCTTCCAAGTTGCCCAGGTAATCTCAGTAGTGACAGAGTCATTCGCTGCCAACCTCTGCTCATGTCTTGCAAAACACCGGACAGGCTTCCAAGTTGCCCAGGTAATCTCAGTAGTGACACAGTCATTCGGTGCCAACCTCTGCTCATGTCTTGCAAAACACCGGACAGGCTTCCAAGTTGCCCAGGTAATCTCAGTAGTGACAGAGTCATTCGCTGCCAACCTCTGCTCATGTCTTGCAAAACACCGGACAGGCTTCCAAGTTGCCCAGGTAATCTCAGTAGTGACAGAGTCATTCGCTGCCAACCTCTGCTCATGTCTTGCAAAACACCGGACAGGCTTCCAAGTTGCCCAGGTAATCTCAGTAGTGACAGAGTCATTCGCTGCCAACCTCTGCTCATGTCTTGCAAAACACCGGACAGGCTTCCAAGTTGCCCAGGTAATCTCAGTAGTGACAGAGTCATTCGCTGCCAACCTCTGCTCATGTCTTGCAAAGGAACGTGCTCAAGTTGCCCAAGTAATCTCAGTAGTGACAGAGTCATTCGCTGCCAACCTCTGCTCATGTCTTGCAAAACACCGGACAGGCTTCCAAGTTGCCCAGGTAATCTCAGTAGTGACACAGTCATTCGCTGCCAACCTCTGCTCATGTCTTGCAAAGGAACGTGCTCAAGTTGCCCAGGTAATCTCAGTAGTGGCAGAGTCATTCGCTGCCAACCTCTGCTCATGTCTTGCAAAACACCGGACAGGCTTCCAAGTTGCCCAGGTAATCTCAGGAGTGACAGAGTCATTCGCTGCCAACCTCTGCTCATGTCTTGCAAAACACCGGACAGGCTTCCAAGTTGCCCAGGTAATCTCAGTAGTGACAGAGTCATTCGCTGCCAACCTCTGCTCATGTCTTGCAAAGGAACGTGCTCAAGTTGCCCAGGTAATCTCAGTAGTGACAGAGTCATTCGCTGCCAACCTCTGCTCATGCCTTGCAAAACACCGGACAGGCTTCCAAGTTGCCCAGGTAATCTCAGTAGTGACAGAGTCATTCGCTGCCAACCTCTGTTCATGTCTTGCAAAACACCGGACAGGCTTCCAAGTTGCCCAGGTAATCTCAGTAGTGGCAGAGTCATTCGCTGCCAACCTTTGCTCATGTCTTGCAAAGGAACGTGCTCAAGTTGCCCAGGTAATCTCAGTAGTGGCAGAGTCATTCGCTGCCAACCTCTGCTCATGTCTTGCAAAGAAACGTGCTCAAGTTGTCCAGGTAATCTCAGTAGTGACAGAGTCATTCGCTGCCAACCTCTGCTCATGTCTTGCAAAACACCGGACAGGCTTCCAAGTTGCCCAGGTAATCTCAGTAGTGGCAGAGTCATTCGCTGCGAACCTCTGCTCATGTCTTGCAAAGGAACGTGCTCAAGTTGCCCAGGTAATCTCAGTAGTGGCAGAGTCATTCGCTGCCAACCTCTGCTCATGTCTTGCAAAGGAACGTGCTCAAGTTGTCCAGGTAATCTCAGTAGTGACAGAGTCATTCGCTGCCAACCTCTGCTCATGTCTTGCAAAACACCGGACAGGCTTGCAAGTTGCCCAGGTAATCTCAGTAGTGGCAGAGTCATTCGCTGCCAACCTCTGCTCATGTCTTGCAAAGGAACGTGCTCAAGTTGCCCAGGTAATCTCAGTAGTGACAGAGTCATTCGCTGCCAACCTCTGCTCATGTCTTGCAAAGGAACGTGCTCAAGTTGCCCAGGTAATCTCAGTAGTGACAGAGTCATTCGCTGCCAACCTCTGCTCATGTCTTGCAAAACACCGGACAGGCTTCCAAGTTGCCCAGGTAATCTCAGTAGTGACAGAGTCATTCGCTGCCAACCTCTGCTCATGTCTTGCAAAACACCGGACAGGCTTCCAAGTTGCCCAGGTAATCTCAGTAGTGACAGAGTCATTCGCTGCCCACCTCTGCTCATGTCTTGCAAAACACCGGACGGGCTTCCAAGTTGCCCAGGTAATCTCAGTAGTGACAGAGTCATTCGCTGCCAACCTCTGCTCATGTCTTGCAAAACACCGGACAGGCTTCCAAGTTGCCCAGGTAATCTCAGTAGTGACAGAGTCATTCGCTGCCAAACTCTGCTCATGTCTTGCAAAACACCGGACAGGCTTCCAAGTTGCCCAGGTAATCTCAGTAGTGGCAGAGTCATTCGCTGCCAACCTCTGCTCATGTCTTGCAAAGGAACGTGCTCAAGTTGCCCAGGTAATCTCAGTAGTGACAGAGTCATTCGCTGCCAACCTCTGCTCATGTATTGCAAAGGAACGTGCTCAAGTTGCCCAGGTAATCTCAGTAGTGACAGAGTCATTCGCTGCCAACCTCTGCTCATGTCTTGCAAAGGAACGTGCTCAAGTTGCCCAGGTAATCGCAGTAGTGACAGAGTCATTCGCTGCCAACCTCTGCTCATGTCTTGCAAAACACCGGACAGGCTTCCAAGTTGCCCAGGTAATCTCAGTAGTGACAGAGTCATTCGCTGCCAACCTCTGCTCATGTCTTGCAAAGGAACGTGCTCAAGTTGCCCAGGTAATCTCAGTAGTGACAGAGTCATTCGCTGCCAACCTCTGCTCATGTCTTGCAAAACACCGGACAGGCTTCCAAGTTGCCCAGGTAATCTCAGTAGTGACAGAGTCATTCGCTGCCAACCTCTGTTCATGTCTTGCAAAACACCGGACAGGCTTCCAAGTTGCCCAGGTAATCTCAGTAGTGGCAGAGTCATTCGCTGCCAACCTTTGCTCATGTCTTGCAAAGGAACGTGCTCAAGTTGCCCAGGTGATCTCAGTAGTGGCAGAGTCATTCGCTGCCAACCTCTGCTCATGTCTTGCAAAGGAACGTGCTCAAGTTGTCCAGGTAATCTCAGTAGTGACAGAGTCATTCGCTGCCAACCTCTGCTCATGTCTTGCAAAACACCGGACAGGCTTCCAAGTTGCCCAGGTAATCTCAGTAGTGGCAGAGTCATTCGCTGCCAACCTCTGCTCATGTCTTGCAAAGGAACGTGCTCAAGTTGCCCAGGTAATCTCAGTAGTGACAGAGTCATTCGCTGCCAACCTCTGCTCATGTCTTGCAAAGGAACGTGCTCAAGTTGCCCAGGTAATCTCAGTAGTGACAGAGTCATTCGCTGCCAACCTCTGCTCATGTCTTGCAAAACACCGGACAGGCTTCCAAGTTGCCCAGGTAATCTCAGTAGTGACAGAGTCATTCGCTGCCAAACTCTGCTCATGTCTTGCAAAACACCGGACAGGCTTCCAAGTTGCCCAGGTAATCTCAGTAGTGACAGAGTCATTCGCTGCCAACCTCTGCTCATGTCTTGCAAAACACCGGACGGGCTTCCAAGTTGCCCAGGTAATCTCAGTAGTGACAGAGTCATTCGCTGCCAACCTCTGCTCATGTCTTGCAAAACACCGGACAGGCTTCCAAGTTGCCCAGGTAATCTCAGTAGTGACAGAGTCATTCGCTGCCAAACTCTGCTCATGTCTTGCAAAACACCGGACAGGCTTCCAAGTTGCCCAGGTAATCTCAGTAGTGGCAGAGTCATTCGCTGCCAACCTCTGCTCATGTCTTGCAAAACACCGGACAGGCTTCCAAGTTGCCCAGGTAATCTCAGTAGTGGCAGAGTCATTCGCTGCCAACCTCTGCTCATGTCTTGCAAAGGAACGTGCTCAAGTTGCCCAGGTAATCTCAGTAGTGACAGAGTCATTCGCTGCCAACCTCTGCTCATGTCTTGCAAAGGAACGTGCTCAAGTTGCCCAGGTAATCTCAGTAGTGAGAGTCATTCGCTGCCAACCTCTGCTCATGTCTTGCAAAGGAACGTGCTCAAGTTGCCCAGGTAATCTCAGTAGTGACAGAGTCATTCGCTGCCAACCTCTGCTCAAGTCTTGCAAAACACCGGACAGGCTTCCAAGTTGCCCAGGTAATCTCAGTAGTGACAGAGTCATTCGCTGCCAACCTCTGCTCATGTCTTGCAAAACACCGGACAGGCTTCCAAGTTGCCCAGGTAATCTCAGTAGTGACAGAGTCATTCGCTGCCAACCTCTGCTCAAGTCTTGCAAAACACCGGACAGGCTTCCAAGTTGCCCAGGTAATCTCAGTAGTGACAGAGTCATTCGCTGCCAACCTCTGCTCATGTCTTGCAAAGGAACGTGCTCAAGTTGCCCAGGTAATCTCAGTAGTGACAGAGTCATTCGCTGCCTACTTCTGCTCATGTCTTGCAAAACACCGGACAGGCTTCCAAGTTGCCCAGGTAATCTCAGTAGTGACAGAGTCATTCGCTGCCAACCTCTGCTCATGTCTTGCAAAACACCGGACAGGCTTCCAAGTTGCCCAGGTAATCTCAGTAGTGGCAGAGTCATTCGCTGCCAACCTCTGCTCATGTCTTGCAAAGGAACGTGCTCAAGTTGCCCAGGTAATCTCAGTAGTGACAGAGTCATTCGCTGCCAACCTCTGCTCATGTCTTGCAAAGGAACGTGCTCAAGTTGCCCAGGTAATCTCAGTAGTGACAGAGTCATTCGCTGCCAACCTCTGCTCATGTCTTGCAAAACACCGGACAGGCTTCCAAGTTGCCCAGGTAATCTCAGTAGTGACAGAGTCATTCGCTGCCAAACTCTGCTCATGTCTTGCAAAACACCGGACAGGCTTCCAAGTTGCCCAGGTAATCTCAGTAGTGGCAGAGTCATTCGCTGCCAACCTCTGCTCATGTCTTGCAAAGTAACGTGCTCAAGTTGCCCAGGTAATCTCAGTAGTGACAGAGTCATTCGCTGCCAACCTCTGCTCATGTCTTGCAAAGGAACGTGCTCAAGTTGCCCAGGTAATCTCAGTAGTGACAGAGTCATTCGCTGCCAACCTCTGCTCATGTCTTGCAAAACACCGGACAGGCTTCCAAGTTGCCCAGGTAATCTCAGTAGTGACAGAGTCATTCGCTGCCAACCTCTGCTCATGTCTTGCAAAACACCGGACAGGCTTCCAAGTTGCCCAGGTAATCTCAGTAGTGACAGAGTCATTCGCTGCCAACCTCTGCTCATGTCTTGCAAAACACCGGACGGGCTTCCAAGTTGCCCAGGTAATCTCAGTAGTGACGGAGTCATTCGCTGCCAACCTCTGCTCATGTCTTGCAAAACACCGGACAGGCTTCCAAGTTGCCCAGGTAATCTCAGTAGTGACAGAGTCATTCGCTGCCAAACTCTGCTCATGTCTTGCAAAACACCGGACAGGCTTCCAAGTTGCCCAGGTAATCTCAGTAGTGGCAGTCATTCGCTGCCAACCTCTGCTCATGTCTTGCAAAACACCGGACAGGCTTCCAAGTTGCCCAGGTAATCTCAGTAGTGGCAGAGTCATTCGCTGCCAACCTCTGCTCATGTCTTGCAAAGGAACGTGCTCAAGTTGCCCAGGTAATCTCAGTAGTGGCAGAGTCATTCGCTGCCAACCTCTGCTCATGTCTTGCAAAGGAACGTGCTCAAGTTGCCCAGGTAATCTCAGTAGTGACAGAGTCATTCGCTGCCAACCTCTGCTCATGTCTTGCAAAGGAACGTGCTCAAGTTGCCCAGGTAATCTCAGTAGTGGCAGAGTCATTCGCTGCCAACCTCTGCTCATGTCTTGCAAAGGAACGTGCTCAAGTTGTCCAGGTAATCTCAGTAGTGACAGAGTCATTCGCTGCCAACCTCTGCTCATGTCTTGCAAAGGAACGTGCTCAAGTTGCCCAGGTAATCTCAGTAGTGACAGAGTCATTCGCTGCCAACCTCTGCTCATGTCTTGCAAAACACCGGACAGGCTTCCAAGTTGCCCAGGTAATCTCAGTAGTGACAGAGTCATTCGCTGCCAACCTCTGCTCATGTCTTGCAAAGGAACGTGCTCAAGTTGCCCAGGTAATCTCAGTAGTGACAGAGTCATTCGCTGCCAACCTCTGCTCATGTCTTGCAAAGGAACGTGCTCAAGTTGCCCAGGTAATCTCAGTAGTGACAGAGTCATTCGCTGCCAACCTCTGCTCATGTCTTGCAAAACACCGGACAGGCTTCCAAGTTACCCAGGTAATCTCAGTAGTGACAGAGTCATTCGCTGCCAACCTCTGCTCATGTCTTGCAAAGGAACGTGCTCAAGTTGCCCAGGTAATCTCAGTAGTGGCAGAGTCATTCGCTGCCAACCTCTGCTCATGTCTTGCAAAGGAACGTGCTCAAGTTGTCCAGGTAATCTCAGTAGTGACAGAGTCATTCGCTGCCAACCTCTGCTCATGTCTTGCAAAAGAACGTGCTCAAGTTGCCCAGGTAATCTCAGTAGTGACAGAGTCATTCGCTGCCAACCTCTGCTCATGTCTTGCAAAACACCGGACAGGCTTCCAAGTTGCCCAGGTAATCTCAGTAGTGGCAGAGTCATTCGCTGCGAACCTCTGCTCATGTCTTGCAAAGGAACGTGCTCAAGTTGCCCAGGTAATCTCAGTAGTGGCAGAGTCATTCGTTGCCAACCTCTGCTCATGTCTTGCAAAGGAACGTGCTCAAGTTGTCCAGGTAATCTCAGTAGTGACAGAGTCATTCGCTGCCAACCTCTGCTCATGTCTTGCAAAACACCGGACAGGCTTCCAAGTTGCCCAGGTAATCTCAGTAGTGGCAGAGTCATTCGCTGCCAACCTCTGCTCATGTCTTGCAAAGGAACGTGCTGAAGTTGCCCAGGTAATCTCAGTAGTGACAGAGTCATTCGCTGCCAACCTCTGCTCATGTCTTGCAAAGGAACGTGCTCAAGTTGCCCAGGTAATCTCAGTAGTGGCAGAGTCATTCGCTGCCAACCTCTGCTCATGTCTTGCAAAGGAACGTGCTCAAGTTGTGCAGGTAATCTCAGTAGTGACAGAGTCATTCGCTGCCAACCTCTGCTCATGTCTTGCAAAGGAACGTGCTCAAGTTGCCCAGGTAATCTCAGTAGTGACAGTCATTCGCTGCCAACCTCTGCTCATGTCTTGCAAAACACCGGACAGGCTTCCAAGTTGCCCAGGTAATCTCAGTAGTGACAGAGTCATTCGCTGCCAACCTCTGCTCATGTCTTGCAAAGGAACGTGCTCAAGTTGCCCAGGTAATCTCAGTAGTGACAGAGTCATTCGCTGCCAACCTCTGCTCATGTCTTGCAAAGGAACGTGCTCAAGTTGCCCAGGTAATCTCAGTAGTGACAGAGTCATTCGCTGCCAACCTCTGCTCATGTCTTGCAAAGGAACGTGCTCAAGTTGCCCAGGTAATCTCAGTAGTGACAGAGTCATTCGCTGCCAACCTCTGCTCATGTCTTGCAAAACACCGGACAGGCTTCCAAGTTGCCAGGTAATCTCAGTAGTGACAGAGTCATTCGCTGCCAACCTCTGCTCATGTCTTGCAAAGGAACGTGCTCAAGTTGCCCAGGTAATCTCAATAGTGGCAGAGTCATTCGCTGCCAACCTCTGCTCATGTCTTGCAAAGGAACGTGCTCAAGTTGTCCAGGTAATCTCAGTAGTGACAGAGTCATTCGCTGCCAACCTCTGCTCATGTCTTGCAAAGGAACGTGCTCAAGTTGCCCAGGTAATCTCAGTAGTGACAGAGTCATTCGCTGCCAACCTCTGCTCATGTCTTGCAAAAGACCGGACAGGCTTCCAAGTTGCCCAGGTAATCTCAGTAGTGACAGAGTCATTCGCTGCCAACCTCTGCTCATGTCTTGCAAAGGAACGTGCTCAAGTTGCCCAGGTAATCTCAGTAGTGACAGAGTCATTCGCTGCCAACCTCTGCTCATGTCTTGCAAAACACCGGACAGGCTTCCAAGTTGCCCAGGTAATCTCAGTAGTGACAGAGTCATTCGCTGCCAACCTCTGCTCATGTCTTGCAAAGGAACGTGCTCAAGTTGCCCAGGTAATCTCAGTAGTGACAGAGTCATTCGCTGCCAACCTCTGCTCATGTCTTGCAAAACACCGGACAGGCTTCCAAGTTGCCCAGGTAATCTCAGTAGTGACAGAGTCATTCGCTGCCAACCTCTGCTCATGTCTTGCAAAACACCGGACAAGCTTCCAAGTTGCCCAGGTAATCTCAGTAGTGAGAGAGTCATTCGCTGCCAACCTCTGCTCATGTCTTGCAAAACACCGGACAGGCTTCCAAGTTGCCCAGGTAATCTCAGTAGTGACAGAGTCATTCGCTGCCAACCTCTGCTCATGTCTTGCAAAACACCGGACAAGCTTCCAAGTTGCCCAGGTAATCTCAGTAGTGGCAGAGTCATTCGCTGCCAACCTCTGCTCATGTCTTGCAAAACACCGGACAGGCTTCCAAGTTGCCCAGGTAATCTCAGTAGTGACAGAGTCATTCGCTGCCAACCTCTGCTCATGTCTTGCAAAGGAACGTGCTCAAGTTGCCCAGGTAATCTCAGTAGTGGCAGAGTCATTCGCTGCCAACCTCTGCTCATGTCTTGCAAAACACCGGACAGGCTTCCAAGTTGCCCAGGTAATCTCAGTAGTGACAGAGTCATTCGCTGCCAACCTCTGCTCATGTCTTGCAAAGGAACGTGCTCAAGTTGCCCAGGTAATCTCAGTAGTGGCAGAGTCATTCGCTGCCAACCTCTGCTCATGTCTTGCAAAACACCGGACAGGCTTCCAAGTTGCCCAGGTAATCTCAGTAGTGTCAGAGTCATTCGCTGCCAACCTCTGCTCATGTCTTGCAAAGGAACGTGCTCAAGTTGTCCAGGTAATCTCAGTAGTGACAGAGTCATTCGCTGCCAACCTCTGCTCATGTCTTGCAAAACACCGGACAGGCTTCCAAGTTGCCCAGGTAATCTCAGTAGTGACAGAGTCATTCGCTGCCAACCTCTGCTCATGTCTTGCAAAACACCGGACAGGCTTCCAAGTTGCCCAGGTAATCTCAGTAGTGACAGAGTCATTCGCTGCCAACCTCTGCTCATGTCATCAGAAGCAATACACTTTAGGTCTATTGTGAAAATGTGCCGGCCACGTGGGTGGTTCACATTGACGAAGCGGGGAAGGAAACTGGACCCTCGGGATGATAGGCGTGTCACCAGTGTATTGTGGGAGCAATGTTGGCCCATAGCAATAAGCTTTATTTCAAATACCTACAGGTGTAAAAGCGGATTCATGCATCCGTGTGATTCGTGAACGTTTCACCGTGTAACTATGCAACACAACCCTCCTTAGTGCTTTGCATAGTGTATTCCAGGTGTTTTTATTTATTTAGTGTGTTTTTTATTCCTTATAGTATCCTAACAATTTAATTGAATATTTGTTTGAGTGTCCTGCAGAAATAATTTTGGGGCCGACTGGCCGTGTCCAAAGAAACACAGGGATATTGGGTAACTGCAACTTAGTGTTCAAATGGTGAAACCATGGACAACGCCGAGATAATACTCTGATGATTTCTAAAGTTTGGTTTAGAAGGCCTAAAATCCTTAAAGCTTTTAGATGTGCTGTGTGAAAGATGAAGTTGAGCTTGGGTGAAAAGAAAGAGGATTTTGTTACTTAGTGCAGCAACCGTGTCGCGACTGACCCACATCTCAGAGATGCGCGCGTAATGGACCGAGATTTGTAGAAAGAGAGAGACAGCATTTCGCCGCAGTGTGTGTGTAATTGCCTGCTTTCAGGCGCCTCCACGTAATACAGATATGAGTGAGCATCCCCACACAACACTGCATTCCTTCACACAAGTATCATGCCATTTTGTTCTTGCATCAGCCGATTTCAAAAAGTAAATGGTTTTTGATCCAAATTGGATGCGTAATTGCACAGGAATGTACAAAGATAACAGTTTGTTACTTGTAAGATGCGTAGAGTAACTTATTTCTGACATAGCTTCATGGGACATACGTCACACAGGGTTTCGGAATAATTAATCACTTAAAAGAAGTGAAGGAATACTACGAGCAGCTCTTTCAGGCGTGAAGTAACTGTTGAGGTGTGTCAGGGAATTGAACCGGTTTCTGGATGTAAACAGGTCGGTCGCTTGTCCAGTCTTGTGTATCCTACTCTGGGTCTGAGGAAGTTCATTCCAGCTGTCTGTATTCTTCTTTTATTTTCTGCAGTCAGTAACGTCCATATTCCACACTCATATGTTAAGGCAGGTATGTATGGCCATTGCTTTATACATTTTTATATTCAGTTTTTTCTAGTTTGGTTTTCTCGAGTTTTCTTTATGGTTCCTGTTAACTAGTTAAATTTCTTTAGTGCAAATGTCTATCTCTTTTAACATGCAGTAGATAGAAGCGTAAGTGTTTTAAGGAACAATTTAAAAAAGAATTAACGCAAATTATTGTAATTTAGGAGCCAGTAAATAATAATAATAATAATAATAATAATAATAATAATAATAATAATAATAATAATAATAATAATAATAATAATAATAATAATAATAATAATGTCACCCATCGCATTATTGTCGCCACTACCGCAAAGGAGCCGAAGGGAAGAGACAGAGAATGGCCGCATTGTTGGGCGCTTGCCGAAAGAGAGAAAGGGATAGAGACTTCTGGAATTGTCTGCTTTGTATTTGACCGCAATAATAACTGAACTTTCCTGAAGTTTCCAGAACAGTGCCTGGGAGATATAAATAGCGGTAAAGTGTGAGAAGGGACAGTTCTTGTGTTACGAATTCGGAGCCGTGCTGTTGGTGAATCGGTAAAGACTTTCTTGCTGTTGCAACGAGTGTACAAAGTTACTGTTTACGGAAATAAAAGTGTTTCTTTATCTCGACTACATCTGTCTTCTTTACTTTACACCCACCAAAGTCACAATAATAATAACAACAATAACAACAATAATAATAATAATAATAATAATAATAATAATAATAATAATAATAATAATAATAATAATAATTGTATTTTCTTACTATTATTTCTCACACATGACCTTCTTTCATCTTTTTCTTCCGTTTACTGAAGAGGATGATGAATAATCCTGGCTAAAGAAAAGTTTCCACCCTCCAGTCGGGGATCGAACCCGGGATCTCCAAATTTGGAAGCTAGCTTGCTAACCATCTCGGAAGCACGTTGACTTGGCATCCTTATGCTAGTAAGAATGATGTGAACATTTGCGTTTGTATCACGTTTGCAGCATTTAATGGAAGTTGTATAGCGGTTTGGTGTATGACTATATAATTTGAACTGGATATGAAGGAGTGTCTCCTAGTTCGCTGTAGCAGCTAAAATTAGAGTTTATTAGTACCTAGCTGCGGTTGGAAGATGGTTTTTATTGCTCCTCGTGGCCAGTACGTACGTACAGTGATTTACTGTTTTCAAGTGTTCCCTTGGCAATGACATTGCAAGTCCAGTTGGCCGCCATACACAGGTGCTCTGCATTCACAAATAATATCAATTTTACTTTCACAGTCAAACTCACTGTGCATCGTTGAAAATATCACCAATACAAAGCAGCTGTAGCACAAAATATGAATAGTCAGAGAAACGTTTTGTTTATCACAGTTTCTCAAAGTATTCTCCCTGATACTGTATGTAGTGTTACATCATATAGGAGAGTCACTAGATATGTATTGAGACAGACAACAAAATATGAATAGTCAGAGAAACGTTTTGTTTATCACAGTTTCTCAAAGTATTCTCCCTGGTACTGTATGTAGTGTTCCATCATATAGGAGAGTCACTAGATATGTATTGAGACAGACAACAAAATATGAATAGTCACAGAAACGTTTTGTTTATCACAGTTTCTCAAAGTATTCTCCCTGGTACTGTATGTAGTGTTCCATCATATAGGAGAGTCACTAGATATGTATTGAGACAGACAACAAAATATGAATAGTCACAGAAACGTTTTGTTTATCACAGTTTCTCAAAGTATTCTCCCTGGTACTGTATGTAGTGTTACATCATATAGGAGAGTCACTAGATATGTATTGAGACAGACAACAAAATATGAATAGTCACAGAAACGTTTTGTTTATCACAGTTTCTCAAAGTATTCTCCCTGGTACTGTATGTAGTGTTCCATCATATAGGAGAGTCACTAGATATGTATTGAGACAGACAACAAAATATGAATAGTCACAGAAACGTTTTGTTTATCACAGTTTCTCAAAGTATTCTCCCTGGTACTGTATGTAGTGTTCCATCATATAGGAGAGTCACTAGATATGTATTGAGACAGACAACAAAATATGAATAGTCACAGAAACGTTTTGTTTATCACAGTTTCTCAAAGTATTCTCCCTGGTACTGCATGTAGTGTTCCATCATATAGGAGAGTCACTAGATATGTATTGAGACAGACAACAAAATATGAATAGTCACAGAAACGTTTTGTTTATCACAGTTTCTCAAAGTATTCTCCCTGGTACTGTATGTAGTGTTACATCATATAGGAGAGTCACTAGATATGTATTGAGACAGACAACAAAATATGAATATGAAAAGGTAGATATGGTTAAATCGTTTTTTCCCTTGTGGAACTTGCCATTTGTGAGATATTCCTTGTTATTGCTTTGAATTTTCCAGTAGTTGTACTTTTATCAAAGAGGAAGTCGTTATTCGCATGTTGTTCGTACAGACGATGTGACCCTTCAAGTCCGTCACATAGCGAACAACTCTTCAAAGATTAGAGTATTGTTTAAAGCGCACCACATTTTCCTATTCCCACAGTAAGTGTAAGGAAGTATATAAGAAAACGAACTGTACGAATATCTATTGAACACGAAGAAGATACAGGAATAAGTTTGTAAGTGTGGTTAGTACAAGAGTAGAGTTTTCTCAAGGTGGATTGTATGGAAAATTCCGCTGGTAGAGCTTTAAGGAAAAATTAACCTGGTTTCAATTAAAGTGCGTTAAACTTAAAGGATTGTTTGGAAAGTTACATAAGAGGATTCCATGAGCTAGCTGTGCGATGAGAGTCGATTTTTGTTGAAGCTGTCGGTCGTATTGATTGGCAAGTGGAGAGAGAGTCAGTCGTCTTGGAACCGGACGAGGGGAGAGACTTGCCACCTATGGCTGATAGAAATGCCTCTCCATGCAAGCAAAATGAAATCTTCACCACCGAAATAGCAATATGTATCTGTAACGGCTTCACGCGAAACCTGCAGCCCCGGACCCAAATATGCTTCATAATGACGCGCAGGGAATAGTCACTCTATTTATCATGTATCCTGTATTTCTGATATAAATATAGTTTTTATTTCTGAGGAAAGTTGGATCTTGGCGTAAGTGGTTCCTAATTATCAAAATCGTATACACACCAGAAATATACTAGAACCGCACATGGGCGTCGCGAAGGGGGGGGGGGGCCGCGGCCCCTCCCTGGAAGTTAGTCAACTTAATGTGCAATCAATTACTGACTATTAAACTACTATTTTAAAACATCAATTTTTATTTAACACAAATTAACATGGTTATATGCAACGAATATTATAAATTTTGACAATAAAATAGTGAATTAATATTATCTGATTGCAAATTTCAAACATGTGCCCCCCCCCCTGGAAAAATGTCTACCGACGCTCATGGAACCGCAGTATCACTTGGTCCCTCTTTAGTTTTGTACAAATTATCACTAGGTCAGTGTCGCCAACTGTGTCGCGGAAAAACAATTTATTACACGTTACAATCGATTATAGTACTCGATTTCAATTTGATAACTGTATTTTTAATAATTTTTCTTTTAGTAATTTATTTGTCTAGAATAAAGGTTACTTGTTAATGTTAAAAATAAAGTGAAATTCATTTGAGACTATAAGCTGATTTTCTGTTAACCAGAAAAGATCGAAATACCTACATGTAATTGTTAGGCTTCGTTTTGCTCAGTTGGCAGTACTGAGTAAGTCGAAACTGCACTAACCGGAATGTTGTGGTCGGACTTTAGGGAGGTTTCTTTAATTAACGTAGTGTCATATCGGACGGTGAATGAATGAATGAAATGGGTGAAATGATACTCAGATGACCACAAGGTCCATAGAGCTTTAAGAAACCCGACATTCGTCTTTTCAAAACTTGGGAAAAAATCTTATCCGTATAACTCACCCTAAGCTAGAGTTGAACTCGCGACCTCTTGGACATGGGGCAGAGACGTTACAGAGGTGCGCTCTAGGGAGGGTGCAGAATAATCATGGCTATATTAAATTATCCGTGCCTTCCAATCGGGAATCGAACCCGTGACGTTTGGTTTGGAAGCTCGCATGCTGAACACCAGACCACAGAGACAGTCTTTTGAGCAATTCTTATGAAACACAATTGCCATTTATTTTGCATGTACTTTTTTGTATATTTACTGCACTACGGATTGCTATGTTGTGAAAATGTGGCAGGCAGTAGGCGAATAGCTGGCATAGAAACACTGGTTGGCCACTTGCTGCAGCAAACGGCCAAGCCGTTGGAACACTTCCAGCACAATAGGACATGTTTTACACCAATCCTCGAGCTTATGTTGCATTGCTCAACTATGTTCATACTTCTCTCACAAATATCACTTCAAAAGCAACTCTATATCCTATGACAGTGAAATCTGCATTTTAAATTTAAAAAATAAGCAAAAATTAGAAGCAGCACAGATGAGGTTTTTAAGAGCATTATTAGTCTTAACAAGACTCGATCAGCAAAGAAATGTGGATATAAGAAACAAAGTGAAGGTACTCGTAATATCACAGAAGACATACAAAAAGTGGTTCTAATCATCTACAACATACGACTCCCACGTTTAGGTGTAAATGTCAACCGCATGGCAGAAAAGACCTGGAAGAGCAAGGCCAGAGCTCTTGAAAAGCACCCCTTAGCAACCTTGTTCATGATGATGATAAGTTGCCATGAGTCATACAAATGTTAATCGAGGAATTCTACTATGTATAACCCGCGCGCGGTCTTTAGACGCTACGGACTGCGAATACTCGATCATAGTAAACACTTCTGTAAACCATGGAAGAAAGACACAAATTTTAGATTACACATTCTTTTATCAACATGTCTTGCCTACTTTATTACTATCCACCAACCTTCCTAAATTATACTACGCTACACAGTCTGACAACAGTGAATGTTTTGTCCAATAATACAACCATGCGTGTAAAAGTTCAAACTAGGCTAGGGAAAGAAAACTGTCTTTATCAAGTAACGAGGGGAGGGGCGGTATTCTTTCCGAGTAGCATTTACAAGATTTGAACAGTGTCAACATTCCTGACCCTCAGCTTTGCAACACCGCAATTTCCTCTCAATAAAGAAACCAGGAGCCATGTGTTTAACCTTTTAACTATTGCCTAAGGTGGAAAAACAGTTGCGGAAACTGCAACTCGCGGCCTTTTATTATATAACTAGGTGAAATACCCGACGTTGTCCGTGGTTTGATGATTTATCACTACAACATTTAGACTTAGGTTGTACTTGTCCAATAGTCTTGTGTTTCTTTGTTACTAGCTGAAATACCCGACGTTGTCCGTGGTTTGATGATTTATCACTACAACATTTAGACTTAGGTTGTACTTGTCCAATAGTCTTGTGTTTCTTTGTTACTAGCTGAAATACCCGACGTTGTCCGTGGTTTGATGATTTATCACTGCAACATTTAGACTTAGGTTGTACTTGTCCAATAGTCTTGTGTTTCTTTGTTACTAGCTGAAATACCCGACGTTGTCCGTGGTTTGATGATTTATCACTACAACATTTAGACTTAGGTTGTACTTGTCCAATAGTCTTGTGTTTCTTTGTTACTAGCTGAAATACCCGACGTTGTCCGTGGTTTGATGATTTATCACTGCAACATTTAGACTTAGGTTGTACTTGTCCAATAGTCTTGTGTTTCTTTGTTACTAGGTGAAATACCCGGCATTGTCCGTGGTTTGATGATTTATCACTACAACATTTAGACTTAGGTTGTACTTGTCCAATAGTCTTGTGTTTCTTTGTTACTAGGTGAAATACCCGACGTTGTCCGTGGTTTGATGATTTATCACTACAACATTTAGACTTAGGTTGTACTTGTCCAATAGTCTTGTGTTTCTTTGTTACTAGGTGAAATACCCGACGTTGTCCGTGGTTTGATGATTTATCACTACAACATTTAGACTTAGGTTGTACTTGTCCAATAGTCTTGTGTTTCTTTGTTACTAGCTGAAATACCCGACGTTGTCCGTGGTTTGATGATTTATCACTACAACATTTAGACTTAGGTTGTACTTGTCCAATAGTCTTGTGTTTCTTTGTTACTAGCTGAAATACCCGACGTTGTCCGTGGTTTGATGATTTATCACTGCAACATTTAGACTTCGGTTGTACTTGTCCAATAGTCTTGTGTTTCTTTGTTACTAGGTGAAATACCCGACGTTGTCCGTGGTTTGATGATTTATCACTACAACATTTAGACTTAGGTTGTACTTGTCCAATAGTCTTGTGTTTCTTTGTTACTAGGTGAAATACCCGACGTTGTCCGTGGTTTGATGATTTATCACTACAACATTTAGACTTAGGTTGTACTTGTCCAATAGTCTTGTGTTTCTTTGTTACTAGGTGAAATACCCGACGTTGTCCGTGGTTTGATGATTTATCACTACAACATTTAGACTTAGGTTGTACTTGTCCAATAGTCTTGTGTTTCTTTGTTGCTAGGTGAAATACCCGACGTTGTCCGTGGTTTGATGATTTATCACTACAACATTTAGACTTAGGTTGTACTTGTCCAATAGTCTTGTGTTTCTTTGTTACTAGGTGAAATACCCGACGTTGTCCGTGGTTTGACGATTTATCACTACAACATTTAGACTTAGGTTGTACTTGTCCAATAGTCTTGTGTTTCTTTGTTACTAGGTGAAATACCCGACGTTGTCCGTGGTTTGATGATTTATCACTACAACATTTAGACTTAGGTTGTACTTGTCCAATAGTCTTGTGTTTCTTTGTTACTAGCTGAAATACCCGACGTTGTCCGTGGTTTGATGATTTATCACTACAACATTTAGACTTAGGTTGTACTTGTCCAATAGTCTTGTGTTTCTTTGTTACTAGGTGAAATACCCGACGTTGTCCGTGGTTTGATGATTTATCACTACAACATTTAGACTTAGGTTGTACTTGTCCAATAGTCTTGTGTTTCTTTGTTACTAGCTGAAATACCCGACGTTGTCCGTGGTTTGATGATTTATCACTGCAACATTTAGACTTAGGTTGTACTTGTCCAATAGTCTTGTGTTTCTTTGTTACTAGCTGAAATACCCGACGTTGTCCGTGGTTTGATGATTTATCACTACAACATTTAGACTTAGGTTGTACTTGTCCAATAGTCTTGTGTTTCTTTGTTACTAGCTGAAATACCCGACGTTGTCCGTGGTTTGATGATTTATCACTGCAACATTTAGACTTAGGTTGTACTTGTCCAGTAGTCTTGTGTTTCTTTGTTACTAGGTGAAATACCCGGCATTGTCCGTGGTTTGATGATTTATCACTACAACATTTAGACTTAGGTTGTACTTGTCCAATAGTCTTGTGTTTCTTTGTTACTAGGTGAAATACCCGACGTTGTCCGTGGTTTGATGATTTATCACTACAACATTTAGACTTAGGTTGTACTTGTCCAATAGTCTTGTGTTTCTTTGTTACTAGGTGAAATACCCGACGTTGTCCGTGGTTTGATGATTTATCACTACAACATTTAGACTTAGGTTGTACTTGTCCAATAGTCTTGTGTTTCTTTGTTACTAGGTGAAATACCCGACGTTGTCCGTGGTTTGATTTATCACTACAACATTTAGACTTAGGTTGTACTTGTCCAATAGTCTTGTGTTTCTTTGTTACTAGGTGAAATACCCGACGTTGTCCGTGGTTTGATGATTTATCACTACAACATTTAGACTTAGGTTGCACTTGTCCAATAGTCTTGTGTTTCTTTGTTACTAGCTGAAATACCCGACGTTGTCCGTGGTTTGATGATTTATCACTGCAACATTTAGACTTAGGTTGTACTTGTCCAGTAGTCTTGTGTTTCTTTGTTACTAGGTGAAATACCCGGCATTGTCCGTGGTTTGATGATTTATCACTACAACATTTAGACTTAGGTTGTACTTGTCCAATAGTCTTGTGTTTCTTTGTTACTAGGTGAAATACCCGACGTTGTCCGTGGTTTGATGATTTATCACTACAACATTTAGACTTAGGTTGTACTTGTCCAATAGTCTTGTGTTTCTTTGTTACTAGGTGAAATACCCGACGTTGTCCGTGGTTTGATGATTTATCACTACAACATTTAGACTTAGGTTGTACTTGTCCAATAGTCTTGTGTTTCTTTGTTACTAGGTGAAATACCCGACGTTGTCCGTGGTTTGATTTATCACTACAACATTTAGACTTAGGTTGTACTTGTCCAATAGTCTTGTGTTTCTTTGTTACTAGGTGAAATACCCGACGTTGTCCGTGGTTTGATGATTTATCACTACAACATTTAGACTTAGGTTGTACTTGTCCAATAGTCTTGTGTTTCTTTGTTACTAGGTGAAATACCCGACGTTGTCCGTGGTTTGATGATTTATCACTACAACATTTAGACTTAGGTTGTACTTGTCCAATAGTCTTGTGTTTCTTTGTTACTAGGTGAAATACCCGACGTTGTCCGTGTTTTGATGATTTATCGCTACAACATTTAGACTTAGGTTGTACTTGTCCAATAGTCTTGTGTTTCTTTGTTACTAGGTGAAATACCCGGCGTTGTCCGTGGTTTGATGATTTATCGCTACAACATTTAGACTTAGGTTGTACTTGCCCAATAGTCTTGTGTTTCTTTGTTACTAGGTGAAATACCCGGCATTGTCCGTGGTTTGATGATTCATCACTACAACATTTAGACTTAGGTTGTACTTGTCCAATAGTCTTGTGTTTCTTGGTTACTAGCTGAAATACCCGACGTTGTCCGTGGTTTGATGATTCATCACTACAACATTTAGACTTAGGTTGTACTTGTCCATTAGTCTTGTGTTTCTTGGTTACTAGCTGAAATACCCGACGTTGTCCGTGGTTTGATGATTTATCACTACAACATTTAGACTTAGGTTGCACTTGTCCAATAGTCTTGTGTTTCTTTGTTACTAGGTGAAATACCCGGCGTTGTCCGTGGTTTGATGATTTATCACTACAACATTCAGACTTAGGTTGTACTTGTCCAATAGTCTTGTGTTTCTTGGTTACTAGCTGAAATACCCGACGTTGTCCGTGGTTTGATGATTTATCACTACAACATTTAGACTTAGGTTGTACTTGTCCAATAGTCTTGTGTTTCTTGGTTACTAGCTGAAATACCCGACGTTGTCCGTGGTTTGATGATTCATCACTACAACATTTAGACTTAGGTTGTACTTGTCCAATAGTCTTGTGTTTCTTGGTTACTAGGTGAAATACCCGACTTTGTTCGTGGTTTGATGATTTATCACTACAACATTTAGACTTAGGTTGTACTTGTCCAATAGTCTTGTGTTTCTTGGTTACTAGCTGAAATACCCGACGTTGTCCGTGGTTTGATGATTCATCACTACAACATTTAGACTTAGGTTGTACTTGTCCAATAGTCTTGTGTTTCTTGGTTACTAGCTGAAATACCCGACGTTGTCCGTGGTTTGATGATTTATCACTATAACTTAGGTTGCACTAGATTGCACTTGTCCAGTAACCTTCTTTGCGAACATTTAAAATGTTATTTAATACACCTAAAGAGCTAATTAACATTTATTAAAGAAGAAAAGAACAAAAATTAAATGAGAAATGTGCAAAAGCACTTTTGAACCTCAAATATCACAGGAAGTAAAGCGAGTAGAGAAAACCGCGTGAACGTAATAAATTGCATTTCTATCATATGGAAAATTGTATAGATTGTTTGCAGAAGAGAGAATACAGAAAGAAGTATGTGTTACATAAAAGAAAAGAGAGTAGAGAAAGCTGTGCGAATGTTATACGCTGCATTTGTTTCGATAATAGAAAATTGTATGAAGAATTTGTTGAAGTGCAAATAAAGTAAATGTGAATATTACGAAAAGAAAAGCCAGTAGAGAAAAGCATGTGGATGTAATATGTTGCATAGTGAGATGGACACCTTAAAACCTTCCCCATGAAAAAGCATTTTGATGTGTCAGTTTTCATGGTGATCGGTGAACAAGTGTTGGAGTTTATCAACTTGATACAAGGATACGAGAAAAGTACTGTTGCAGTCTGCGACAACACCACCAGCATCTGAAAGCAGTAGAGACTTTCTTGGTTCCTTGGTACACTCACCGAGATGTTCCACAATTGTTTTTACACAAATAATATTTCTTGTTTGACACGCGGCTTTATTTTTGGAGTAGTTTCCGTCAGTTGACTTGGCTCAGGTAGGAAACATGCGTCACAGAATCGGCCAGCAGTCTGTCTGTACCTGTCTTCTCACCTCGTGACACATTCGGCTTAGTCATAACAGTAGTTAGTTCCTACATTCACCGCACCACACCATCCGGAGCGAGCGTTGGTTCAACTCCTTCACTCCCTCGCTGTTTGGTTCACTGTCTGCACTTCTACTTAAGTAACAACACAGCAACGAGCGTGAGACTGGGTAATTCAGTTAATGTATGCATACAGCACGTTCATTGTCTGTCAACCAGAAAAAATCTGATGTGTTGCACTCACATGACTTTCTCTACTCTTGTACTAGCCATTCTTACAAACTCTTATTCCTATATCTTCTTCGTGTTAGTTGAGATAAACATTTGTACAAATTATCTTATTGCTTATTTCCTTGTAGGTACAAGGGGAATATGGGAATACAGTAGGCTTTGAGCGATAGTCAAATCTTTTAAAGCTTTCAGATCCCGTTCGCTTTGCACGCTTAACATATAAAAATGAACAACGATGTTCCATTTCAAGAAAGTTCAAGTTTTCCTAAACTGGCACAAATAACAGGTTCACTTATACTTTCGCTTCAACCGAAATGGTACACTCTACAAAAAATTTACTCAGACATATGTAAATTGTGTGTTTTAGCGAGACCTACATTTTTTGTACAGTAAGATTTTGTGTATCTCTAAGGGTTTACGAGTTATTCAAAAGTCATCCAGAGTAAATACGTCTACATAGGCTATAGTCAGAAAATTCAAAATATACGTTTCATTTGTCATACAAATATTTTAAACATATGGCAGTTTAATCAAAATCTTTAGAGCCATTTTCAAGAAAATCAAAATTTTCGAAGAATTTTCCATGTAAACGGTAGTTTAGGGTGAGGCTATTTTCTTCAAAATCTTCGTGTTGCATCCCTGAAATACAATAATCTTAAATACGAACTTTGGTTTTTAACCGACTTTTCGTTTTTGAGTTATGCTGTTCACAGACTGACACACACACACACACACACACACACACACACACACACACACACACACACACACACACACACACACACACGCACACACGCACACACACACACATCCTGAAAATGCTTCTTTTTTTATTCAGGGTGCCTCAAAACATATATTTCCGGTGAAATCTCGAAATCGAATTTTTGGGTGGAATACAATACTTGGTCTGCTTACCAGTAGAGAAAGTAATAAATCTAGCTACCACCTGGCAAATGCACGAGCTGTCGAGCGCTACGATCGCTTCTTGTTCATTACAGGAGGGAAGTGGCGCTTAGTCAGTGATAAAACACAAATGGATTATTTCTCACGCCTGCACGTGTATTACTGTCCGGAAGATATGATCGTATCTGAACAGAGTGTACATACACTATCTCGCCGTGTAAGCGTGATAAGCTCGCGTAAACTACTTTGCAGTTTTACATTCTTTACGATATGCCTCATGTCTTTGTCTAATAATAAATCAGATTTCATTTATTACGAAGAAAAGGTCAAACAACTGCAAATGTTACTAGTTGTCGCTGTTATTCTATCATAATGCTAAACTGTTACACATACTTTCAATCGTAAATTGCCATTATTGCAGGACATTAACATTTTTATAAGTTGGGTGGTCTATCAACAGTATTTAACTGCGGTGTAACAAAAAGAAAAAGATTAGTGTTTGTCTCGTTCACTGCCTTCAGGTATAACAACTCCATCGCACTGCATAACTTAGTGAAAGTTTATCAAACGGCGTCTGCACATGTATACTTTTTGTGAACTATTTCGGAGGTATTTCTAATTATTTGTCTAAAATTTGCAATGTTAATAGTTCACTGAAAAGGGAGGCCGTTATTCATTTTTAATTGTTGGTCTCGCAAAGAGAACGAAATTTCAAAGCTATCACATAGCGACTTTTAAACATTTGACTATCACTTAGTCTGCTGTATTCACCTTGTATCTACAAGAAAATTATCAATAAGATAATGTGTACAAATGTTTATCTCTATTTACATGAAGTTGTAGAGGAATAAGTGTTTGTAAGAACATTTTGTGTAAGAGTATAGAAAGTCATACGAGTGCAACACAGATATTTTTAAACTATGCAACAGGTATGTAGGTATTGCTGTCTCGCGAGTTCTTGTGCAAGTGGCAACGGTAAGAGCAAAACTGTTTCCATACTGGGTCGCTGGTTCAAACCTGCCCCACACCCTTGCTTTTTAAGTGTGCTCAATGTCAGATTTACTGGCACACCGGCGGCGCTTATTCGATCCAGCGTCGTTAATACATTGTAACAGAATTGTGCGACGAGAGTAGGTAAGAAGACTATATTTTATGAAACGAGTGGAGTGAGTTTTACACTTTAATTGCCGTTATACTCAACTATATATTCGACCAGGTGTTTAAGTTCAAAACAAATATTACACGCTTATGTTATTGTCGCTGGTGCCCGTCATTTGGCAGCGTTGCTTACAAGCAACATATGATTTTGTTTACTTTTCAGATACTTTATTGGCTCTTTGTTTTTAATTTCTTTTTATGCTAACCTAAATAAATAAAATTCAAGTATTTGCAGCTGTCTTGCACTGAACAAATATTATTTTTTTCAATAAAACTATATTTTGTTGAGACAAACATGCAAAATCCATGCAACCGCAGTCAAATGTAAGCCCGTGCATTACACCGATATTTTTACTTGGGCCCTCCCCTTCCTTTACCACAGGCACACGTACTCGCGACGTTCGGCTGTCAATGACTGGCGTGCCTCTGAAAGGGATAGATACGCAAACCGGTTTAGGAATTAGAGCAAGAACGGCATATGTGCCAATTAGCTAAGTATTGATTGGTACATGCTAATCTTTTGATTGGTGGATATCATTATGAAGTGGTGGATATAGCTAATGAGGTTCATTACAGTAGCCTATAAGTGTTACATTATGCTGCACCGGCTGATATGACGTAACACCACAGTAAGGTGCTTACAAACCACACGCATCCATACGATGACTGTTTCGAGGGAACCTTCTTACGTATGTTAGCAAAGTTATCCTTCGACGTGGATAACGATTACGAAATCGTGTGAATTTACAGTTTCGAAATCACAATAAACAAAATAAGGCTGGTTTACATTTATTTAATACAACTGTGTATGACATTTCTGTCTTCAGTAATATGCTGGGCATATTAAGTGCTATATTTAGCCCAACATATATGTGTGTGACCAATTTTTTGTATAAAATGAGGTTTATAAAATGTAAAAGCAGATCGCGATTGCCAGATAAAACACATGTTCTGCTGACGTCAGTATGTACTTGTGCATTAACGTTAAATATATGCAAAATTATAAAGCTCTACATAAAGTGAATAAAACGAAAAATGAATGTTGAAGCTTACGCTATATAAAACGAAACGTGCGTTAGAGAAGTTCTTGCTCCGCCACTGCGGCCGTGCATTACATGTGTATGCCGGGTTGCGTGCCGTGACATCACGATGAGCAATTTGCCGACTCCTGGCGGAGCATAACATGTGTTACGTAACACAGTTATATAATGTGAAGTTTTATCAACGAACAGGTAGGATATTCTGACTGTCAGGATGACGAAAGCACGTGTTATTGCCTGGTGTTGAATTGCACAGGGCTTGTTTGCGATACATCGCCATTCGGGGGAAGAGTAGGGTGCGCGGGTTTTTTATCAGACATCGTACAACAAAATGTTGGATGCAAGTGTAGCAGTGTCTCTTGCGGAAATGCCAAAATGTGCTGTCCATAATCGCGAAGTTGACGCCCTGCTGCAAAAGAATCAAGTTAAAAATAAAAAGTGTCATTGTGTAGGGAGGGCTCTGGTCGGGCAGGCCACTCTCTTCTTGTCCTGGGTCTAAGAATATGGCTTCAATGTCAAACGCTCGCGGATCATAAAAAGATTAAACGCCTGTCCAACGCAAACAAGAGCAACTGCTGCCAACCTCTCGGAAAGATGGATCACCGAGCAAGGGCAAGGTTGCACAAACTATTCTTATTCCTCTATCTACTTCATGTTAATATGCCGAAATGATTTTATTACATATTTTTATAGGTACAAAGAGTGCCAAAAATCTTCAGCGGATTTCTGGGCTCTTTTGACATGTGAGCCTGACCTCTAACCTGTATCCTTATCAAGCTTTCCGTTGAAATTTTAAACCGTCTCAAAGACGTGTCCTATACGACCTGTTGATATGCCAAACTCATTGGCTAAAACAGAGAAATTAATTTATAAATCGATAGTTGAGAGTGTAGTGCTTTATGGTAAGGAAGCTTGGACCATAAACAGAGTACAGGAAGGAAAATTCAGAAAAGTTGAACTAGAGTTCTTTAGAAGATCGGCTAGGAAGTCGAGAAAAGACAATAACAATTAAGAAATACGATGCTTAGGTAATAGATATAGAAAAGGATGTAATGGAAGTGGTACATGGAAAAATACTGTAATGCTTTGGGCATGTAACCCGAATGGAAGATGGAAGATTGTCAAAGGAAGTGACGAGGTGGATACCAGAAAGATGCAAAGGAAGACCAAATGGAAAGTGAAGAGACTTCAGGAAACAATAATAGAATAGAACACATCCTATGTACTGTTTTTGTATTGTTTTTATTGTTATTATTGACAATTGGTGGACGGAGAGGCGTATGGGCGGGTTTTCTCAGCGCTCTCCGGTTTCCCCCGCCATTCATTCCACCAATTGCTCCATTATCACCCTTCCAATCCATTTTGCCTGCATTGCGTATCATCCTCTTCCTCACTATCATACATGGTGCTTCCAGGTGTTCACTCTGTCTGGTACATAGATTCCTGTGTTCCCTGACAGACATCTTACTCTAGACACTGTCTTGTAAGTCCTACATAAGGGGAGGGTAATCACTTCCTCACTCTCATACTTGCAGGTGTTCACTCTGTCTGGTACATAGATTCCTGTGTTCCCTGACAGACGTCTGACTCTAGACACTGTCTTGTAAGTCCTACATAAGGGGAGGGTAATCACTTCCTCACTCTCATACTTGCAGGTGTTCACTCTGTCTGGTACATAGGTTCCTGTGTTCCCCGACAGACGTCTGACTCTAGGCACTGTCTTGTAAGTCCTACATAAGGGGAGGGTAATCACTTCCTCACTCTCATACTTGCAGGTGTTCACTCTGTCTGGTACATAGATTCCTGTGTTCCCTGACAGACATCTTACTCTAGACATTGGCTTGTAAGTCCTACATAAGGGGAGGGCAATCACTTCCTCACTCTCATACTTGCAGGGGTTCACTCTGGTACATAGGTTCCTGTGTTCCCTGACAGACGTCTGACTCTAGACACTGACTTGTAAGTCCTACATAAGGGGAGGGTAATCACTTCCTCACTCTCATACTTGCAGGTGTTCACTCTGTCTGGTACATAGGTTCCTGTGTTCCCTGACAGACGTCTGACTCTAGACACTGGCTTGTAAGTCCTACATAAGGGGAGGGTAATCACTTCCTCACTCTCATACTTGCAGGTGTTCATTCTGTCTGGCCATCAGGGAAAGAAGAAGACTTTAGAGCCTATTCTCAGAAAATTCTGGATGTGTATTTTATTTGTGTGCAAATCTTTATACAATGTGGTATTTTAATAGAAAATCAAAAGTTTCGAACATGTTTCACTTCGACATGTGGGAATTTTGCTGAACATCTTGTAGCATTTCGTTTTGGTGTTAATGCTGCTCCAAACGATATGATTTTTGTATGCGTTTAGGGGACATTTAAATATCCGTTTCTGGTGAAATCTTGAAGTTTTACTGTTTTGTTTGTTTTGTTTGTTTTGTTATGATGAATAATTCTATACTGGTAAAAAAAAAAAAAAAAAAAAAAAAAAAAAAAAAAGACAGCGAAATTAAAAATCATTTGAACCCATAATAGTGTTGTAGATAAAGTAACACTATTGTCTGTGTGGGTACACCCCTCCAGACATCGCATCTCCCTCAAACGTAAACTCGGTCCACCAGACTTCCTGGTTGGGGAAGTGTTTTAGCCGATTCTTTAACAACTTTAAAATGGTTTGTAACTTTTGCAATTCTTTTTACTTCGTATACCACTTGTATAGCAGGCACAGAAGTTCCTGCATTCCACTTAAAAGTTCGATATCGATATTTCTCCACGAATATGTTTTGAGGCCCTTGAAGCCCTAAAAAGCTGGACAGTATTGTCGAAACTACAAGTACAGAAATGAAGTATTTACGGAACTGTATAGGAAAAATCAGAAAGGACAAGATAGGAAACCTCAAATAAGGAATTTCCTTGGTCAAGAACAAGTAATAAAACAGGTAAACAAATGTTTTAAGATGGTTTGGACACAAATAGGATGGATGAGAGCAGGAAACAAACGGGTATGGGAGGCAGGCCCTAGGGTAAGGAAGAAGAGGGAGGGGGAGGGCGACCAAGAATAGAATGGAGCGATTATGTGGAGAAAATAATGAATAAGAAGGGAAAGACTTTGAGGGAAGCTAGGACAAAATATAAGCAATGGATCATGAGCGGCTGAGGAAACTCGACGCTTGAAAGGGCAGAAGGGAGAGGAAAAAAAGAAGAAGAAGGAAAAGAAGAATTCCTAAAAACGTATTTTTATTTTCTCTGTTGAGAAGAAAATGTAGAGAACGTAATTGTATTCCACGTAAACATTTGACATGGAGATTTTAGTACGAGTAGATGATTGTAGGCAAAAGTTGGATATTGAGATTTGAGTAGGAGTAGGTAAGTAGCGAGCGTACTGCACCTGTCACCTTGAGGCAGGCCCGAGACTAGACTGACAGTTGCAGTTGCGTGTTGTGGACATCTGACCGGTTTAGAACACGTGGGACTGACGTGCGTGTTGGTTCCCATCGAGTGAAACGCAACGCTTCCGCCTGTCTGCTTATCCTGAAAAACGATCCTCGTCACGTTTTGAGCTTCGCCGAGCTTCAGCACTCTGTTGTGCTAATGCTTGCTTCTCCATGCTCTGCTTCTCTGCTACTCGTCTCCTCTCGCCTTGCCTTGCTGTGTCTTGCACTCTTTGGAAACACACACACACACGCACGCATACGCACGCGCGCGCACACACACACGCGCACACACACACGCGCACGCACGCACACACGCACACACACGCACACACACACGCACACATACGCACTCACGCACTCACACGCACGCACACACACACGCACGCACACACACGCCCACACGCACATACGCACACACACGCACACACACGCACGCACACGCACACACACACACGCACGCACACACGCACACGCACACACACACGCACACGTACACATACGCACACACGCACACACACACACACACGCACACACACGCACGCACACAAACGCGCACACACACACGCACGCCCACACACACGCACACACACGCACACACACACACACGCACACATACGCACACACACGCACGCACGAAGCGCACACACACGCACGTGCGCGCACACACACGCACGCGCGCACACACACACACACACGCACGCGCGCGCGCACACACACACACACACTACATAACCTAATGCACTGAAAACCATGAGCAACAAGTTTTAAAACTTTTAATCTTTATTTTTTACACAAATTCAAGATATCGTCTTAATCTACATATATTTCTCTCTTTTCAACATTGTCTCCATTTCTTTGCACTTTGCTCTGCAAGTTTGAAAATACCCTTACGATAGAACTCCTTACTCAGTGTGTCAGTGTTTTGTAATGATGGAACATCAACACCTAATGACTGTTTCACAATTGAAAACGCCCTTTTTTTCTTTACCTGATTCCCTTCCCTTTATGTAGGACTTTTGAGTAACTGGTAAATCGTAGACCAAATCTTACTGTACAAAAAATGTAGATCTTACTAAAACACACAATTTTTTGTAGAGTGAACCATTTCGGGGACATTCCTTGTTATTTGTGTGAGTTTTGGAAAAAACTTCAAACTTTCTTCAAATGGAAGATCGTGATTCATTTTTGTATATCTTAGCCATGCAAAGAGAACGGAATCTCAAAGCTTTAAAAGATTTGACTATCGCTCTAATACAGTCTACTGTATTCCCATATTCCCCTTGTATCTACAAGGAAATAAGCAATACGATAATTTGTACAAATGTTTATCTCAACTAACACAAGAAGATGAAGGAATAAGAGTTTGTAAGAATGGTTAGTACAAGAGTAGAGAAAGTCATGTGAGTGCAACACATCAGATTTATTTATATTTTCTCGTATTCAAAATGTTTCAAGTTATGTATTTTGTGACGAATCTCGTTGAACTGGGAGACAATGAAGAATATTTTGTTCCTCTTCACTTCATAGCATGGGCAATCAAGCCTTCAGAGTCCTCCAACCATCGTTTCCTGGGTCTGCCCGCGGAAATCCTTCCTTTAGGATGATATTGCATTAGTTGTCTCTGGTATTTTTTTCAATATGTTGTTTCCACTTTTGTTAGAAATATTTAACCTTTTATTTATATTAAAAACTCCTAACTCTTCTATTATACTTTCATTTATTATTAGGTCTCTCTTCACACTTCTGAAACCTGTATTTTACTCGGTTGCTGTTTAGTTAGTGTCCAAGTCTCACTTTGCTAGCTTAGGCACAGCCATAATTTTGTTTCTTTACGTATTTTGTTTCTAAATGTTCTATTAATTGTTCCACACTCTCTTTGAAATGTATATAGCTAGTTTATTGTGCATGTGATATTCATTATCACAACCGTCGCACCTAAGTAGTTAAAATGGCTTCCTTGTTCTAAACAACAGCTATTTACAACTATTTTTGTTCTAATCGGTTCTTTCCCTGTCAGTGCCATTACCTTTGTATTTACAAAAGAAACTCTTACAGCATATTGTTCACACAGTTCATTAACTTTAAAAACAGATTTTTGCAGAGCAGGCTCGTTATTTTGAATAAGAAGCAAATCGTCAGCATACAGTAATATATTTATAAGTTGTTGTTGTTGTTGTTTGAAGTTTTAAAACCTACATGCACTAGTTGCTTTCATTTGCTCACTCGATCGTCATTATAGATGCTAAAAAGTGTAGGTGATAAGGTGCACCCAAGTTTAACCATTGGTCCTCACACTTATTTCTGTTTGAAACTGCAAACATTGTATCATTCTTATAAGTTGTTGTGGGTATCCTCTTTCTTCCCATACGTGCCACGTGTTACATCGTTTTACTCTATCAAAGGCTTTTTCAAAATCAATAAGTGTATTCAATTTTATGTTTTTTTCAATGAGCTGTTTAACAATAAAGATGTTAACTGCAGAGGATGTGCCTCTTCTAATTCCACTTTGTTCTTCCAAGATAATGTATTCAGCTATGTTTTGTAATGGTTTATTTATTATTTTTGTAAATATTTTATAAGGAGTATCCAGTGAGCATATTGCTACAATCGCTCCGTTTCCCTGTTTTGAAGGTGGTTTGGGCCATAAGCCAATCTTCTGGCATACATTGCTTCCTCCGACACATATTGTATAATATGTATAATTCCGGCGTAAGGAAACCACTTAACATCAACACCGCCAATGTATTAGTCCGCGCAGCACGTGGGGAAACGCGTGTGAGTTCGCGCGCTGTCGCTAGCGAGGGATATTTGTCGTTTATGTGTTACGTGAGAAACTGCTGAAATAGCTTCCATTTAAAAGAGCAGTTTTATTTTGGTGTCTATGCGTTGCATGGGGTCTATTAAACCCAACAATTTAACATTTAAACACGTGCGTGTGTACTTACAAATCAGACTGGTGGTTCGTTTGCGTACTTGACAAAATGGTCTACTTTTTCTAACACTGTTTATGCTTCTTTCTCTTCGTACACGGAGGGAGCTTTGTTTGAACATGCACAGAGTGAGGTTAAGTTTACTAAATGGTGCTTGCTCCATTACCTTGTGAAATACGTTTAACACCATTTGTTTTTAACAGTTTTCTCTAACTCTATGTTATCAAGTTAGCCACCATATTCCTTACTGGCCCACTGGCATACATAGTCTCTTCACGAGTTGTTCACAATTTAAAAACGACTCATGTTCTCAAATAAAACTTATAAGTGTAGGATGTTACAAGGGAAACATTAATCATAACTGTGAACGTATTTTAAACAGTAATAACATTATAAAGTGGTGGATCTATTTTGTTTCCTTCCTCAGAGTGGTTCGGTCAGGCTACGAGCGTTTGTAGCTTGCGTATTTCGGCAGCACTGTAGAAATGTAGCAGTCGGAGCTTTGGCAGTATCCCTCCAGATTTAAATAAGTCTGCATTCAATCCATCCTGGTTGCCAAATACGAACACATTTGATTTGTTTTTAGAAATATAGCATTCTAAAAATGTTCCGTCTCGTTCTGGTACAGAAGCCATACTTGTACAAATTTCAGTGTGATATATTAAATTAATATTTTGCAGTAATGACGATGAATTTAGCAGATTTAAGTTTGGCATACTAGTACTGATGATGGTATTGTCGTGAAGGAAATGGTCGTGTGTTGTATGAAATTGGATATATCGATATATCGATTGTTGGGAGATAATAGCATTGACGTGGCTCGACGGCCGTAATGGATGGCATTAGTCTGATCCCAGAGGGGAACATTAATTGACTTCTTTAATGGCATAATGCGCCGCATTCCTCACAAAAGTATTTTCTCCTTTGTTTATTATTTCTGTCTCGACATTCTACCGAAAAATTCCACACCGAGTGATCACTTATTTCACATTTGGACTTCCCCGAATAAAAATATGTTTATGAAAACTTGCTTGTGTTAGTGAAGCTTGATATTTAAGTTTGCTAGATTATTAACAAGGAACACGAAGATTTTCAAGAATATTCATCGTATGTAAACTTGAGTTCACTTGGAACATTCTTTCGTTTTATTTTACTAAGCAGCTGCAACGATTTTAATTAAAATACCACATGTTTAAGATACTTATATAACATGTTAAATTCACATGACTTTCTCTACTCTTGTACAAAATGTTCTTACACATTTATTGCTTTATCTACTTGATATTAATAAAGCTAAACATTTGTACATATTTCCTTACGGGTACAAGGGGAATACGGTACTGATAAAACTAAGTATTTGTAACCTTGCGACTGACATTCCGGAGGTCGCAGATTCGATCCTCGTGGCTGGGTGTGTACGAGGTGTCCCTCTACTTTGTATAAGCTTAACCCTAATCTAAGTATTTGAAACTTAAAACAATAAAGAATATCTCGGAATTGTTAACGCCACAAAAGGTTTTGTTAAGATAAGTGTGTCTTTTAGCAAGTTAATACATCTTTTCTCTATGTCTTACTGTTTTCTAGCTTTATAAAACGCATGGGAATGAAGAGGAAGTCAGAAGTTATTCCTAAAACTTTCAAGATATGCATTTTATTTTTCTTGAAAACATAATACATTTTAATAAAAAGCAGTTAAACATTTTGATAAAATAAAAAATAGTAAATAATACTCCATGTATTGTGTAGCGTGACACAAACATACAGACAAGAACACAACTAGAATATTTCGTCTATATAGTAGAGAAAGTAAAATGTGGAGTAGTTTAAATCAATTGTTATGTATTATAATGTTAACTGAAGTTAGGATAATGGGAAGAGAAAGCCATGTGAACTTAAGATAGAGTTATTAGCCAAACAAATCATTCCATGAATGATATTGACGTACGTACGTGCGTATTATGGGTACAGAGTACGGTCGTACTCAAGTGCAGCTGTCCAGTTACGTCATTGCTCGGCTCGTCACTTGTTTTTTGCACTTCAGTGTTCCTTATTCCATTTCTCTGACCTCCTTAAATTATTGAAGCGTGTTTGTATTTATCCTAAAAGGTACGCACATTTAACTGTGTACAAGATTATCTGAATGACAAATCCCACCAGTGATCGAGTTGCGTTTATTAACACTACTTCACGAATTAAAGGATGAAATGATATTTAAGTGATGTAATTACAAACCTCTTAAACTAAACATGGAGCAGCTATAGGTACATAGTACACCAGCGTCCATTCGCATTTCCTTCAAGGCTCTCATATCGACGCTGTAATTTATTAACAAGTTAGCAATATCACAAATTGACATATATCTGCTCCTAATTTGTAATTTCGTTCAATACAAAATTTGTCAAACTTGATTCCAAACATTGAATTAAATATATCACCGAAGCGACAGTCAGCCATGTTTGACATTTGAATAGCGGCTCTATTGCGTCAAATGACGTTGCTCATCTGTTAGCATACTGCAGCATAACATCACATGGCCCAGGCTTCAAAATTAAGAGATAGAAAATAATTTATGATATTTTTTGGTCACCGATGCCGAAATGACGAGAATAGCACAATTATCACAGCATTTCATCACTAGGAGTTCTATGATTATTCTGCTGAAACATTTCAAATAATAATAATAATAATAATAATAATAATAATAATAATAATAATAATAATAATAATAATAATAATAATAATAATAATAATAATAATAATAATAATAATAATAATAATAATAACCATCATAACTATACTAACAATAAAAACAAAATGCGCTGGACTCGGGCCCGGGTACTACAACTTGGACAATGTTAGTTTTATAACTGCAAGGAAACAGTTGATTTTGTTTCTCAATTATGCCTGCTTTGTTTTGTGTGTGTGCTAGCGCGCGTGCGTGCGTCCGTCCATTCTTCTGTACAGTATTCTAATGTATCAAGGTATGTATGTTTCCTTGACATCTTGGATGTTCTCAGACCTTTATGACTAATAGTAAACTCACTGAGCGCAATTCAACCCAATCCATAGACAGCACTATTGAACTATTTGTTGAAAGTTTCAACACCTCACCATTTAAATGACTTGTATGTAGGGCGATGAACATGAAAGTAAGTAGAAAAATCCAATGAGTTGCACTCACATGACTTTCTCTACTCTTGTACTAACCATTGTTACAAACTCTTATTCCTATATCTTCTTCGTGTTAGTTGAGATAAACATTTGTACAAATTATCTTATTGCTTATTTCCTTGCAGGTCCAAGGCGAATATGGGAATACAGTAGACTTTGAGCGATAGTCAAATGTTTTAACGCTTTGAGATCCCGTTCTCTTTGCACACTTAACATATAAAAAATGAACAACGATGTTCCATTTCACCATTTCCGAAACTGACACAAATAACAAGGAATATCTCGATATGATTCACTCTACAAAAAAATTTATTTTAACATAAATTGTGTGTTTTGGCAAGATCTACATTTTTTGTACAGTAAGATTTGGTCTTTCTCTTACGGTTTACCAGTTATTCAAAAGTCATCCAGAGTAAATACGACTACATAGGCTATAGCCAGAAAATTGGAGATATACATTTTATTTATCATACAAATATCTTAAAATTTTTCTATGTAAAGGGTAGTTTAGGGTGGAGCTATTTTCTTCAAAATCTTCGTGTCGCACCCTTGAAAGACGTTAAACTTAAACATCAACTTTGGTTATGCTGACCACAGACTGACACACACGCGCGCGCGCTCGAACCTTTTTCTAAAAGTGGTTATTTTGGATTCAGGGAGTCTCAAAACATACATTTCCGGTGAAATGTCGACATCGAATTTTTGGGTGGAATACAGTACTTCCTCTACTTACCAATAGAGAAAGTAAAAATACCAAGAGTCCATCTTGAAAATAACTGGAATGTGGTGGGTAAAATGGATCAAGAAACGTATCAACCGTAATTCTACCCATTTTCAACCAAACCAGTAAATGGACCAAAACATGTGCACATGAAAGCTGTGGAAATACTCGTAAGCAAGCTGCTGTAAGCACGTCACCACAGAGAATACTCCGAAGCACTCCGAGGAACAAAAGAAAATAGATCCACCACTTGTTAATGTTATTACTGTTTAAAATATGTTCACAATTAATGATCAGCAGAGCATAACGACAATACGGGGTGGAAGGGAAGTCATTACCTTGCTTCATAGTAATAGCAGTAATCAGCAAGTCAAACTACACTAATCGCAAAACTTCCCGATATAGTATTTAAATTCATATTTTATTTATGAAAGTGCAAATAAATATTATTGCACGGTATGACCTTCGGAAATATTGGGACGTCTATAAATCGTATAGAACCAGAGGCCTGAGGTGGCGGTGCGTTTGAGTTGTAATAAAGGACATGGGAATTCATAGTAGGTACCTGATTTTGCTGACAATGTTTGGTTGTAGCGACTGAGCGAGGGAAGTAGCTAGGGGCGCTGTATCCCCCCTCTTGTACGCGCCTCCTCCTCCTCCTCCTCACGCTTGAGTCTATTTTTTTACGGCAGTATGCGCCGAGCAATCCCGTCAGCTGGTCGGTCGGTCGGTCAGTCGGTGCCGACTTGCTTGCGGAGGGTCGCGGACTAATCGCACAGTGCTTGTGAAGTGATTGTTTGTGTACCTACAATGTAAGCAAGCGTGTGAGCGAGCATGCAGCTATATGGATATATGTAACAACGTGTTCTATATGGAACACCATGAGCCTACAGCAACCCGGACAGGATCTCTGAAGAGGAGTAGCAGCTTCAAGAAGCTCCTCAAGTTACCGATATGGGGAGGCTCAGGTCAGACACCTTAGAATAATACTCCATGTCGAGAAGTTCTGTGTGCCTCACATAACTCAAAAAGGAAAACTCGGTTAAAAACCAGACTTGGTATCTTCTAAGGATGCAGCACAAAGATTTTGAAGAAAAGTCCTCCACCTTAAACTACCCTTTACATGGAAAATTTTTCCAAAACTTTGATTTTCTCGAAAATGGCTCTAACGACTTTGATTAAAATGCCATACGATTAACATATTTTTATGACAGATGAAATTTATTTTTGAATTTTCTGGCTATGGCGTATGTAGTTCTGTCTGGAAGACTTTTGCATAACTGGTAAACCATAACAGATACATCAAATCTTACTGTACAAAAAATGTCATATGGAAGATCGTGATTCATTTGTATATCGTAACCGTGCTAAGAGAAACCTCAAAGCTGACTATCGCTCAAATCCTACTGTATTCCCATATTCCCCTTGTACCTACAAGGAAACAAACAATAAGATAATTTGTACAAATGTTTATTTCAACCAACACGAAGAAGATATAGGAATAAGAGTTTGTAAGAATGGTTAGTACAAGAGTAGAGAAAGTCATGTGAGTGCAACACATCAGATTTTCATCATAGCTGTTTTGATGACAAACAAATAAGTGTTAATTACAGTTGATGCCTGCTCGATATAAGTATTGAACAACTGACACTGCTAATAACTAAATAAAAGCTCAGTAAACGTTTAAAATAAAGTTTGATTTATATTGGTAAATCTTATAACTGCATGGAAGGTTTGATTGTGTTTCTCAGAATGCGTTTTTATGCTGTGCTGTACATTTCCATTGATATGTTCAGTGTTGACGGGTTTCTATGGGTGCTTGTGAATTTGCTCCTCTTGGAAGTGGGATTGCATGGAAACACCTACCGGATTCAAATCTTCTACTTTACTCTTAACACGGTGCGCGTTCGTCATTTTTTCTTACCGAAATTGGTGCAATAAAACACAACAAAGTCACTTTTATTGTTTCTATAATCTCGCAATATATTCTTCTCAAAAACATTCACTAACCTCAAAACCTTGTTAAAATACACAGAAAACATTTTATACAGGTTTGCCAACATAAACCAAGTGACCAACATAAAATATTGAATTATTTGTTCTTAAGCCTCGTATATCCAAGTCGATCTCATTCCAGATTGAATCCAACATGGAAAGTGGATAGTATTGGGAATGGGATTGGACTCAAATTTCAATTCCCCATGGAAACATGGTAAATATCAAGTAATATGATAATACGTGTGACGTAATTGATAAGTTCTCGAGCGCAGTGAGAGTCAGACCGTCGAGTTTATATTTTATATGGACCATTTCATAAATAAAATATGCATTTAAATACTCTATCTGACCAGAAAATGTGAAATTATATACAAAATAACCTAAAATATGTTCATTACGATTAGTAGAGTTCGACTTTGTAAGTACTGCCAACTGAGGAAAACAAAACCCAAGAATGACATATATTTGGTTTTTCTCTTGTAACAGCAAGCCAGTTTATAATCTCAAATAAATAAATCCTTTGTTGTTAACGGTAACAATTTTTTCTTGTTGTTATTATTATTATTATCATTATCATTATGATTATTATTATTGTTATTATTGTTATTATTATTATTATTATTATTATTATTATTATTATTATTATTATTATTATTATTTATTGTTAATGTTATTCTACATGTAATGCTACTTGGCCCCGATATAAATCTTCAGAAGGCTCTACATTAATTAAACAAAATCAACCAATAAAACTGAAGTATTGGCTTTTAGAGGATCGGAAATAATACGATCGAAAATATTACAAGAAAACATAATAGAATAAATAAACTGGTTTAAGTGCTTAGGCTGTAATGTGTTATATCTGAAAAATAGAGATATAAGAAATAAAATTAATATATTTAATCACATTCGTTGTACCGTGGACGAATCTGACAAATACAACTCGAAAAACAAAATTAAAATTTTAATGGTGTAATGGTGGTCCCAACACGTGTTAATGGTTCTGACAACGACGAAACAAGAAGAAAAATTGAGACGATTTATAAGGCATGCAGCTGGTTATAGAAGTGAAGAAATAAGTAAGGAGTTAATATCTTCAGTTTAACAGAAAAAAATCATTGCACACGTGTGCACACTGATATCGGCCGTACAACAATATACGGACGAGAGGGAGACGGGCGGCTTGGACCTGTTGTGTGTGACCGTAATAATGATGGTAGATCAGAAAAGAAAGAAAGGAGTCGAGAGCGTTTTCCGATTTTCGCTGAGCCATTGCACACGTGTGCATAGAAAGTTCAGGTGACATTGCCTCCATTATAAATTAGGCGAAAGGCAGAGTAGCACTTTAGTTTTGAGTCAGTTTGTATTTAGTTGTATACAGTTAGTTCTTAGTTATGAGAATGAGTCGGCCAGCCTGTCAGTATGTGTCGTCGAGTGGTTGTATCGTAATAATAAAGATATGTGATAGAAAGATTATCGGAAGAACAATTGTGAATTAATTGTAATAATAGAGAGGACTATAAACTGTGTTAACAACGAGAAGAAAATTGTGCATTTGTAGTCAAATTTAGAGGAGAATAAAGTGATAGAAAAGTAACAGGAATTTGCATTTTGCCGCTTTGTTACTGTCAGGCAAATATCGTAGATTCAAAATTGCCAGAGCAGCCATTGTTCAGTAAATCAAAGATGAGAAATATCCTGTGTAAAGGGTAGTTAGGCTGAGGGATTTTCTTCAAAATCTTAATGTCGTAACTTCAGAAGTTATGCATGCGTGTGGATGGATGTTTTTCTGTTATATTTTATATTCAGAGAGTCTCAAAACATGATCTCTGGTGAAACCTGTGTATCAAATTGTTGGGTTGAATACGATATTTCCTCAGTTTACTGTTAATAGGCACCTACCAGGTACGGTATTATCAACTAAGCTGCTTATCAACCAAGGAACCACAAACAACAGAAAAGGGAATGCTGAAGTTCAGTTACTTGGTCGATCGGAATTATATCGATAGCCATTACTATATCTATCGTTTCGAGTTAAATCGAATTGGAAGTAATTTACCGCTCCAAAAATATGTTGTTCATCTTGGATAATGAGAGACAGACAGACAGACGATGTTGAACACAAACTCGAGATATTGCGATTAGAACTGAGGAAGACTTATCAGAAGGAACTAATGCTACACGATAAAACGTGAAAACCCCCAGGAAAGCCAAATTAAATTATCGCATTTATGGAGATTTCCCTGGAAATGCACTTAAATGTGTTACATTCTCATGGCTTTTTCATCCCATTCTTGGACAAGCAGTTCTTACGAAAGCTTACCTACACCATCTCAGTCAAATCTTTTAACAGCTGGTTGCTGTGTAATGGCTTTAAAATTCAATTCTCTTTGTAACGAAAAAATGAAAATAGTGTAAGTATTTGATAATATAAACTAATACAAATGAATGACCGCCTCGTTAGAGCATTTGTAGCGCGCCTGCCTCTGACGCAGAGGACTCGGGTTCGACTCGGGGATTTTCCCCCCACTGGGAGGTCTGGTACGGGATGCACTCAGCCTCGTTAGGTCCAACAAGGGCTGTGGCGCTAGAGGAGGCTTTTATACTTAGGAAACGGTTAACTCCACAAAAGAGTACCTCTACATTTCTTCAGGAGCTCTACAGTAATATTTTGTCTATCTCTTACAGTTGACCAGTTAAGCAAAGCTCATTCAGAATGAAGAAGGCTTCAGAGAATATTCACACAAAATTCAACATATACATTTCATTTATTAAGAAAGTATTTTCAGCATATGATACTTTAAAATCATTAGACTTTTTCAGAGAATAAAAACATTGGAAAAGTTTTCATGTAAAGGCTACTTTGAGTTAGGGAAATTTTCTTAATCTTTGGAAGAATGTGATCTTAAAGACGAAGTTTGGTATTACAGTGTCTTCTGGTTTTTGAGTTACAGATTTCATAGACACACATACACATCACTATTTTTTAAATGTTTTATTCGGGGCACCTCCAAACGTATATAAAGTCTCTGTGTGGAATGTAATGCCTGGTTTGGGAAGTTGCTAAAATACCTTTATGTATCTCTGTCTATGAACATAAGTCAAAACAAACGCCGGGTAAATACCAAAGTTGGTATTTAAGTTCAAGATCTAGCAAGATGCGAAAGAAATATCTTAAGAAACGTGTGAAAAAAAGAATAAGAAGAAAATGGATGCCCCCACCACAAAAACGATTCAAAATGCTTCTCACGAGTCATATTTTAGGAAAAAGTAAAATATATTTAATTTTCTGGCTGTAGTCTGTGAAGTCTTCTATATTCGGAAGGAATTTTATGTGTAATAATTAATATAGAAGATTTGCTTTGGTAATTTGCAAGTAAATTTATACTGTTTGTACAGATAGAAGTCTAGCTGTGTACATTTGCCTGAAACAAAGGTTAAAAATGTAAATATCCTAAGGTACATTAGGCTGAGCTCAGTGTTCTCATTTCTCCAGCCGAGATGGAGGATCGTAAACATAAACATTTACTGCAGTCTTGAGAAAGCCTGGCCGCAATCATAGCTCAGTTGTAACACAGAGATGATGTCAGTCAGTCGGTAGAATACTTGCTGCAACAATTACTCCAGGGAATTATTGTTCTTTAATGGAAAAAAAGAAATTCGGATGTTTGCACGCACATCACTTTCTCTACTCTTGTACTAAGATAAAATAAACAACGATGTTTTATTTGAAGAAAGAGAAGTTTTCCGAAACTCGCACAAATAACAAGAAAACAGGACATAAATTGTGTTAGCCAGATCTGCTTTTCTGTATAGTAACATTTGGTCTATCCCTTACGGTTTACCAGTTATACAAAAGTCGCCCAGAGTAAACAGGACGACATGGGCTATAGCCAGAAAATTCAAAATATAGATTTCATTTGTCATGAAAATATCTTAAACATATGACATTTAAATCAAAATCGTTAAAATCATTTTCGAGAAAAATGTTCCATATAAGGGGTAGTTTAGGGTGGAGGAATTTTCTTCAAGATCTTTGTGTGTCATCGGTAAAAGACGTTAAACTTAAATATCAACTTGGGTTTTTAACTGCATTTTGGTTTTTGGGTTATTGGGGGGGGGGGGGATGGCCTTTTTCTAAAAATGCTTTTTTGTGTATTCAGGGGGCCTCAAAACATATATTTCCCGTGAAATTTCGACAAGGAATTTTTGGGTGGAATACAATACTTCCTCTACTTACTATACGTGGTAGAGAAAGTAGTAAGATTTCTTCGTGGGACTATACAACTTCATTGTAGAAGTAGATGGTTTATTCTTCTATCTACTTAATGTTGATAGAGATAAACCTCTGCAGAAGTATATATATGCGGCTGATTACTTTTGAAGACGTAGTTTTCCTCTGGTAAATGAGTTTTACATCTCTTTGGCTTTGAACTAATATACATATACAATTTGTGACGCAGCCGCTATAACGCAACGTCAGTTGTCCGTGTAAACATATAAGCGCTGTTGCTGGAAGTTTCTCCATCTCGAACATTCTGCAATGTGTGGCTATATAAGCGAGTGCTCTCCCAAGTTGAATCAGTGAGACTCACTGAGTGAGTTAGTGATTGAGTTAGCAGTGCGGTGAGAAGGGAGTTGGTGACGTACTCTTGAGTGCTGTTATCGAGACGTCCTGTGTTCGACTCCCTAACGAGTGGAGCGAAATGAATGTGGACACGCACATAGGCGGGCAGTATTGCCTTAAGGCTGTTACTGTATGTTCAGTGTGTTCTTATACTGAGAACGCGAAGGTCTCCGTCCGATATGACCTTATCCAACGAAAGTAGGTTAAACTTCATAATAAAGAAAATCGATTCCCCCAGAGCCACTGACAATAAAAGTCTGATTAAATGTTTTATTACTTTCAGAGGAAAGTTAGGAATCTTCAGGAGTGTTCAGCTTTATATTCATCGTCGTGTAGTTAAATTAAACGTTTAAGCGAGTAGCTATATACTGCTCTTGAAATTCCTTACTGTGCAAGAAACAACCGAAAAGTGACAGCACTAAAAGAGTGACAAGTAACATTACTGAAAATTTCAAACCAAATATAATGTGTATGACCTATCTAGCTGGTGCTACAGAAAAAGTATTTCAAGTAATACGTGAGTTTTGAAAGAGCTTTGTACCTCTGTGCCTTTCGTACAAAATTATACAAAATGATTTTCCACTGAAGATATTCTAACAAAATGACCAAATTCAGTCCGGTTACCTTCCTATCACTTTATGGCCTTCTAAAATGTTACCACGCACACTTTCTTCTCGTTAGTGCATTCTACAGTCTTTCGTGATATTACAACTTACAACTTTTATTTCTCATAGCCTTGTTCAGTCCTTTCTGTGTATTTCTTCACTTTCTCTGTCTGTGATGACATAATCGTTCGTCGCCCAATACAATCTTCTTACGACACAGACACGCACAGTTGTCTCGCATGCTGACCGACTCACGACTATCACTGCAGCTCGAAAACTTACTGCTGTTTTGTCCTCATAATATACTGGGGATGACGGACCTTTCTCGATTCCACACGCACGCGCACCGGAAATGACTCAACTACATCTTTCTCGAAGGTGCTAGAAAAGCCCCTTTTGTTTCTGCCACCTCCATTGTTACTAGTCACGTACATACAACAGTCCCGCGAGGCAGCCCAGCCTTAAACGCATTTGCCTGTTTGCCGGCACGCCGAGCCCGACTTCACACTGTGATACTCTAATCAAAATCATTAAGGCCCCTTTTTCAGAAAATAAAAACATGTTGATTTTTTTCTATTTAAAGTTTGGTTTAGAATGGTGAAGTGTTCCCGAAAATGTCCATGTCCGATACAAGTTTACTATTTATCTGATTTTTCATGTTTCAGTTATGCTATTGACAGATACACACACTTACCTGCCTTTCTTTCTCTCTTATTTTCTTCACAGATCTTTAAAGCATTAATTTCTTAATGTCGCTTTGTATTTTTTAGCTGTAATAGAATACTTTACCTAATAAGTACTGGTGTAGAAAGTATAAAATATTTGATAATTTTAAATCAATAACAAACAAAATTCGGAAATGGTTAACGGTAGAAAACATTTTGTTTACATAAACTGTGCACAATAGGAGTTTGCTTATCTCATATAGTTCACGAAACATTCATTCAGAGCGAAGAGGACTTCAGAAAATTAAGGATAGAGATTTTGCCATGTAAATATTTGAAATACGTGTGACATTGTAATCAAAATGGTTAGAGCGAAACATTTGTCGAAGTGAAGGGTAGCTTGGGGTGGGGGATTTTCTTGTTTGACTCTCGCGCGCGCTCGGATTTTGGGAACTTCAAAACTGTTATTGCTGGTGATCTTACTTTAGGATTTTTTAATGGAATGCAATTCAGTGTAGAAAGTAAAATGTTCTGTTAAATGTGCAACAATGAGGTTATATATGTACCTAGTAAACAAGATCCACTGGACATCTCTCAGGAAGAAGAAATAACGCCCCAATATTTGTGTTAAACAGACTACACACATGAAGTGATTTAAACGTTCACTCTGTTACGAAAGTGAGCGAAAGATTTGTTATCTAATAAGCTGATAAGTTTATCATACACAATAAATTAGCGCTTATCACAGCACGTACGTAATGTTATATTTCTTTTCCCGCATTTTGATTGCTATGCAAGCGTTTTTCAGGTGCCTGATGTCAGAAATTGCTTAGGAGAAAATAAGAGTCCATCCCACCAATGTTAAATCTGCTAGATACATGGCCCATTACTATTGTGATTGTATCTTTTTAAATAGTCACTTCACTAATTGTCACTGCCCACTAGTAAGCTAGTTAACTGATGCTGCAACCTCAGTTAGCTCACAGTGTCGAACATAGGACGTCTCTAATTCCTTGCAGTAACAACACTCACTAAACTTCAGCGACTCGCTCGGAGAAGAGCGCTTTTCGTCGCACCAAACACGCACTCGCTGACTCATTCTGACTCATAATTCCTCCAGACTGGAGTTGCTTCGCGAAAAGGCTCGCTTATGTAGCCATTGGAAGCTTCCACCCAGTTCCAGAAATTTCTAGATGGCCAAACATCCTGAAGGTTCTAATTCTCTGGCGATATCGATTATCTAGTTTGTCAAGGCAAGCGCGCGGCTTATCTGTTTATCATACCCACTGTCCACCGGCGTGGGTCCGACCGATTTCTTCCCAAAATATTGTTCTGACTCCCTCTCAAAAATGGTACAGACATATTCCCTCGCATTAACCGAAGTAACTAATCAATACACTTGGTGTGTTTAAAAATAGTTTTCATTAATAATTCAAAATTCTCTACATTGTAAGCAATTTGGAAAGTACTTTGTAAGACATGATATTGCAGTATTACGTTAGACTGATCTGTTCGTTCTTCTTTGAATAGTTCATTTTTTGTCTTTTTTGTCTTTTAGTATTGGTTGGGCGGATAGCGGAAGAATTTATTTTAATTTTGCTATCTATCTGTACTTAAAATAAAAATACAAACATGTGACGTTTAAAAGCAGTTGTTGAAATTTACGTTCGTCGTTCGAAGTGCAAAAACACTTTTTTTCAGCTCATATAATTGGTGGGGAAGGGCTCGTGATTAATATAAACTCATATGTGAGTTGGTTCAAATCAACCAATCATGTGCGTAACTTTTTAAAATTTCAACCAATGACAGCCTTCATTCGCGAACAGATTATAGCGTTTGTTTCATTATCACGTCCTCTACTTTTCTTATGTTATGATCAGGCTGTAGTGCGCTGACAGATGCGCAACAGCTGACTCAGTAGAGCCGCTATTCAAATGTCAAGTATGGCTGACTCGCTTCGCTGAAGCATCTAATGCTGAAGAGGGAAGCAAGAGGGAAGCCTCAGAACACAGAATGCAACATAAAATGTGGTTGGAATCAGTTTCACAAATTTTGTATTGGACCAAATTATAAATTATCAGCAGATATTCCAACTATTGACATTACCAACATCTTAACAAGTTGGATGTCTGTACTCATGCTACATATTTCTTTTAAGAGGTTAGTAATTGCAATACAACTTTTAAATAACATTTCATATATTCGTTTAATTGGTGAAACAGTCTTAATAAATGCAGCTAGTGATAGTCAAATTCTCTCGTCACCTCGTGTTTCGAGAATTTATCGATAATTTGACAATCACTCCTGGCATTACTTATGATAATCACAGAGTTCTCTCGTTGAACCATGCTTGGCCGAGATGGAATCGGCAACACTTGACATTGAGACGAGTGCAACTAACGTACGTATTTACCAGCATTTTCACCTGTCTTTCTCATTTCGTACATTTGCACATGCAGTGGAAGTCTTACATCTTTTCCTCTCACTTATGCAGTCGGGTTTCCTCAGCCAGTCATGATGCATTTCCTATATTTTGTCCTATACCTGGTTGTTTAGTTCTCCTCAAAGTGTAGAAACTTGGGCTGTCACGGCCGGCGTGCTGACTACTAGCTAAGTTTATGTCTTCCGGGCTTGTAGGCCATCATCATGTTACCCTGAAGATACCAAGCGCAGTACTTGGCGAAACGTTGGTATTTTTTATGACTTCTAGGCCACGGCCTACAAGCCCGGAATAATAGTTTCCTCAAAATGTTTCCTTTCTCATTCACTAATCGCTCTATTCTATTCTTGGTGGTCCTCTTCCTTTCCCTCCCATACCTGTTTCTGTTTCGATGCTATTTGTGTCCAAACTAAGCATATTCCTTAATTGACAGTTACTTTTTTCTCGGACTGTAAATTTCTTTCGTTATGCACATAGGAAATGTAATTCTTCTTGACTTCCCTCTTTGTGAAGGAGTTTCCGTGGACGTCCACTTATATCTTCAACTGCTTTCTTTTAATACTATTTGTGATGATTTGTCTATTTAATGTTAGGTAATTTTCTAAATCATGTTTATGTTGCACGTTCTGTTCTATAATCAGTCATCGTTTGAATCAGTTTTTATAAAGCATTTACACACGTCCACCTCGTAACACAGACATGGGCACGAGAGGAGAAGTAGCGATTTATCTTGCCTTACTCACCCCACATTCTCCTGCCGAGTGAGAAACCTTATTTGGATACAGCACGTGAAGTGGTGGGTTCGTTCCACCTGCGTGGTAGTAATAATAATTGCTACACTGTTAACTATCTATTTTGTTTATTTTAAACATATGTTGCATTCAATAATTCTTACTGTGGTTAGGCAAATTACATAATCTTGAAGTTTATAATCTTCCTTTATCTTATGCACGTAATATCCTTACACTGCCTTATGATTAACATACTAAATTGTTTCTCCTTCACAATAAATAAAGCAGTAAAGTTCCATTGTTATTTAGTCTTAAAAACTATTTGATCATCGTAATAAATTCTTTGGTTCTGAATTTAATATTATCAATAAATAGAAGGGAGTTGAAACCTGTCAGCGGGGCAAGGTGATAAGGACTTCTTACTTCTTATGGGTAAGGATTAGAGAACGTGAAAATGTGATTATTTGGTGATTTAGTATCAACATTTGTCGATTGTGTGAGAGAGCAGAGTTTTGTATGGTATGACTTGGTCACTGCTATTTTGAGTATGTGATCGATTTGCACATATATGTACTACGCTGATGACATACCTGAAAGGCGACAGACAACCCGATTGATTAGGAAGAAGGCGAAGTGCTTGGGTGTGGCCCATATAAACAATCGTTTATCTTAAACAGTGACTCATAGCTAACCAGCCAGCCAGCCAGCCACCTACCTCTCTTATTTGGTTGGAAAATCATTTATTGTACATAAAACCAAATTTATCGCCCATTGTAATACAATGTTACAGAAGTGAGAAACACGTTTGTGCATGGGTACAATAGTTGCAACTCAGCTGGCGAGTCTAGCAACTGATACCTTGGCTTACTCACAGCCTAACTTGTTGCACATATGATAGTAGTAAACAATGTTTATTAATATTTGTGATGTTTATAACAGCTATGTTTTGAGATTTAACTGGTGAGGTATTGTCAGGTCAGATATCCATGTAACAGTTATGCTCTGTACCACCTCTTCTTCTGCGTCTCTTAGCCAGGAAGTCGAGGCTCCTATTTACTATTATTTCCCACTTCTCACTATGTAGGTGGGTAATATCACATTTATTTACTGCATTATATACAGGTGGCCCATACAAAGTATTACAGGTGGATACATCCTAAACGAAGACACACACGCACTCACACGTACACGCACACACACACGCACGCACCCACACACATACACGTACACGCACGCACCCACACACCCACACACGCACGTACACGCACGCACGCACCCACACACACACGCACGTACCCACACACACGCACGTACACGCACGCACACGCACGCACCCACACACATACACGTACACGCACGCACCCACACACCCACACACGCACGCACGCACCCACACACACACGCACGTACACGCACGCACGCACCCACACACACACGCACGCACCCACACACATACACGTACACGCACGCACCCACACACCCACACACGCACGTACACGCACGCACGCACCCACACACGCACGTACACGCACGCACACACCCACACACGCACGTACACGCACGCACCCACACACACGCACGCACCCACACACATACACGTACACGCACGCACCCACACACACACGCACGTACACGCACGCACACGCACCCACACACACACACGCACGTACACGCAGGCACGCACGCACCCACACACATACACACGCACGTACCCACACACACACGCACGTACACGCACGCACCCACACACATACACACGCACGTACCCACACACACACGCACTCACACGTACACCCACACACACACACGCACCCACACACACACGCACGCACACGCACGCACCCACACACATACACACGCACGTACCCACACACACACGCACGTACACGCACGCACGCACCCACACACATACACACGCACGTACCCACACACACGCACGTACACGCACGCACACGCACGCACCCACACACATACACACGCACGTACGTACACGCACGCACCCACACACATACACACGCACGCACAGACACGTACACGCACGCCCACACACATACACACATACGCACGCACAGACACGTACACGCACGCCCACACACACGCACTCACACGTACACACACGCACGTACACGCACGCACGCACACGCACGCACGCACCCACACACATACACACGCATGCACCCACACGCACGCACAGACAAGCACGTACACGCACGCCCACACACACGCACGCACAGACACGCACGTACACGCACGCACGGACGCCCACACACACACACACACACACAAACGGGCTTTCCAAATTGTAATTGGGAAAATATTTCCGAGGTGTTGATTTTGTACCGAAATGGCAAACGTCATTCCTCCCCGAGGTCAGCCATTTAATCAACCAATCTTGCTGAGAGCTGCTCTTGCAAATGGAATATTAAACTAATACAAGTTTTCAGTAGATTATGAAGCTTTGCTATTGATCCATCTGGTGTGATGCGTGGAATTTAATAAAAGAAGCTGCAAGGTGCAGCTGAATGAATTCCCTGTGTTTGATTTAGACCTTACTACCTACATACTCGTATTAGCTGAAACACCCGGCATTGCCCTAGACTTGATGTTTACAAGTTAAAGGTTGCACTTGTCCAGTAGCCTTACATTTCTTTGGAGACATTACAAAATACTATTGATACACTTAGGATACCAGAAAATACAAAATAAAAAGTGAATCGAGAAAACCGTGTGAATGTAATATGTTGCATTTCTATTTCAACAGAAAATATGTATTGTATGTTGAAGAGCGTGTAGAGAAAGACATGTGAATGTGTTAGGTAAAAGAAAAGAGAGTACGGAAAACCATGTGAATGTAATGCGTTGCATTTCTATTTCATCAGAAAATATGTATTGTATGTTGAAGAGCGTGTAGAGAAAGACATGTGAATGTGTTAGGTAAAAGAAAAGAGAGTAGGGAAAACCATGTGAATGTAATGCGTTGCATTTCTATTTCAACAGAAAATGATATGTATTGTATGTTGAAGAACGTGTAGAGAAGGACATGTGAATATGATACACAAAAGAAAGGCGAGTAGAGAAACCGGTGTGAATGTGATAAGTTACATTTCCGTCATAAAAATTGCATGAGTTGTATGTTGAAGGGCGAGTAGAGAAGGACATATGAATGTGTAGCAAGTAGGTGCGGATGATGACGATGGGTTAACTGATGTTGGAGTTATCAACTTCATACATCCATTTACCTATGTATGTATATGTTTATTTCCTTGTGCTTTCCCAATGACGGGTTGAGAATGATAATGTTGAAACAATTGTGTCGTATTCTTGGATAATTTCCCCAACTTTTCACAATTTACGCTGTTGAAAGGACGTTGGCGCCAGGATCGATCCCAGGACCTTAAAGACCGCAGCAAGAGTGGAAAACAAACAGCTACGATGGCAATTTGTGGAGCAGAATTAGAGCTGACGCCCGTTCCAATTAGCGGTCCATTGTGAGAAACTGCTTTTCGCATTTATCAGCACTGTAGTCCAAATTGTCCTTTAATCTTATGAACAGGCTCTGTATGAAAGACAAGGGCTTTACATGCCTCTGTATCATGTGCAAACTACCAAACTGCACCAAAATTCTTATTTAAGATGCGGCACGAAGATTTTGAAGAAAATTGCTCCACCCTGAACTAACCTTTACATGGAAAATTTTTCGAAAATTTTGATTTTCTCGAAAATGGCTTTAACGATTTTGATTAAAATGTCGCATGTTTGAGATATTTTTATGACATATGACGTATATTTTGCATTTTCTAGCTATAGCCTATGTACTCTTGTTTACTCTGGATGACTTTTGTATAACTAGTAAACCATAAGAGATAGACCAAATCTTACTATACAAAAATGTAGATCTCGCTAAAACAGACAACTTATGTCCGAATAAATTTTGTTGTAGAGTGAACCGTTTCGGAGGTATTCCTTGTTATTTGTGCGAGTTTTGGAGTACCTACTTAAACTTTCGTCAAATAGAAGACCGTGATTCATTTTTACTTTCTCTGCTGCGTGTAGTAAAGTAAGAGGAAGTACTGTATCCCAGGCAAACTTTCGATGTCGAGATTTTACCGGAAACATGTTTTGAGGCCCCTGGGGGGGGGGGGGGGGAAGCAATTTTAGAAAAACGTTCGTGTCCGTCAATCTGTGGACATCATAACTCTAAAACGAAAAGTCGGTTGAAAACCAAATTTGTTATTTAAGGTTAATGTCTTTCAAGGATGCGACATGAAGATTTTGAAGAAAATTTCTCCACCCTAAAGTACCCTTTACACGAAAAACTTTTTGGAAATTTTTTATTTTCTTTTGATTAAAATGACACATGTTTGAGATATTTTTATGACAGATGAAATGTATTTTTTTTTTTTTTTTGAATTTTCTGGCTATAGCCCGTGAAGTCGTATTTACTCTGGATGATTTTTGCATAAGTGGTAAATCGCTCAAAGCCTGCTGTATTCCCCTTGTACCTACAAGGAAATAAACGATAAGATAATTTGTACAAATGTTTATCTCAACTAACACGAAGAAGATATAGGAATAAGACTTTGTAAGAATGGTTAGTACAAGAGTAGAGAAAGTCATGTGAGTGCAGCACATCAGAATTTTATGTGCATCTCTTGATTAGTTGAAATGTCGTGTTTTAGTAGCATAATGTTGACATTTGAACACTTGTGTTTGGGGAAGAAACAAGGAATCCAAATGTGTGAGTAAGGAGAGGAAGTAGAATGGTGGGATTTGAGTTTACGACCATAGAGGGAGGAGAGTGAAGAAAAGAGGTCACACCCCCACTAGTGTGAGGTGCAGCTGCTACTGCCCTATCTCGGTTCATTACCTCCCCCCCCCCCCCCCCCTGTATACCTATACAAACAATAAGAATAAACCGTACGTCTTTATTACATTAATAATGTATTCACCAATTTGGAACGAATATGAACGTAAAATAAAGCCCTTAGACATTTTAAAAATCTGTGGAGGACTTCTAAGGCTATTCCCAAAAAATCTGATGTGTTGCACTCACATGACTTTCTCTACTCTTGTACTAGCCATTCTTACAAACTCTTATTCCTATATCTTCTTCGTGTTAAGATAAACACGTGTACAAATTATCTTATTGCTTATTTCCTTGTAGGTACAAGGGGAATATTGTGCGATAGTCAAATGTTCTAAAGCTTTGGGATTCTGTTGCCTTTGCCCACTTAACATATTAAAAAACTGAACAACGATGATCCTTTTCACGAAAGTTCTAAGTTTTCAGAAACTCGCACACATAACAAGGAATATCTCCGAAATGGTTCACCCTACAAGAAAATTTATTGAGACATAAATTGTGTATTTTAGCAAGATCTACATTTTTTGTATAGAACGATTTGGTCTATCTCTAACGGTTTACCAGTTATGCAGAAGTCGTCCAGAGTAAATACGACTACAGGGGCTATAGCCAGAAAATTCAAGATATACATTTCATTTGTCATAAAAATATCTCAAACATATGACAGTTTAATCAAAATCGTTAGAGCCATTTTCAAGAAAATCAAAATTTTCGAAAAATTTTCCATGTAAAGGGTAGTTTAGGGGGGGGGGGCTATTTTCTTCAAAATCTTCGTGTCGTATCCTTGAAAGACATTAAACTTAAATACCAACTTTGGTTTCTAAGCGACTTTTCGTTTTTGAGTTATGCTGTCCACAGACTGACACACAGACACACACACGGACCTTTTTCTAAAACTGCTTTTTTTTTTTTTTTTGGATTCAGGGGGCCTCAAAACATATATTTCCGGTGAAATCTCGACATCGAATTTTTGGGTGGAATACAATACTTCCCCTACTTACCAGTAGAGAAAGTAAAAATGCATGACAGGTATTTCGTTTGTCATATGATGTATGACTATATGTATAAGTGGGTATCATTAATCGTAGCCGTTAGATGCATTTTTGAGAAACTAAACATTTTGTATGTAAGCATTAGATTGTAATGAGGGGAATTTTCCTTAAAATGATGTTGTCACATTGAACCTGTGAAAATGCTGAAATTTGGTATTAGGTGTATAGTTTTTGAGTGATTATGTGTAGGTAGATGAAGGACATACGTCGTGTAGTTGAAAGTAGGCGTGCTGGTAGAGCATGCATCAGCATGGCACAGGAAGGCTCTAATTAATGGTGTGGTGGGGACATTTCGCTTGTCTGTCCTTTTAAATGGGAATGCAGTGTCTCTACTCCCACCTTACTAGCCAGTTTCAGTCCACAGCTACAGAAATAACTGCAATAAATTCCTGATTTCTTCCACTAAGTAAGAAACCATTAGCCAGGCAGTTGCGTGTTAAGGAAGTCAGGGTAGCTAATGCGATTAGGCGTTCCGGCGAACACCTCTGAAAATTAGAAAGAAAAGGAATTTTAGTATCTGGGAGGTTAAAGACTAAAACTTGTTTCAGATGCGAATAAAACAAATAAAAAATAAGTCATACGATTCAAATACGATATAGCAGTTTTTCCTTCCCTTATTGGTTCTTTAAACTCGATATTTATTCCACAATTTGTTATTTTAACACAATTACTTCTTCATATTCTAATTTCAAATATTTCTCTCCTAATGCCATATAGTTCAATTAAACTTCCATTATTCTTTGTTTCTGTTAGAATTACACTAGCTAATTTTTGTAGTGTTTCGATGGTTTTAATGCGTACTTTATTTCTTAAAGCATTTAGTTCAGTCAGAGTTTAGGTTTGGCCCTGAACCCAAGTTAATTGGCCTAAACCATACTTAGTTGAATATGCAAAGTAACCTCTATGTTCTAAATGGAATAAATGCATTTCTGCTGACGATCTTACCTTAAATACGAGAACTCTGCTAATTTTGGTATCTGTTTGTCATCTTGAAATATCGCGCTCAACACACTTTCTTTGTTCTTCGTTAACGATCTGTTATTTGTGAAATTTCTCTCCATCCATTTATACTATCAGTGTTTAATTTTATTTCTCTCTTCTAATATTCCATTTTGCTGTGTTCAGAATACTCTTATGCCATGTTCATTGCCGTAGTTTTTCTCCGGCTGTATCTGTAATTGGGATAAACTTTCAATTGACATTAGCACATTTTGTTGTCGGATGCAGTAGACTAAGGCGATAATCAGATCGCCCTAAACTGGCACCGGTTTCATCTGATTTATGTTCCATTACAACTGTTGTAGAATGTTTTCCGGTCTAACACAAAATGGAGAAGGAAATACAAAGGAGAATATCTCTAGCCTGGAAGGCATCTTGGGCTCTTAAGTTCATACTGTTGGACAAAGCGCTAAGCAGACGAAATAAATTTCAGATGGTGGAAATCAGTGTGTACCCTGTGTTGGTCGCTATCAGCACATCCAAATATGCTAAGGGAAACTCCCGGGAGTATCTCTGAAAGACAGACTCGCTACTGCGAGATTAAACCAGTTATGAATCAGACAAATGGGGAGGCCAGAAGACAACAAGCGGTATAGGAAAACGACTACAAGGAAGAAGCGACTGCAAATCCGTGTAGAGACTAAACAGTGATCTTCATTTCCAATATTTATTTTACGAGCACATAATGTAAGGAGCCATGGGCAACGGCTTCTGTTGAAGACGTTCATTGTGAAGCTCTGGCTGAGGAACACGTGCGTTTGTTAACCACCACCTCAGAGGTTGTCGAGAAGGATGGATCAATGCGTGTCTCAAGGGTACCTACCAACCCCTCTCTGCGGAAACGGAAGTGCTGCACAACAATTTCATGGCCACCGCCCTCTACTGATGTGATTGCTAAATGGAAATAAATTGCCAATTACTCTAATGTACGTACACAAGTCGAAGAAACGATACGGACCTCTTCTCTCAGAGTGGAACAACATACTTGTTGTAGCGGGGAAAACGATCCAACTTCACTAAATCTGTCTTTGCACACCCTCCACTCACATGAGATTATCTACTCTTACTTTCTTTGCACAAGTCACCTTATTCCTTATTTTCTTGTACGCTTTGTGCGATAGTCCAATCTTTTAAAGCTCTTTGCACGCTTAACATATAAAAAATGAATAACGATGTTCTATTTTACGAAAGTTTCTCACACAAATAACGAGAAATATCTCCGAAATGGTTCACAGTGGGAAAAAAAAAAAAAAAAAAAAAAAAAAAAAAAAAAAAAAAAAAAAAAAAAAAGAAAGGTCAGACTTAAATTGTGTGCTTTAGAAAGATGTACATTTTTTGTATAGTAAGATTTGGTCTATCTCTTATATTTGTCAGTTATACTTAAGTCATCCAGGATAAACAGGACTGCACGGGGTAGGTAAAAACAAAATACTCAAAATATACATGGTATTTTTCATAAAAATATCTTAAACATGACATTTTAATCAAAAGCGTTAGTCATTTTCGAAAAAATCAAAATCTTCGTGTCGAATCCTAGAAAAATATTAAATCTAAATACCAACTCTGGTTTTTAACCGACTTTTCGTTTTTGAGTTATGCCATTCCTATACACATGCGCGCGCAGAACTTTCTCTAAAAGTACTTTTTTGTATTCAGGGGACTCAAAACACATATTTACGGTAAAATCTCGATATCGAACTTTTGAGTGGAATACAATACTTCCTCTACTTACTATACGTAGTAGAGAAAGTAAAAATTGTATATATGTGTTTATACTATCTGCATTAACCTCATTATTTTTTGTCAAACTTCGAATTCTTCTCCCAAAAATGTTCCTGATTGCACAACTTGAGGCTTTATCTCACCCCCCCCCCCCGAGTGGGCGGGCGCCCCTGCATATGCGTTTGGCCTACCGCATCCTTATAATATCAAAGCAATGTGTAATGAAGTGCCCCGAAGAATGATGTCTGGAGAAAACTTGAATATGGGAATTTAGCGAGCGAGCTTGAGAAGCGCCTCAAAGGTCGAGTGAGTGAGTGAGTGAGGCGTGGGCATGTTTGCGCTGGGGATGAGCACAAATAATACATCCCATTGACCTTTTCGACACATTCACCCTTCCTTACACGCACGCACGCTTAACAGATTTCCTCCCGCGATAAAAACCACCAACATTTTCACAAAACTGACGTCATCCCGTGAACATATGTCATTGCAAGCTGCCACATTCTCCACGCACATTCCCAGCTTTCGCCGGAAATCTGTTTTGAGGCCCCACTGTACAAATATATTCCACCCAAATATTCGATGCCGAGATTTCACCGGAAATATACGTTTTCAGACCCCATAAAAAAAAAAAATTAGAAAAAGGCGCGTATATGATTAGCATAACTGAGAAACGAAAAGTCCGTTGAAAACCGTAGTTGGTATTTAACTTGAATATCTTTTAAGGATGCGACACAAAGATTTTGAAGAAAACTCCTCCACCCTAACCTACCATTCACATGGAACATTTTTCCAAAATTTGGATTTTGTCTAACGATTTGGATTAACATGGCATAAGTTTGAGATATTTTTATGGCAAATGAAATGTATATTTTGACTTTTCTGGCTATAGCCCATGTAGTTCTGTTTACTCTGCATAAGTTTTGCATAGAGAGAGAGCAAATCTTGACTGTACAAAACATGTAGATCTTGCTAAAACATACAATTTATGTCCAAATGTATTTTTCTGTGGAGTGAACCATTTCGGAGATATTTCTTGTTACTTGCGTTACTTTTGCAAACTTAAGCTTTTCTAAGATGCAAGGCCGTTATTCACTTTTATCTGTTTTAAAAGATTTGACTCGCTCAAAAACGATATTCCCATAGTCCCCTTGTATCTACAAGAAAATTTAGCAATAATTTGTACAAATGTTTATCTCAAGTAACACGAAGATATAGGAGTAAGAATAGTTAGTACAAGAGCAGAGAAAGTCATGTGAGCCCGTCTCTGATCTAGGCAGCAAGTACGTAGACTGAAAGAGCTGTTCAGAGGATGGTGGTTTTGGGTGCGTTGCCAGCTTGTTTGGTTACGATTCGACTGAAAAATGTTGCTGGTGTTATGTTTTGACATGTGTATTGTTGAAGGTTTTATTTTAGTTCGGTTGCTATCATTTTTTGTGCTTGAAGCGCATATGGCTCCTTCCCACAAGATGTTTTGCACGCCCCAGTTTGTTTATACGTCAGATCAGAATCTTGTATATTAAAATGTGACAGATATAACTTAGCAAAGGCTTCTACGTCATAGCTCGGCTTTTGTTCTGGGGGGCATCGCTAATCTTGTTATGGTGGGACAAGGTCAGGAAAGTGTGTCCAGGCGATACTGCACTTCTGTGTGGCGAAATTTCGGATATCTTTCAAAGGACGGTCGGGGCTAAGCTACTTCACACCTTATACCAGGCCGACGAGCAAACGGGAGACCTCACGTGACTAACAGTCGGCAGAACCAAAGGAGCTTTTCTTCTGAGCTTTCGAGAAAGATCTGGCTACGTCATCGCCGACGTGTTGGAAGGAGTTCGCAGAAGGTCCGTGTGAGTCGTCCCGAGGCGAGGAAACAGCAGAGTTAGAGTTACAGTTACGAACCTGAGTATGTCAGTGAGTGCGAGACAGCTGTGCATGTGCCGGTGCGTCGTAAACAAGATTTAACGAGCGTCGAGTGATTGCATCATGGGAGTTAATGTATGAGAGATAGAGAGGATTAACGAAGACAGTGGAAGCAGTGAGTCAGTGTTACGAGAAGTAAGTAGTTGAGTTGTAATATCACGAAAGATGTGGACTGTGTTAACAACGAGAAGAAAGCTCTATTTGTGTAAAAGTTTGGAAGATAATAAAGTGATAGTGGACTGATTTTGTCAAATGTATTGGGATTGATTGAATTGTCACGTTACATTTTCTGACACATAAGAACATGGCGCATGGTCAACGCCGGGCAGTCGAAGTAGCAAACAGATAAGCAGCGCGTTTGATAGGCGGTATTGCCAAATAACCTGATTCGTCTTCATGTTTTTGCATGAATTTCCCTCCATCAAGCAGAGGCCTAAGAGCGTTCTCTTACAATGTCTTCGTCCCATATGTTCACAACAGGATAGTTCTAGTTCGAGATAGAGCTGGCGTAAGTAATTTTTGCCAATCTGCACGATGTGAAAAAATTATTTTCGTAAACGTGCCGTTACGGCTGTTGCAAGGCGACAGTAACCATATTTCGGGCTGCAATGTCCAACAACGTCTCGAGGAGTGCATACCGAAGTAAATAAATGGACAGAAAGTAGACAGTGGGACCGGCAAGTACAGTGTACGGAGTGGAAATGTCATGTGATGTTCAATCGAGCGAGGTAACTTGACTTTATCCGAGTAGTGCAGAAGTTCCGTGCAGCTCTCGTTAGCTAGCTTTTGTTGCGTTACATCTAGCTTCTTTTCTGAAGACAATGTGCTTAGAAGACGGGTATAGGGTAAGTTTAAGCCCTATCTTTGGCTCATTTGAGCATTATTTCATTCATTCATCGTGCGAAGTGACACACGAAAATAAAATATGTTGAACTCTGAATATACCTAATGCGTCTCCTCTATAGAGCGTACCTTATCGCTGGACCGCTGCGTCCTCCAGCCGCAGTCAAGCCCATGCACTGTCTGTCCACCAGCTGATGTTCTTAGGGGCATGAAGGGGTCAAGGTAAAATGGATACTTAAATGTAACAGGTGACTTATTGCACGATATAACGCTCGAGTAAATATCACTTGAGATTGAAACAGACTGACATCTTTTTGAGAAATATAGAAAAGGTAGAAAATGATCAGTGGGAAAAAGACGGAATACTTGAAAGTGTCATATATGTTTTATAAGCTAAATATACTGCATGAACTGAAAATATGATTTAGGTTGTGCTATTTTGAGCGAGTTCTTTGCTTTAATTTAGCGTAAATGCAAATTGCAAGGTTCGCACTACTATCGTAAGCGCGACTGGAAGTACAAATGTAGCTTTAAATATCGCTGTGTACCTGGAATTGTTTATTGACGTACTGACTGAAACCATGAGCTGGTGAAGAGACTGTAGGAGTGCAGGATGGGATCTAACGCGCCCACTTCCCCGACCATAAGGCCATTACTTGACCTTTTAGGGACGGCACCTTACCATAAGGAAATCTCCTCGAACCTAGCTCGCCTGCGCCAGAGACGCTACGGGGACAGTAAAAATAAACAAAAGAAATAGCAATATTTATAAAAATAAAAGAATTGTTAAGTGGTATATGTGATATTTCAATGTATGCTGTCCAAATAGAGCAATATACGTAGGAAGTTTACGTTGTGAATATCTACAGTTGAAATACATTTTGAAATACCCCAGCAACAGCCCTAAGTGGGCCAACACCTACCGCATGGCCGCTACTTCTTTATTCACGTAGCTCCTCAATTCCCCCCCCCCCTCCCCCAGGGACATGACATGACCAGACATCTCATCGGGAGAAAGTCCCCTCCTTGGTACCAGGGATTGAACCCGAGTCCTCCGTGCCAGAGGCAGCCGCGCTACCACTGCGCTACGGGGGCACCCACATACACATCTATAATGTTATAGCTGCTTTCATACATTTCAAAAAATTATCTTTTGACACGCCACATTAATTTGTACTTCAAAGTGCCTTTTTGTTTGTTTGTTTGTTTGATACGGCGCACTTAAATAAAGGAAGCAGAAATGTGTGTGACTTGTGCTATGATTTGCAGAGCCCCCGGCAGCTCTGACTCTGATGATAGGAGGTATAAATAAGCCTGCAGAGGGTTTCCTCATTAGCTGACTGCGCTGCGGTGTGCTCCCACCTCCCACCTCCCAACCCCTTGGAATTTGCATCGGTCCCGAGATGAATGTGAAATGCCTTCTTTTTCACTGATTGAGCTTGGGTAAGGAACGTGCGCCGTTGTCATGGAGACACCCCTCTGCCGCCGTCAGCTGAAAGGGAGGGTACTCACATGCATAAAAAGTGGCCAGTGTTCCTGGTACAAGGTATTGGAATTGATCAAGAACCAACTGTCACATATTTCCCCATTACCGTGCTCTATTGTTTAGTGGTTTAGTTTCCTATTAGTTTATTTGATATAAAGAATTGTATTTCGTGTTTCAAAGTTTGAACATAATACTAAGTTTAAAACCAAAGAATTTATTATGTTGATCAAATATTTTTTATTTTAAGGTTAAATAGCAATGGAACTTTCTTGCTTTATTTATTGTGAAAAAGAAACAATTTAGTATGTTAATCATCAGGCAGCGTAATAATATTACATGGATAACATGAAGGAAGCTTATAAACTTGAAGATTATGCAATTTGCCTAATCACAGTAACAATTATTATGTTTAATATAAGCAATAGTTAATAATGGTGTGGAAATTATTACTGCCACTGCACGCGTTGTATCACTCGACAAGAGAATGTGGGGTGAGTGAGGCAAGTTCAATCGCTACCTCTCCTCTCGTGCCCATGCCTGGCCTAGGAAATACTGTCAGTGGTCACGTGATAGAAGCTAATGACGTCACAATATAGCAACATGTCGTGTAAAGTCTGTAGATTAACATCCTCGGCCGTTTTTGTTGTAGTTTAGCAGTTTCAGCTTTAACAGTGACCCTCGTAAAACAGAATTTCGCAACAAACTATTCGATCCATGGTTTGAAAGTTCGTGATGTACAAACTGTATGAAACCGCAGTGGGTTGGAAAAGTCATGTGAGTGCAAATTAATTGTTCTATCACACTAGTCAGGTGGAGAAGGTGGTAAAGGAATAGAGTGAGACTGCCATAACCATTAATTGCCATCTTTAAAAATAGTCAATATACTAGCATAGCAAGATCTCTCCATTTTCAATAATTAAATTGGGCATGTAAATTAATTTAGGACATTTGTTAGGTTATATTATATTTAGAAACAAATATTAGGTTTTAAGATACTTCAGTGACAACTTTGTATGTTTGATTCATACAGAGGAATTAAATCACTAATTTTTATACCACTTAACGATATTTAACGTCTACTGCGAGGTTTATCCCCACCCCCACCCCACCCCGACCTCTGACCCCAAGCCTCTAGTCTGTACTTTGTTGTGCCTGATATTTACAGAAACGAAACCCCGATTGAACATCAAAGAGAACGAACGGCTACTGGACAGGTAATATTTTCCAGCACGCACACACACACACACACGCACACACACACACGCGCGCGCACACACACACACACACACACACACACACACACAGAGTGACAGCAACATTCCTTTCACAACCTGCATCGTGAGATAAGGCTTCCAGTATTGCATTCCACCCAAAAATTCTCCAAACAGCGTGCCTCAAAACCCAAAGTCGGATAACCCACATCTTCCAAACATGCGACACCAAGATCTTACCCCTTAGTATCCTTTACATGGAATATTTTCCAGCTGTTTTATTTTCTCAAAAATGATTTTGATTAAAAATATTACTCATAAATAACATATTACTACTCACAAAATGTACAGACATGCAAAATAATTGAGCGCTTAGGAGAGTAGAATATTTATACATCCCACGTCGTGTTGCTGCGCGGTTTACCCAAGCTGATATTTCCAACATGCAGCTAAGTTTATTGATATTTCTGTTCCATATGCCATTGAGATTGCTTCAGACTTGTTTGGGAAGTATCTGTAATTGAATGCTCTTTGGCATGAGGTGACGTCATGGATACGCCCCCCACCCCCCTCCCCCCCAAAAAAAGTAACAGACTAGGTTGAGAAAGGTTAATATTGAAAGTGTAAAGTGTAGTGTAATTCTGTTAAGCCAACTGAGTGTAAACCTATAGGAAACAAAGTCTTACTGAGAAATTGAGTAAAGTTGCACTGGTGTCAGACGTGGGATGAACCCACGCCCACAAAGTTGTAGTGTAACTTCACTCAATTTCTTAAATATTTACTTTAGTTTTACTCAGTTGGCCTCGCATACACTAGTTTAATAGAATTACACTACAGCTTTGACTGTTAATGTTTCCTAACCTAGCAATGTCACCTCGCGCCAAGGAGCATTCAATTGTAGATGCTTCCCAAAGAGGTCTGCAGCAATGTCACATCACCGTCATACGGCAATACCATATGGAGCAGAGACTATCAGGCATGTTGGAAATATCCACTAGTGTAAAGCGCGCTGCAGCTGTAGTTAGCCATGCTCTTTCTCCTGGTCATTAAAGCCACTGCATAGCGAATAGCTCTTAAAAGATTTGACTATCACTTAAAGGATGCTGTATTCCCGTATGCACATTCCCGTGAAGGTTTCTTGAGCTAGTTGTGAAACAATTTAGATGACGATATGTATGAAGTTGATAAACACCAAACCCTGTTGACCGATCACCACGAGAATTGCTCCATAGGTATAAGTGTTTTATCATGGAGAAGGTTCTTTTAAGATATAGATTTTATTATGCAATGCATTCACAAGGTTTTTTCTACTCAAACTCACATCCCTCTTCTACAAACAGGTCATACAATTTTACCTATGTTTCAAATAAAAATGTAACATATTACTAGCAGCTTTTCTTTTCCTAACCTGTTCACATGTCTTTCTCTACTCGCTCTTCATCTATCAATTCACACCATTTTCTCTATGATTGAAATAAAAATGCAAAAAATGCTTTTGGTGGTGTGTTCCCGGCGTTTCTAACTGTTTAATAGTTTTAAATATTTGCAAAGATGACGAGCAACGCCGGGTGTTTCAGCTAGTACGTAATAAAACCATGTCTGTAAATGTTTATTAACATGGTGATAGATAGAGGCGATGTGAATGCAAGTGGCCTATGACGTGCCCAAGTATTTGGGACGGTATAAAGCCCAGGGGATTCCTTTGTTGCCTGGAGGTGGGATATGGGGCGTGACAAGAGAAGATCAAGCTTGTGTTGGCAAGCGGAATGAAAGGAAAATATAAGGTCACTGGCGAGCCAATGCTACTAGACTGTCAAATAACATTTGTTCGTCTTATAATGGTCTTGATGCTATCGTGCCTGGCAAGCTGAAATTCTTGCCTGCACTTTGTACATTTGCAGTTCTTACGTTTATAATATATTTAATCTTCCAATTCGTGCTTAGTGTATTAAATTTCACTAAAAAATTCACTAGACAGAATATCTACATGTGTGAGACCTCATGAATACAAAAAATCTGACGGTGTTACACTCACTTGAGTAATCATTCCTATATTGCTGTAGGGGAAAGGGGAATATGAGAGAAAATTCAGTAGTTGGATAACTTCCTATTTTATGTTTGTCATAAATACGCAGCCTGCTAATAGGTCTGCAGAAAAAGACAATTTTAAATATGAATGACAAAGGATAAAAAATCATATAATGTAAAATTATTTGATACATAAAACGTAATAATCTACAAAATTACTATAAAATTTGGAAATAGGCCAGCTGCTCATTTTAGAATTATTTATTTGTTTAATTTAGTGCAATATGCAGCTGATTGTGTAATATGTACAAAGAGGCAGGGATAATGTGTACACCAGTATCTTCTAAAACACTTAGTTGCAATTCAGAACGTCGGAACAAATTAACAGGAAGTTCAGTAGTTAGTGCACATGCACCAATCACTTTCCAATTTGAAATTTTGTACTTGTCTCTTAAATAAGGAATGCAAGGCGCAATACTGAGTTCTTATCCTTGTCACTCTGCTTAATGTGGTCTACATTTCTTCTAAATCGGATCGTAGGGTCAAAAATTAATGTATTTTGTTACATGTCAATTTCAATTACATCTATTCTTTCACAAACATGAGGTTAGAAAATATATTGTCAACGGAAATATCGCCATTTCGAAACCATCACAATGTAAGCGTTTCAATAAATCGTAATTAATTATTTCTGGATATAAAAGAATCTTCTTACTAATATCTGCACAAAGTAATACGTGTCTTTTAAACTTAAACGAACAAGAAATATGTAGATATGTTACCAACTAATAAGTACAGTTCTTTTCAGCACTGTTGACAAAATCAAATGCCTTATCATGGTCTACAGTAGGCTTTGAGCGATAATTAAGTCTTTTAGCCTGGTCGCTTTGAAATTCTCTTCTCTTTGCACAGCTAAAATATAAAAGTCTGATGTATTGCACTCACATGACTTTCTCTACTCTTGTACTAACCGTTCTTACAAACTCTTATTCCTATATCTTCTTCGTTTTAGTCGAGATAAACATTTGTACAAATTATCTTATTGCTTATTTTCCTGTAGGTACAAGGGGAATATGGGAACACAGCAGACTTTGAGTAGTAGCCAAATCTTTTAAAGCTTACAAATTCCGTTCTGTTTGTACGGTTAACATAAAAAATGAATAACCGCATTCCATTCGACAGAAGTATAAGTTCTCCAAGGCTCACACAAAATAAGAAGGAATACCTCCGAAATGCTTCACTCTACCCAAAAAAAAAAAAAAAAAGAAAAAAAAAATTAATAATAATAATTTGGACATAAATTGTGAGTTTGTTTTAGCAAGATCTACATGTTTTGTATAGTAAGATTTTGTCTATCTCTTACGGTTTACCAGTTATGCAACAGTCATCTAGAGTAAACAGGACTACATAGGCTATAGCCAGAAAATTCAAAATATACATTTCATTTGTCATACAAATATCTTAAACATATAGCATTTTAATCTAAATCGTTAGAGCCATTTTCAAGAAAATCAAAGAGAAAGAGAGACGTATAGACAAATTCGTGTATATATTAATATACAAATTCATTGTTATTAAGACGGTGAACTGTGATACAAAACGCTTGAAGTGAAACAACATAACGCAGTTTGTTCGAAATGACGTCTGTCTCGAGTATGTAAAGGAATACCGTTACGAAATGGTAAAGGGTGTATTGTTTTAAACATGTTTACAAAATATAGTGAGAAATACAGAACACCATTAATTGTGTTATTTTTTATTTGACGTAAAAATGCAGAATATATCCATTTCTTCATTTTGTTCTATGGCTAAGCAAACGCTTGAAGTCTGTTCATGAAACAGCCATACTCGGCACTTGTAGCACGGTGTCGGGGAGGGATGGCAGGTGGAGGGAGGCAAGGGGTGTGGCACAGTTGAGCCCATGCCTGGAGCATACTTGAGGAAGTGGTGTTCTTTGATTTAACGCGTGCTTATTGTGGTACCAGAGATAATTGCTGGTTACTAATGAAAGCATCAAAGCTATTGTCGGAATGAACAATAGCATTTCTGCTATGAGCGAGTGGCGGGGATTATTACGACCGTTCCCAATTTGCATTTCATTCATGACTTTCACACTGATCACATGTTTTATTAAGGACAGGGTTTCAGCTGTTCCGTTGCTTGTTCATTAATGTTTAACAGTGGCTGTATATTCACAACTTGCTCAGTGGAACAGAAGCTCATGATTGTCCTACATTATCTTGTGATCCTATTTATGTATTTGCTTTCTCTGGTTTCACTCTCCGGGACACCTCGAATACCAAATTCTAGCCTTGTCTATGTAGAAGAATCGAAGAAACCACGTGGCCCATTTTCATGGTCGTATTCTTCCTTACGGACATGGGCTATAAAACGACTTTTAAATTTAGTTAATAAATTACTAAAACATTAAAAAGAGTTCACAAAGCGTATGTAGTAGAATGCGAACACAGAGTAACGTTTAAAATAATATACTTACAGAGATGGCTTTGAGATTTAGTTCAGAATACCTCGAAGTAGAAAAAACTTCCATTCCAAGCACGGTCACGATTTACCACCTCCGGCTGTTACTCAACTAACTCGAAATATTTTCAAAGAATTTAGAGATACCCATCTTAAAGAAGTAATTTGAGATAAGAAACGTTTGTTCAAATTTAGTAGTTACGGTTGTAAGGTTCCAAAATGCCAGTAAGGTACTCTAATATGAACCATTCGAGAGCGTAACACACGAAAACAAAGGGGCGTTTTAACCTAGGGACACACGAACGTTTGTTACGTGCGTCTTAGGTACGTAATATGCGCGCAGCTTATCTTTACAACATGCTCAGCGCGTTATCAAGGTCATGAAAGTAAAGAGAGCGTCTTAGCGGGGAGTAGAACTGAAATGCTAGAAACTGCGTGCGCACTAGCATAACAAGAGAATACGTGAAACACTTGACATTCAGCGCGTTCTGTTTCTCCATGTGCCTCTGCTATTGTAAATATGGATACAGAGCGATTAATAAGTAAGTGAGGTCGAAGTTCGTCCTCTGTTATGGGATGCAGCTTCTGATGAGAAGAAACTGACATTCGCAAATGATTTTAAAATGTGTGTAACAAATGTCTCAGTTGTGTTTTTAGACGTGAAACGTGCGCAATACGTGCGTAAAACGGACGCAAACACTGCGCTCATGTGTCCCCGGTGTGTGAGCAGGGTTGAGTAACTGTTGTTACTGTAAGGGTATGTTTAGGCACTAGGTGAAACGCTCGAATCGCGAGCCCTGTCTGTGTTAGCGTATGTCCAACCTTGTCTACATAATGAACGGATGTTATCCACTAAATAAGCTTACTAAATAAAAAATGTGTATCTCGTTACAACACACAATTTGTCAAATCCTTTTTTCTTTTGAGTGAACCATTTTCGGCATATTCATTCTTATTTGTTTAAATTTGTAAATACTAATACTTTCTTACTTTCTCTACTACGTATAGTAAGTAGGGGAAGTATTGTATTCCACCCAAAAATTCAATGTCGAAATTTTACCGGAAATATATGTTTTGAGGCCCTCTGAGTCCAAATAAAGAATTTTTAGAAAAAGTTCCGCGCGCGCGCGTGTGTGTCAGTCTGTGGACAGCATAATTAAAAAACGAAAAGTCGGTTAAAAACCAAAGTTGATATGTGTAAGTTTGTAAGAATGGTTAGTACAAGAGTAGAGAAAGTGATGTGACTGCAACACGTTTTCGACGGAGTGTATCCATTGCTTGCACTGCCCAGGTAGGTTCTATGTATCAGTTCCAAGGAGTTGATGGGATCAAGGTATGTTGTCTCCAGTTGCTGTCGCAGTTGATCAGACCTCCCTCACCACGCCGGTACCGGGGATTGAACCCGGATCCTCTGCGCCAGAGGTGGTCAAGACTATCTGTAAATGAAGATGAATTCCAAGTTAATTTCCATATTATGTAAAAAAATATGAAGCTTATACGTTTTTAAACACAAATATGGCAATACTTGGAGGACTGTCAGTGAGAGGTCAAGGAATTCAGTGTTTGGTGAATACTAGTGGGTGTTTCATTCATTATTTGGAATAGGTGGGACTGCAAGCACTACTCGCCTTCATTTAAACAGGGGAGGAGTTAACTGTAGCTGTGTAAGGTGGGAAGGAAGAATGAGCAGTGACCGCCAGCCACTCAGGCCGTTGGCATACCGCTCCGCTCGGAATTCAGTAATGATTCTCGCTGTCCTAAAAATAGACGCACTTTAATAGCAGTTGAATTACCCTATATTTTTGTGCTAGCGGCTCATGGGACACTTCTCGGAAATATCCTTCCTTCTGTAGGCACATTTCACCCAACTTTCACTGCGATTCACTCACTCTCATTTTGTTACACTTGCACTCACTCCTCATGCTCGTTTTCTTGTAGCTACAAGGACAATATGAGAATACAGTAGGCTTTAAGTTATAGGGCCGGTTGTAACTACATTTAAATTTCCAGTGACGGATATGGGATAAAAGGCTCCGCCGTGGCCGAGCGGCTAGACCGTATGTCTACCACCTGGGCGGCCCGGGTTCGATCCCAGGGAGCCGCGTCAGGGCGGGTTTCCCCCGCAACTCATTCCACCAATTGCTCCATCATCACCTTTCCATTCATAGATTTCGCCTGCATTTAGCATCATCCTCTTCCTCACTCTCATATTTGCAGGTGTTCACTTTGTCCTACGATGTGAGAGTCCTGCGTAAGGAGAAGGGAATCGGGTAAAGGAGAATATGGATAAAAAAATTTAAAATACCATTATACTTTTTTTTAAAAAAATGGAAACTATATCTTTGTAATACACCCCCCCCCCCCCCAAACAAAACCAACAGTAGAATCAGAAAGAATTCATTTATAGGTCTACTAAATTTCACACTTCTCGAGCAAATAGTTTCCCTGAAAAGTGCATTTAAACTGCTTAAAATTAATATTGCAAGCATAGCGCTTAAGACCTGATCGCTATGTAAGCGCTTTGAAATTATGTTGTCTTTGTATGGCCAAGCTAGGAAAAAGAACATGAAGCACCAGTTCCCATTCTGGGGGGGACCTAACTATTTGAAAAGTGAAACCAAAACAAAGAATATCTCGAAAATAGTTAACTCCACCAAGAAATATATATAACTTTTGTTTTAACAAGATCTACATTTTTGTACAGTAATATTTTGCATATCTCTTACAGTTTACCAGTTATTCAGAATGAAGGGGACCCAAAAAATTCAATATATACATTTAATTTGTCATGGAAATATATTAAACCTATGAATAAATTATGAATTAATTTTGTATAATTCGGTTGTCCACCTGGTAGACAAAACGTACTACACAAAACAGGGTAGACATCGTTAAAACATAGATAGCACTGTTTAGTAATTTCTTGTATGGGGTTAACCATTTCCGAGATATTGTTTGTTATTACTTTGAATTTTTAATACTTCGAAATATTTCTTGCCACTTTTGCGTAACTTGTATAAGTGGTAAACTTATTGCACATCTCGTTAAAACATGCAAAGTGACGGTTTCCGAGGTATTATTATTTGAATTTTCAAATAGCTAGTTTTTAAGTGCAGCATATGTTGTCCAACTGACATCGTTTAGCATCTTACTTTTAGTACCTACTTGAAATCTTCATAGGGTACCTACACAAAACGAAGTTTCTGGCGACTGCACAGTTCGCTGCATTTACAATGTGGCCCAAGGCGAACATCGCGAGACCTCACAAAAACATGGGCAAAAGTAGCTCGAGCAATTATTACAATTCGTTCACCATCAAAAACCCCTATTCCTTCTTTTAAAAAAAAAAATAAAAATAAATATAAAGTGCGCCTATTCTGGAAACATGGGGAAACATCTTATTTCAGTTAGTAAATAATTTAAAAGGATTTATAAAATCATGTAGATCCTCTTTTTACTTTCTGTACTACGTATACCCAAAAATTCGACGTTGAGATTTCACCGGAAATACATGTTTTGAGGCCCCCTAAATAATAAAAAGACATTTTCAGAAAAAAGTGTGTGTGTGTGTGTGTGTGTGTGTGTGTGCGCGCGCGCGTGTGTGGTGTGTGTGTGTGCGCGCGCGCGCCAGTCTGAACAGCATAACTCAACGAAAATTCGGTTAAAAACCAAAGTTGGTATTTAAGTTCAATATCTTTTAAGGTTGTGACACGAAGATTTTGAAGAAAATTCTTCCCTTCTAAACTACCCTTTACATGGAAAAGTTTTCGAAAATTATTTTCCCGAAAATGGCTTTAATGTTCTTGATTAAAATGCCATATGTTTGGGATATTTTTATAACAAACGAAATGCATATTTTGAATTTACTGGCTATAGCCCCTGTAGTCCTGTTGACTCTGGATGTCTTTTGCATAACTGGTAAACCGTAAGAGAGACAAAATATTACTGCACAAAAAATGAATATCATCCTACAACGCACAATTTATGTCCAAGTAAATTTTTTGTAGAGTGAACCATTTCTGAGATGTTTCTTGTTATTGGATTCAAATTTCAAATACTTACGGCTTTCTCAAATGGGAAGTTGTTTTCCCACTTTTTTACTTTCTTTTTCTCTTAGTCATGTCAAGAAAACGGAATTTGAAAACTATCACATAGCTACCAGCTCTTAAAAGATTGTCTCCTCCGAGCTCTAGGGGTAGTCTCTAGTTCCCAAGGTCACAGGTTCAAACTTGGTGGAGAGCGATGCGTTTTTTTCGGGCATAAAAATCCTTAACACGGCTTTCGTAAGAAGGAAAATAAAGCTGGTGGTCCCGTGTCATAGATATATACAATATTCTTGTACGTACAAGGGGAATATGGGAATACAATAGGCTTTAAGTGATAGTGACATGTTTTAAGTGCTGGTTGCTATGCGATGCATTTGAAATTCCATTCTCTTTGCGAAGGTCGAAGTCGATCTGACAGACAGACCCTATACAAAGAATTGACAGCGTTGAGTTTCTCTTGGTGTGTTGTTAACTCTCTTGAGCACTGAAGATGGTCTCTGCCGAACAATTTGCTAGGTATAAGTTTACATAAGCAGTTGAATGTAATAATCTCTCCCCTCTCCCCTCTCCCCTCTAGACGTTTTGCAATAAAATTACGCAGGTGCAGTGTTTCATCTGTCAAGCTACAACAAAGCTAGAATCTAAGAAGCCGAACTGGAAACGCAAAGAGCGACCCAATTATACAAGATCAAAGTTCAGAAAAGATTTGCCAGCATTTTTTAAAAATAAATTTTACACTAAAAAAGAAAGGGAACAAAAAGATTGCCGCCATAGGCAACAGTCTACGTTGCATATGCCTAAATCCAGCACTGGTTGCAAATGTTTTGGTAATTAACAATGTAATCTTACGAATTTAGAGATTAAGCATTCACAAGTTGAAATTATATGACTAACTTCTCTTCCTGTGTGTTTAAAAATAATCCAAGTGGATTTACAAAGTATGCGAGAAGTGATTGTGCATGAAATAATCTGTTAATGGGTGCCAGTTTTATTGTTTGATGATTCAGCTGCACGGCCGACTGTTTATTTCTAGAGCGAAATGTTATTACGTGTCCATCCCCTGTACAATTCAGCGTTTGTTTTCCTGTTTAAATCTACCGGCTCCTCGTATGTATTTTTAAAGTCAACCTCGCTTCAAACTTGACCTTGACGTTTTGGAGTCCAAATCCAACTTTAATATACATATATGTATATGAGTAAGACCGTTTCACAGAATAGATACACAACTGTGATATAACTCGGATCAGTCGTCTGTTTCTGTATAAGGAACAGTTGAATACTATAGTAAGGAAGTCACCGCTGATGTACGTGTGAGACTTCGCGCGCTGTCACGAATTTCCTTTATGTATAAAGACTCAAAACCCACTGTTTAACGATATGTTCCACAAGACAGGCCGCCGATATAACCTTTAGAGTTAAACGCGTGGTATGAATGGAACCATTTCCAAGATATTCTTTCTTATTGGTATAAAATATTTACCATTAATTATATTATATCCAGATTTCTAAAATGGGAGGTCTTTATTTATTATTAATTATTATTATTATTATTATTATTATTATTATTATTATTATTATTAGTATTATTATTTGTTTTACTTTCTGCCGTGTAGAGAATGGAATTTCAAAGCCATTACATAAGGATCAGCTCTTACTATGAGTTAAGCCTACTGTATTGTCATTGTACGTAGCTCCAAACGTTTATGTTGAAGGAGATAGAGGAATTTGACTAATGAATACCTACAAGGCAAGCAGGTTAGCTATTGAGAGTTGTGGCGAAATGTAGACGGTGGTGTATGCCCGTTAAAAGCCATTTCCCTCACCTCTACGTGGTGTGTTCCCCCTGTGTCTCTCCCCTTTCCATATCGTCCCCAAGAAAATGGATTCAGAGGGGAGCAGTGCAGTGTTGCCAACCCTACTACATTCTGCAACAATTGGCATGCCTGAGGTGTAAAAATTTACTCTCTTTGTAGACCCTGGCATGTTGACCACAAGCTCGTTTCGTACGGTAGTCTTAAGACGATAAGGAGAAATATGTTTAGAATACCACTTGTCAAGTAATATAGATGTTAGTGTTATTAAAGAGTACAAGTATTGTAGTTTAGTGCTATATTGCTTTTAGAAGTTGTATGGCATTTTAAAGCATATCGTGCAATGATTTAAATGTCTGTCTGTCTGTCGGTATATCTAGTTTGGTATAAAAGGAATCAGTTGTGCCAACACTAAAGTGAACTATCTTGTGATGCTGGATTGACTGCAAAGGAGCAGACCAAGTGTTATTTCAGCTTTTGTTGTTCAAACTCTCTTTCCTCAAATATTCGCTGTCGTCAAATTCAGTACCGTGCAAAGAATGGGATTTCAAAGTCACACTTCAGACCACTGTATTCTCATATTCCCATTGTATCTATAAGGAAACACAATAAAACCTTTTGTACAAATGCTTATCTCTATTAAGATGGCGTAGACAGAGAACCTTTTAAGAATAGCCTGTACAAGAATGAGTAGAGAAACTGTTGTGAGTGGAAGTTTACACTAATCGGTAATAGTGAAGAGGAAAATGCGTGAGGATGGACTTGCTATACTCCTGCCGAAATAACAAACACTCTTGAGGTAAACAAAGAAGAGAAAATAGATCCCATATTTTTACTGTGGTATCACTTTTAAAATGCACTAATGAATACGTTTAATGATTTTATTGTAATGCATTACATTTTTCACTGTTATTTGGAAATAGAAAATAATCACATTTTTAGTTTAAAGAAAATGAGTAGTTCTGCTGTGTGTATTACGCGGAGTGATACGAAAGAAGCGTGTTTCTTATACCTGATAGAGTTGTAGTCGAACGAAAGCCCATATAATTGGTATAAAACATTATCATAGGAGAAGTACCATGTTTTTAATTGGTCAGTGAGTGTAGGACTGTAGGACTGAAAGGCGCTCGTGTGTATACACTGCAGTGACGGTGTGTTCATTTGCAGTAGAAACATTTCCTCACCACTGTTTACATACATTTTTATTTTATTTGTGAAATATTCTTAATAAGTGCAGGTATTTTCACACGGTGCGCAACACATGATGTATAATACCATGGGGTACTTCGTTTCTGTTGTAATTTAAGTATTTAGTGTAGATATATTAATTTTGGCTGTATATTGAAGTAGTTCCTTATTTGTTACAGGTGAGTGGAAGTCACTTCGTAGTTTCAGTGAATACATGTTAAGTTCAGTAAGTAATATTTTCTATTTTTGGTATTTGCTCTCTGTTCATCATTTTAAATTTTGGGCATTATAGCAAAAGAATGTAGTATACATATAAATTAAAAAATACCAGATAAATCCACTCTTTCAAACTGACTACTCACTCCGATAAAGTAGTCCCAAAAATAATTTTTTCTTGGAATAATCCTTTTGCGCCTTGAGGTTCCAAAATATATCGTTCTTGAACTGATTTCAGTTACCAAAGTTTGTTAGTTTTACGTGTTATTTACAAGAGAACAAAGTTACAAACATTTTATTCAACATATTATCCAAAAAAGCACTTTTAGAAAGAGGTCTGCGCACGCGCATCTGTCAGTCTCACACACTGCCAGTCTTTGGGCAGAATTACTCAAAAATGAAAAGTGGAGTAAAAACCGAATTTGGTGTTTAATATCTTTCAAGGATGCAACACGAAGATTTTCAAGAAAATAGCTCCACTTAAACTACTCTTTACAAGTAACTTTTTTCAAACATTTTGGTATTCGCGGGAATAGCTTTGACGATTTGAATTAAAATGAGATATGTTCAAGATATTTTTTTACTAATGAAATGCATATTTTGAATTTTTTGGCTATAGTCCATGTAGTCTTGTATACTCTGGATGACTTTTGCATAATTGGTAAACCGTAAGAGATTAACCAAATCTTACTGTACAAAAATGTAGATATTGCTAAAACAGACAATTATGTCTACACACATTTTTTTCTAGAGTGAATCATTTCGGAGATATTCTTTGTTATATGTGAGAATTTTGAAAACAAACTTTCGTCAACTTTCTGAAAACTTTAAAAGATTTGACTATCGCTCAAAGCCTACTCTATTCCCATATTCCCCTTGTATCTACAAGGAAATAAGTAATAAGATAATTTGTACAAATGTTTATCTCAGCTAACACGAAGATGATATAGGAATGAGTTTGTAAGAATGGTTAGTACAAGAGTAGAGAAAGTCATGTGAGTGCAACACATCAGACTTTTTGTTTAAAACACTGTTTGAGTTATCAATTTTTAAAGTTATAGAACTTTTTTGAAAGAACTAAAAATGTCAAGTGACAACATAAAAACTATTTTCTTTTGAACCAGTGCTAGTAAAACAAAATTACATGACAGGTTTGTGAGTTGTAATCGGTTAGATGACAGTATTTATGTTGTTTGTGAAGTTGCATTGTGTGGATCATTTGGCATACAATAAACAAATACGCAAACGAAGAGAGAACTTTAAAATCATTTAATGCTTATGTAAGACAAGACAAAATTGAAAATAACCTTTGGAAAATCACATTTTCAGTATAGCAAGAGTGGTGTGGTATTATAGAATGTAATCAGCAATATTTTTTTTCGCTGGAGTAACAATTGCATTCGACATGCACTCTACAAATAATAGAATAGACAGGTGCAATGTCCACATAAGGGGAAGTATGCTGCACACAGGGAACACAGATACAACTGTGTAGTGTTCAACGTCCCCTTTTACTACTACGGCACCGCAGGCGGTGACACTGATGATACATGGAATGAAGATGGAGCATCGATGGAATGAGATGGCGGGGAAACCGGAGAAAACCCGCTCCAGCGCCGCTTTGTCCACCACAAATCCCACATGCGATTGCCTGGGATCGAACCCGAGCCGCAGAGATACACCTGCTGCTAAGGTTGTATACACATATGCACTCATCCCAGAGAATAACAAGATCGAAATGAAAATATGTTGCATTCACTTGATATTCTCTACACACTGTTCCACAACTTAGTCATATAAAAGCTTGTTCTTCATCTTCTTCTTGTTAACCGAATCCAACATTAATGAAGCAAAATTTCAGATTGTGTGTGTGTGTGTGTGTGTGTGTGTGTGTGTGTGTGTGTGTGTGTGTGTGTGTGTGTGTGTGTGTGACAGAGAGGGAGGGGGGGGGAGACGTAAGTTTAAGGAGATACCGTGAGTTCGTCCAGTCCCCTCACTTCACTTTGTTCGCAACGTAATTAGATATGTATGACGGAGGATGTTCTCCCGATGGGGAGTCGAACACCAGACGTCTCTAATCTCTTGCAGCTACAGCATACGTTACACCTCACCACTCGTTTCAGGTACAGCGCTATTTGTCGCACGTGTAACCTCTAGACATGCGAGAGCACTCGTCTGTATACCTGTATGAAATTTCCACACAGTTCCAGAACGTTCGAGAAGGAGAAACATCCAGAAGATTGTAGTAAACCGGAGATAGTGCTTATCTTATTTACGCTGGGTGAACGCCCTGCTTCTGACTCCCATAGTCGCTGCCTGGCATTACAGTAGGCTAAAATGAGTCACACTTGTAAGAAGGGCATTGCTTTGTTATGGCATGTTGAAATTGCATGTTCCACGCATGACAAAAGAACAATGTGAATATGTCTATCTCCTAGGTTTATCAATTATACCTAGAAAGGTAATGTGGTCTTGGTGTCGGGGGTTCGCATGGCGTACCTAGGGAAGTACAGCCAAGGATAAACACGCATCTGAGGAAACTTAATCTACAGTTTTGTACAGCAAGATGTTGTCTATCTTATTCAAAAGTCATCCACAGTAAACAGGGCTACATAGGCTATAGCTAGAACATTCAAAATATATATTTCATTTGTCATACAAATATCTCAAACATGATATTTTAATCAAACTCGTTAGAGCCATTTTGAAGAAAACCAAATTTTCGAAAAAATGTTACATGTAAATGGTAGTTTAGGGTCGGGCTGTTTGCTTCAAAATCTTGGTGTCGCATCCTTGGCAGAAAGAGGAATGACTTGAAGTTATGTGTTGTTCACAGTACGACAGTGGTTAGTTCTACATAAGAATCAGGGATATACCAAGTTGTACATAATCAAATGTGTCCAAGGGAACTTTATAAAATGGTGGTCACCTTGGCGCGGTGGTAGCGCTGCTACCTGCCGGCAGACCTGACACGGTGTGCACTCAACCTTGTTAGGTCCCTGATTGAAAAGTAGCAAAGACCACATATACCTGGCGCTAACCACTTTCCACCTTGCAGTACTGCACCCTACTCATGAGGCCTGGACTGGACAGCAGTGAGCGGTAGGTCTTGCAAAGTGCAGTAGTGCCGTGGGGTTAGTTTACTTAGTAATTTTTGAAATGAGATGTTTTGCATAACATGTTGGTCAGAGAGAATCGGACTGTTGAGCTGTGAAAGAATAATGATCAACATCAACACAAGTACTAGAATTGTCTCTTTATACCACTACGAGCGGAACGTAGGTAAATGATCAGAAAACAGTCCGGTCGACTCTTTACTGCACATCTACCCAGTCAGTCCATTTAATTAAAAGCGCCCATTTCACGAAGGCTTTTATGGACACTAAAAATTAGTCATTGAAACAAAAAGCATCGCTGCATTAAAAAGAAGTACGCTTGAGGAGCATTGTGGGCTGTTAAAAGCTTGGCTTTGATCTTGGCTGCTTTTAATGTAGAAGCAGTGTTGCCACACCCTTTGTGCGCCTCGCCACTGCTATCCGTCTCAACCAAATACCAACCCAATAACACACTAGTGCGAGAACATTTGAACATTGTTCAAGTCCAAGCACATGGCAGTTACACTACTTTTACTAGTGATATTGGCATTTCACTACAAATATATTTTGAGATTACCGGAATTTAAAAAAAAAAAAATTTTAGAAAAAGGTCACGAGTGCGTTTGTGTGAACAGCGTAACTCTAAAACGAAAAACTTAGTTAAATACCAAACCTGATATTTAAATTAATCATCTTCCAAGAATGGGACACAAAGATTGGTAAAAAAATAATTTCTCTTGCCAAACCAGGGTTTTCATGGAAAAATTGTCTAAATGTTTGATTTCCTCAAAAATGCATCTAACGATCGTCAAGAAATTACCACCTGTTACACATCATTGTAAGGGATAAACTAAACATAACATACAAAAATCTGATGTGTTGCACTCACATGACTTTCACTACTCTTGTACTAACTATTCTAACCAGCTCTTATTCCTATATCTTCTTCGTGTTAGTTGAGATAAACATTTGTACAAATTATCTCATTGCTTATTCCCTTGTAGGTACAAGGGGAATATGGGAATACAGCAGACTTTAAGCGATAGTCAAATATTTTAAAGCTTTGAGATCCCGTTCTCTTTGCACGGCTAAAAGATGAACAACGATGTTGCATTTCACGAAAGTTTTAAGTTTTCCCAAACTGACACAAATAACAAGGAATATCTCCGAAGTGGTTCACTCTACAAAGAAAATTTATTCAGACATAAATTGTGTTTTAGCAAGATCTACATTTTTTTGTATAGTAAGATTTTCTCTATCTCTTGCGGTTTACCAGTTATTCAAAAGCCATCCAGAGTAAACAGGACTACATAAGCTATAGCCAGAAAATTCAAAATATACATTTCATTTGTCATACAAATATCTTAAACATATGACATTTTAATCAGAAAACAAAATTTTACATGTAAAAGTAGTTAAGGGCGGAGGAATTTTATTCAAAATCTTCATGTCGCATTGTTGAAATAGCAACTTTTCGTTTTTGAGTTGTGCTGTCCACAGACTGACAGACAGACACAAGACACGCACACGCGCGGAATCTTTACTATACGTAGTACAGAATGGAAAAATCTCCTTAATGTGCTTATTTTTTTTTTTTTTTTTTTTTTTTTTTTTTTTTTTCGTTTTCGAGATATTCCTGTTATTGATTTGAATTTTTAAATACTCATCTTTTGAAAGTGGGAAGTCGCTATTCCTTTTTCCTTGCCGTGCAGACAAGATGGAATTGGGAAGCTGTCAGACAGGGATACGATCTTTAAAAACCAAACTCGCGCTTCACATTATTCTACGCCAAGTGTGTAAATGTGAATTGAAAATTTATCTGAGTAAACAATACTTAGACAAAATAATAACAGTTTGTAACAATAGTTTGTACAATATGGAATAGAAAAGGTTACGTAAATTCAACATATGATAATTTTGTTACAGAGCATTATGGTACATTTATGTTCGTGGGCTCAGTGCAGTGTTTCAAGTTGTGTCTGTGAGAAGTGCACGAGCCGCCACTGTTACGACTACAGAAACGCAGGAATGTTCTTTATTTCTGTTCTGCAGCCCTAAATCCCCGACACTTTGGTTTTCACACGTCCTGAGTTTTACAATCGCAGCATATGGTATGCTGTTCACCCCTCAAACATCCCACTGCGCGTTTCTAACAAATAAAATCCACTCTTTTTGAAATTGTCAAATGTTTGTTTTCGATAAGCGTTCTTTCACGATAACCCTTATGTAAAGTTGAATCACGTATGAAAACTGCATTGCAGGGATCCTTGCTATGCCTTGGCAGTCTTCTACTAAAAGTTGAACACATGAACTAAGGTACTTCCCAATGTTTACGGTTGGCCGTAAAATATACGGGGTAGAGGCCTTTTCAGGACTTCACGGCGAAGGGGTAGTGTTACTTGGACGTCACAAAGCAGTAAATGTTTTTAACTGTAGTAAAGATTGATCATTGCGGATGTCGAAGGCTGAAGTGTATACAAAACATGTTGAATTACTTGAGATTATTTTTATTAGTTCACTGCAATGCCTGCCGAAAAGTCGTGTTCGAACAAATTTGTATCTAGGATACACGTGTTGCACTCACATGACTTTCTCTACTCTTGTACTAACCATTCTTACGAACTGTTATTCCCATATCTTCTTCGTGTTACTTGAGATATAAACATTTCCAGAAATTATCTTATTGGTTATTTCCTTTTAGGTACAAGGGGAATATGAAAATACTGTAGTCTTTGAGAAATAGGTAATCTTTGAAGCTTTGAGATTCCGTTCTCTTTGCATGACTAAGATATAAGAAATGAACACCAATCTTCCATTTGTAGAATGTATAACAATTGCAAACTCACACAAACAACAAGAAATGTCTTCGAAATGCTTCAGTCTACAAAAAACTAATTTGGACGCAAATTGTGTGTTTCAGCAAGATCTACTGTTTTATATAGTAAGATTTGGTCTATCTCTTACGCTTTATCAGTTACGCAAAACTTATCAAGACTAAACAGGGCTACATAGGCTATAGCCAGAAAATTCAAAACATACATTTAATTTGTCATAAAAATATCTTAAACGTATAGCATTTTAGTCAACATACAATACTGTCTGTACTTACTATATCTTGTAGAGAAAGGAAAAATGATGGCGTGTCCACAAATTCAGTGCTTTTCTATCAAACGTCTGTTTTGTAAGTGTAGGACGACGGGAAGAAATATTTTAGCGGAGGAAAAAATGTACGAAGTAAGTGGATCATTGAAACGCTCTGCAAAGAAGCGTCTTCTAGGACGTGGGTATTGGACAACAAGTAGGTGTTCCAGAACTCTACAGTGGATGAACTTCTAAATATGTATACCATACAGTCTGATTGACCAGTAGTGTGATACTGCTCATTATAGGGCATGTAATGCGGGAGTGTAGTTGGCCACGCAGTCGCCTATTGAACCTAGTTGTCATGACAACAGACCCATACGCGGGAGCTATCAGAATTGGTAAATAACTAATTCAACTATAATAGTCGAAATTTCTCCCAAAAGAATTCGGGATCGACGCGTCCAACGGCACTCTTTCTGCGGGGTGCAGAACAACTGTGTAACAACTCTTCCCCGTCTGAGCAACTATGGAAGTCGACCCGCAGGGGTGAGCGATTCTAGCTCTTCCATTCTGGCAGTACCCAGTCTACCAGGACCACTGCCATGTCGAGACTAACCCAATCCTAGGTGGAGGCTCGCTGTCCATTCTGGCAGTACCCAGTCTACCAGGACCACTGCCATGTCGAGACTAACCCAATCCTAGGTGGAGGCTCGCTGTCCATTCTGGCAGTACCCAGTCTACCAGGACCACTGCCATGTCGAGACTAACCCAATCCTAGGTGGAGGCTCGCTGTCCATTCTGGCAGTACCCAGTCTACCAGGACCACTGCCATGTCGAGACTAACCCAATCCTAGGTGGAGGCTCGCTGTCCATTCTGGCAGTACCCAGTCTACCAGGACCACTGCCATGTCGAGACTAACCCAATCCTAGGTGGAGGCTGGCTGTCCATTCTGGCAGTACCCAGTCTACCAGGACCACTGCCATGTCGAGACTAACCCAATCCTAGGTGGAGGCTCGCTGTCCATTCTGGCAGTACCCAGTCTACCAGGACCACTGCCATGTCGAGACTAACCCAATCCTAGGTGGAGGCTGGCTGTCCATTCTGGCAGTACCCAGTCTACTAGGACCACTACCATGTCGAGACTAACCCAATCCTAGGTGGAGGCTGGCTGTCCATTCTGGCAGTACCCAGTCTACCAGGACCACTGCCATGTCGAGACTAACCCAATCCTAGGTGGAGGCTCGCTGTCCATTCTGGCAGTACCCAGTCTACCAGGACCACTGCCATGTCGAGACTAACCCAATCCTAGGTGGAGGCTCGCTGTCCATTCTGGCAGTACCCAGTCTACTAGGACCACTACCATGTCGAGACTAACCCAATCCTAGGTGGAGGCTCGCTGTCCATTCTGGCAGTACCCAGTCTACTAGGACCACTGCCATGTCGAGACTAACCCAATCCTAGGTGGAGGCTCGCTGTCCATTCTGGCAGTACCCAGTCTACTAGGACCACTACCATGTCGAGACTAACCCAATCCTAGGTGGAGGCTCGCTGTCCATTCTGGCAGTACCCAGTCTACTAGGACCACTGCCATGTCGAGACTAACCCAATCCTAGGTGGAGGCTCGCTCTCCATTCTGGCAGTACCCAGTCTACCAGGACCACTGCCATGTCGAGACTAACCCAATCCTAGGTGGAGGCTGGCTGTCCATTCCGGCAGTACCCAGTCTACCAGGACCACTGCCATGTCGAGACTAACCCAATCCTAGGTGGAGGCTCGCTGTCCATTCTGGCAGTACCCAGTCTACCAGGACCACTACCATGTCGAGACTAACCCAATCCTAGGTGGAGGCTCGCTGTCCATTCTGGCAGTACCCAGTCTACCAGGACCACTGCCATGTCGAGACTAACCCAATCCTAGGTGGAGGCTGGCTGTCCATTCCGGCAGTACCCAGTCTACCAGGAACACTGCCATGTCGAGACTAACCCAATCCTAGGTGGAGGCTGGCTGTCCATTCTGGCAGTACCCAGTCTAGCAGGACCACTGCCATGTCGAGACTAACCCAATCCTAGGTGGAGGCTGGCTGTCCATTCTGGCAGTACCCAGTCTACTAGGACCACTACCATGTCGAGACTAACCCAATCCTAGGTGGAGGCTCGCTGTCCATTCCGGCAGTACCCAGTCTACCAGGACCACTGCCATGTCGAGACTAACCCAATCCTAGACGGAAGCTCGCTGTCCATTCCGGCAGTACCCAGTCTACCAGGACCACTGCCATGTCGAGACTAACCCAATCCTAGACGGAAGCTCGCTGTCCATTCCGGCAGTACCCAGTCTACCAGGTCCATTGCCATGTCGAGACTAACCCAATCCTAGGTGGAGGCTGGCTGTCCATTCTGGCAGTACCCAGTCTACTAGGACCACTACCATGTCGAGACTAACCCAATCCTAGGTGGAGGCTCGCTGTCCATTCCGGCAGTACCCAGTCTACCAGGACCACTGCCATGTCGAGACTAACCCAAGCCTAGGTGGAGGCTGGACCTACTTCTAGTGTTGACAGTTACGTTCTTTAAGTTTTCCATGTACAGAAATATTTCAGCAATACACCTTTGTTTGTTTCCGTGAAAACAGCTAATAATCGTTAATACCGTATTTAGTAATTTAAACGAGAGTAAATGGCAGAAAGTCCCCGTAAGATCTATGCGTTGGATTCACATGACTTTCTCTACGCAGTCTTGAACAAAACATTTTAATAAATGCTTTTTAGCTACTGATTTCGTCGATATGTAATGTATTTCAAATTCCATTCTGTTTGCATGACCAGCACATAAAAAAACGAATAACGACTTCCTATTTGAGAAAAATATAAGCATTTCAAAAGTGTAACGAATAATAAGAAATATCTCGGAAATGGCTATCCCTACAATTATATTAAATATAATGTTTTGAAAAGTTTCTATGTAAACCTTAGTGGAAAAGCTTAGTGTCATACGCTTGGAAGATCGCCTAATTAAATACTAGAGCCTCCACTACACAGCTCTGGCCTAGCTAGCATCTTGTGATATCTTTTTGTTTGCAAAAATTAAATATAAAATATGTTATGCTCATCAGATGAAACAATAAAACCTGAGTTTTGAAGTGTCTCAGGAAGAGTCATCAGGGCTTCATCTAGTGCAGAACTGTATTTGTATTAAAGGGTAATATTCTGAGACGCAATAAAGTAAACTGTTTAAAAGTGGCCTTTTTCTGGGAATGTTGAGTGTCGCACTGGTAACTGGGTTTCTCGTGTCGTTGAATCCAATCATTAACTGGACTAGGTATATAAGCCACAGACAGCTCTGTTCCGTTGCCAGGGCAGTAATTGAAGCAGCTGTGACGGGGCGAAGGCCGATAGACAGACACCCGCTGAGCTCTTGTCCTCGCCCAACCCCTAGCCTTTTCAGCTATTTCACTTAATTGCGCCATTATTGATCGGAAGAAATCCCTTTACTGGAAATGTGCATTTAAAATGCAAGTGGCAACTGGGGCAACAGTGTGAGAATGTTAATGACTAACGAGTTAGTTGGCGGTCGACTGCATGCACCATCTGTCTCTTGTTTCATGAAATAGAGCATATTTCCCTGTAATACCTTACCAACTAACTTTCTTATAAATATAAAATAAACATCACTTACTACTCAACCAGATACGGAACACTTTAGATGTATATGTTGCTCCTGTGAGTAAGCAAAAGTATCACATCGCCTACTCCGTGTAAGATGACCATCAAACAATTTCCAAGCTCAGCAGCATGATTACTCGCAATTGCACTACTTTTGTGTACTGATGAGCGCAGAAATCAGTGATCCTCTACAATTCAGATGAAAATACAAGACACTTAACCTCCTTTCCTGTGGCGTTAAGCGTTTCCGAGAATTTTGTTATAGATTTTAATTTTCAAAAGATTGTAAATACACATTATGCGTTGTCGTGGCCGAGCGGTTAGACCGTTCGCGTATCACCAAGGCGGCCCGCGGTCGGCCCCAGGGTCACATATTCGTGATGGACGAAGCGGCGTCTGGGCGGGTTTTCTCTAGGTTCTCGGTTTACCCCGCCACTCATTCCACCAACTGCTCCATCATCACCTACATTTCATATCATCCTCTTCCTCACTCTCCTACTGACCACTTCACTCTGTCTGGTACATATGTTCGTCTGTTTCCCCCGCCACTCATTCCACCAACTGCTCCATCATCACCTACATTTCATATCATCCTCTTCCTCACTCTCATACTGACCACTTCACTCTGTCTGGTACATATGTTCGTCTGTTTCCCCCATCACTCATTCCACCAACTGCTCCATCATCACCTACATTTCATATCATCCTCTTCCTCACTCTCATACTGACCACTTCACTCTGTCTGGTACATATGTTCGTCTGTTTCCCTCACCACTCATTCCACCAACTGCTCCATCATCACCTACATTTCATATCATCCTCTTCCTCACTCTCATACTGACCACTTGACTCTGTCTGGTACATATGTTCGTCTGTTTCCCCCACCACTCATTCCACCAACTGCTCCATCATCACCTACATTTCATATCATCCTCTTCCTCACTCTCATACTGACCACTTCACTCTGTCTGGTACATATGTTCGTCTGTTTCCCCCACCACTCATTCCACCAACTGCTCCATCATCACCTACATTTCATATCATCCTCTTCCTCACTCTCATACTGACCACTTGACTCTGTCTGGTACATATGTTCGTCTGTTTCCCCCACCACTCATTCCACCAACTGCTCCATCATCACCTACATTTCATATCATCCTCTTCCTCACTCTCATACTGACCACTTGACTCTGTCTGGTACACATGTTCGTCTGTTTCCCCCGCCACTCATTCCACCAACTGCTCCATCATCACCTACATTTCATATCATCCTCTTCCTCACTCTCATACTGACCACTTCACTCTGTCTGGTACATATGTTCGTCTGTTTCCCCCACCACTCATTCCACCAACTGCTCCATCATCACCTACATTTCATATCATCCTCTTCCTCACTCTCATACTGACCACTTCACTCTGTCTGGTACATATGTTCGTCTGTTTCCCCCACCACTCATTCCACCAACTGCTCCATCATCACCTACATTTCATATCATCCTCTTCCTCACTCTCATACTGACCACTTGACTCTGTCTGGTACATATGTTCGTCTGTTTCCCCCACCACTCATTCCACCAACTGCTCCATCATCACCTACATTTCATATCATCCTCTTCCTCACTCTCATACTGACCACTTGACTCTGTCTGGTACACATGTTCGTCTGTTTCCCCCACCACTCATTCCACCAACTGCTCCATCCTCACCTACATTTCATATCATCCTCTTCCTCACTCTCATACTGACCACTTGACTCTGTCTGGTACATATGTTCGTCTGTTTCCCCCACCACTCATTCCACCAACTGCTCCATCATCACCTACATTTCATATCATCCTCTTCCTCACTCTCATACTGACCACTTGACTCTGTCTGGTACACATGTTCGTCTGTTTCCCCCACCACTCATTCCACCAACTGCTCCATCCTCACCTACATTTCATATCATCCTCTTCCTCACTCTCATACTGACCACTTGACTCTGTCTGGTACATATGTTCGTCTGTTTCCCCCACCACTCATTCCACCAACTGCTCCATCATCACCTACATTTCATATCATCCTCTTCCTCACTCTCATACTGACCACTTGACTCTGTCTGGTACATATGTTCGTCTGTTTCCCCCGCCACTCATTCCACCAACTGCTCCATCATCACCTACATTTCATATCATCCTCTTCCTCACTCTCATACTGACCACTTCACTCTGTCTGGTACATATGTTCGTCTGTTTCCCCCGCCACTCATTCCACCAACTGCTCCATCATCATCTACATTTCATATCATCCTCTTCCTCACTCTCATACTGACCACTTGACTCTGTCTGGTACATATGTTCGTCTGTTTCCCCCGCCACTCATTCCACCAACTGCTCCATCCTCACCTACATTTCATATCATCCTCTTCCTCACTCTCATACTGACCACTTGACTCTGTCTGGTACATATGTTCGTCTGTTTCCCCCACCACTCATTCCACCAACTGCTCCATCATCACCTACATTTCATATCATCCTCTTCCTCACTCTCATACTGACCACTTGACTCTGTCTGGTACATATGTTCGTCTGTTTCCCCCACCACTCATTCCACCAACTGCTCCATCATCACCTACATTTCATATCATCCTCTTCCTCACTCTCATACTGACCACTTGACTCTGTCTGGTACATATGTTCGTCTGTTTCCCCCGCCACTCATTCCACCAACTGCTCCATCATCACCTACATTTCATATCATCCTCTTCCTCACTCTCATACTGACCACTTCACTCTGTCTGGTACATATGTTCGTCTGTTTCCCCCGCCACTCATTCCACCAACTGCTCCATCATCACCTACATTTCATATCATCCTCTTCCTCACTCTCATACTGACCACTTGACTCTGTCTGGTACATATGTTCGTCTGTTTCCCCCACCACTCATTCCACCAACTGCTCCATCATCACCTACATTTCATATCATCCTCTTCCTCACTCTCATACTGACCACTTGACTCTGTCTGGTACATATGTTCGTCTGTTTCCCCCACCACTCATTCCACCAACTGCTCCATCATCACCTACATTTCATATCATCCTCTTCCTCACTCTCATACTGACCACTTGACTCTGTCTGGTACATATGTTCGTCTGTTTCCCCCACCACTCATTCCACCAACTGCTCCATCATCACCTACATTTCATATCATCCTCTTCCTCACTCTCATACTGACCACTTGACTCTGTCTGGTACACATGTTCGTCTGTTTCCCCCACCACTCATTCCACCAACTGCTCCATCATCACCTACATTTCATATCATCCTCTTCCTCACTCTCCTACTGACCACTTCACTCTGTCTGGTACATATGTTCGTCTGTTTCCCCCGCCACTCATTCCACCAACTGCTCCATCATCACCTACATTTCATATCATCCTCTTCCTCACTCTCATACTGACCACTTGACTCTGTCTGGTACATATGTTCGTCTGTTTCCCCCACCACTCATTCCACCAACTGCTCCATCATCACCTACATTTCATATCATCCTCTTCCTCACTCTCATACTGACCACTTGACTCTGTCTGGTACATATGTTCGTCTGTTTCCCCCACCACTCATTCCACCAACTGCTCCATCATCACCTACATTTCATATCATCCTCTTCCTCACTCTCATACTGACCACTTGACTCTGTCTGGTACACATGTTCGTCTGTTTCCCCCACCACTCATTCCACCAACTGCTCCATCATCACCTACATTTCATATCATCCTCTTCCTCACTCTCATACTGACCACTTGACTCTGTCTGGTACACATGTTCGTCTGTTTCCCCCACCACTCATTCCACCAACTGCTCCATCCTCACCTACATTTCATATCATCCTCTTCCTCACTCTCATACTGACCACTTGACTCTGTCTGGTACATATGTTCGTCTGTTTCCCCCACCACTCATTCCACCAACTGCTCCATCATCACCTACATTTCATATCATCCTCTTCCTCACTCTCATACTGACCACTTGACTCTGTCTGGTACATATGTTCGTCTGTTTCCCCCACCACTCATTCCACCAACTGCTCCATCCTCACCTACATTTCATATCATCCTCTTCCTCACTCTCATACTGACCACTTGACTCTGTCTGGTACATATGTTCGTCTGTTTCCCCCGCCACTCATTCCACCAAGTGCTCCATCATCACCTACATTTCATATCATCCTCTTCCTCACTCTCATACTGACCACTTGACTCTGTCTGGTACATATGTTCGTCTGTTTCCCCCACCACTCATTCCACCAACTGCTCCATCATCACCTACATTTCATATCATCCTCTTCCTCACTCTCATACTGACCACTTGACTCTGTCTGGTACACATGTTCGTCTGTTTCCCCCACCACTCATTCCACCAACTGCTCCATCCTCACCTACATTTCATATCATCCTCTTCCTCACTCTCATACTGACCACTTGACTCTGTCTGGTACATATGTTCGTCTGTTTCCCCCACCACTCATTCCACCAACTGCTCCATCATCACCTACATTTCATATCATCCTCTTCCTCACTCTCATACTGACCACTTGACTCTGTCTGGTACATATGTTCGTCTGTTTCCCCCGCCACTCATTCCACCAACTGCTCCATCATCACCTACATTTCATATCATCCTCTTCCTCACTCTCATACTGACCACTTGACTCTGTCTGGTACATATGTTCGTCTGTTTCCCCCGCCACTCATTCCACCAAGTGCTCCATCATCACCTACATTTCATATCATCCTCTTCCTCACTCTCATACTGACCACTTGACTCTGTCTGGTACATATGTTCGTCTGTTTCCCCCACCACTCATTCCACCAACTGCTCCATCATCACCTACATTTCATATCATCCTCTTCCTCACTCTCATACTGACCACTTGACTCTGTCTGGTACACATGTTCGTCTGTTTCCCCCACCACTCATTCCACCAACTGCTCCATCCTCACCTACATTTCATATCATCCTCTTCCTCACTCTCATACTGACCACTTGACTCTGTCTGGTACATATGTTCGTCTGTTTCCCCCACCACTCATTCCACCAACTGCTCCATCATCACCTACATTTCATATCATCCTCTTCCTCACTCTCATACTGACCACTTGACTCTGTCTGGTACACATGTTCGTCTGTTTCCCCCACCACTCATTCCACCAACTGCTCCATCCTCACCTACATTTCATATCATCCTCTTCCTCACTCTCATACTGACCACTTGACACTGTCTGGTACATATGTTCGTCTGTTTCCCCCACCACTCATTCCACCAACTGCTCCATCATCACCTACATTTCATATCATCCTCTTCCTCACTCTCATACTGACCACTTGACTCTGTCTGGTACATATGTTCGTCTGTTTCCCCCGCCACTCATTCCACCAACTGCTCCATCATCACCTACATTTCATATCATCCTCTTCCTCACTCTCATACTGACCACTTCACTCTGTCTGGTACATATGTTCGTCTGTTTCCCCCGCCACTCATTCCACCAACTGCTCCATCATCATCTACATTTCATATCATCCTCTTCCTCACTCTCATACTGACCACTTGACTCTGTCTGGTACATATGTTCGTCTGTTTCCCCCGCCACTCATTCCACCAACTGCTCCATCCTCACCTACATTTCATATCATCCTCTTCCTCACTCTCATACTGACCACTTGACTCTGTCTGGTACATATGTTCGTCTGTTTCCCCCACCACTCATTCCACCAACTGCTCCATCATCACCTACATTTCATATCATCCTCTTCCTCACTCTCATACTGACCACTTGACTCTGTCTGGTACATATGTTCGTCTGTTTCCCCCACCACTCATTCCACCAACTGCTCCATCATCACCTACATTTCATATCATCCTCTTCCTCACTCTCATACTGACCACTTGACTCTGTCTGGTACATATGTTCGTCTGTTTCCCCCGCCACTCATTCCACCAACTGCTCCATCATCACCTACATTTCATATCATCCTCTTCCTCACTCTCATACTGACCACTTCACTCTGTCTGGTACATATGTTCGTCTGTTTCCCCCGCCACTCATTCCACCAACTGCTCCATCATCACCTACATTTCATATCATCCTCTTCCTCACTCTCATACTGACCACTTGACTCTGTCTGGTACATATGTTCGTCTGTTTCCCCCACCACTCATTCCACCAACTGCTCCATCATCACCTACATTTCATATCATCCTCTTCCTCACTCTCATACTGACCACTTGACTCTGTCTGGTACATATGTTCGTCTGTTTCCCCCACCACTCATTCCACCAACTGCTCCATCATCACCTACATTTCATATCATCCTCTTCCTCACTCTCATACTGACCACTTGACTCTGTCTGGTACATATGTTCGTCTGTTTCCCCCACCACTCATTCCACCAACTGCTCCATCATCACCTACATTTCATATCATCCTCTTCCTCACTCTCATACTGACCGCTTGACTCTGTCTGGTACACATGTTCGTCTGTTTCCCCCACCACTCATTCCACCAACTGCTCCATCATCACCTACATTTCATATCATCCTCTTCCTCACTCTCATACTGACCACTTCACTCTGTCTGGTACATATGTTCGTCTGTTTCCCCCGCCACTCATTCTACCAACTGCTCCATCATCACCTACATTTCATATCATCCTCTTCCTCACTCTCATACTGACCACTTGACTCTGTCTGGTACATATGTTCGTCTGTTTCCCCCACCACTCATTCCACCAACTGCTCCATCATCACCTACATTTCATATCATCCTATTCCTCACTCTCATACTGACCACTTGACTCTGTCTGGTACATATGTTCGTCTGTTTCCCCCACCACTCATTCCACCAACTGCTCCATCATCACCTACATTTCATATCATCTTCTTCCTCACTCTCATACTGAGCACTTCACTCTGTCTGGTACATATGTTTTCTTTAGTCCTACATACAGGGAGGGTAATCAGATGAAGAATAAGAGAAAGAAAAGAAACTATCTTAAGAGAGGCAAAATGTTACCGACTACGTAAAAAATGTAAATTTTGTTAAAGTACACAATCTATGTTAACATTTTTTGTACCGCTAACTTTTGCTGAGAGATTCGTATTTATATTGGCTTCAGTTTCTAAATAAGAATACCTTCCTCAAATAGGTTTTCTTTCTCTTCTAATTGTCATCCGTGTGTTTCAAAGCCATCAAACAGCAACATCCTCTTTAAAAATATGTGTGTGTCGTGCAAGAAAATGTTCGAATCAAGTTAGAAGGTTTATTTAGAGAAGCAAGAAGTGGACTAATACTGAGCTTTTGTAGAATAGCGAGGAGAGAGAGAGAAAGTAACAGTATATTAGTAAATTATGTTGTCTCTAGTTGGACTTGGAGTTGAGCTTTGTTTTCCAGTGCTCACTCGTGCATAAATATATGTCCTCATCCGTAAATAGGATTTGCAGCTTTTAGGGAAAGCCCCATGTTTCTGCTCTTTTAATAAATGAAGCAACTCCCAAGAACGGATGAATCATGATTATTTTCGACCCAAATAATCCTTCGCTTTGCCGCCGCTTTACTCGGATGGGGGACGATTCCATTACATATCCCCTTTTAGGGATGCCCTTGTGTAAAGTGCACAGTTTTAGTTCGATTCATTTGAACTTCCAATACAGCAATTAGAGTTATACACTGATTAGCTGAAATTCCCGGCATTGCCCGTGGTTTGACAGCCTTTAGGTGTAAGTTGCACTTTCCGAATATCCTTGTGTGTCTTTGGAGACATTTAAAAGTATTACGTTGGTTAAAACTCTTGGGATACTACAGTGAACACCATGTAGAGGCACTGTTGAACAACTACGGATACCACAGGAAGAAAAGCGAGTAGAGAAAACCATGTGAACGTAATAGTAAAATGGGTGTCATAAAAGTCTTCTCCATAAAAAGAAACACTTGGATGTGTCAGTTTTGGTGGTGATCGCTCCGTCACTACTGACAGTCGGTGTTGTCAAGTGTAATGAGAACTGCGTAACTGTCCGCCGGCCAATCAGATACTGCCGGACCAAGGCAGAAGGTTCTCGAAATGCGTAAATGGAATTCTCTGGAACCGTCAACCGACACACAATGGCTGTGATTCCGCGCGATTAGCCGCGCATGCGCAGTGACACTCACTATAGACCAAGTTCATGCATAGCTTCAGGTAGGCTGTGTCTGAGGACTAGTAGACCAGACTATGTATCAATGCTGTAAACACACGTGGCACTACTCTGCTCAGTTATTTTACTTTCTCTACTATGTATAGGAAGATGGGGCAGTATTGCATGTCGACATTTCACCGGAAACATACGTTTTGAAGCCCCCTGAATCCAAAAAAGTATGTCTGTGGACATAACTCGAAAACGAAAAGTCTGTTAAAAACCAAAGTTGGTATTTAAGTTTGTGCTTTAAGAATGCGACACGAAGATTTTGAAGAAAATTCCTCCACCCTAAAGTACCTACTCATCACATGGAAACTTTTTCGAAAATTTTATTTTCTCCAAAATGTCTAACGATTTTGATTAAAATGCCATATGTTTTAAGATATTTTTATGACAAATGAAATGTATATTTTGAATTTTCTGGCTATAGCCCATGTAATTCTGCTTACTCTGGATGACTTTTGCGTAACTAATAAACCTAAGAGATAGACAAAATCTTACTATATAAAAATGTAGATCTCGCTAAACCACACAGTTTACGTCCAAATAAAATTTTTATAGAGTGAACGATTTCGGAGATCTGCCTTCTTATTTGTGTGAGTTTTGCAAAAAGTAAACTTTCATCAAAGATCTTTTTTTTAAATTTTTTTTATACTAATCGCTCAAAGTCTATGTATGTCCATATTCCCCTTGTTCCCACAAGGAAATAAACATTAAGATAATTTCTGTAATATTTATCTGAACTAAGATGAAGATAGAGCAATGGGAGTTTGTAAGAATGGTTAGTACAAGAGTAGAGAAAGTCGTGTGAGTGTAACAGATATTTTCCATGAGAGCTTGATACGAGTGCAATATATGAGGATTTTTTATTGATATATTTCCTTTGTGGAATGCAATACTTGTTGTACATAGTGGATATGTGATGGAGAGAGAAATCGATGGTGAAATGATTGAGACTGAAGTGTGAATTGTGACTAGAGAAATGAAAGAGGACATGGCGTCGGTCGGTCGAGTCGTCACTCACACAAAGGTGAGAGAACTTGTTCTGAAGTGTAAACAGGTAGCTTAAATGAGGTTATAATTTGTCAGCAGGTTTGTTATCAGACGTCGCTAGATATGTTGCATGTAAACAGTTTCGAAACAACCCATATCTCCCTAGCCACACTAACTAACCATTTCTGCAACTCGTTAGAGGTTTTTAAATCGATACGTATGGTTACAGGTCCAGCGAGGGGCGTGGGATTGTTATCAGAAAATAAATCAAACTGGTTTAAGGCAACACAAATTAGTATAAACGCTGTCATTTAATTTAATATGCAAATATCAGTGATCAATTTAAATTACAGTACTGTATGAATACTTATTTCCATGACTGTATAAAAACCTTCTCCATGAAAAGCACGTGTCAGTTTTCATGACGATCGATCAACAAATGGTGGAGTTTATCAACTTGACACATAGCTTACATAGGAGTGGCTAGGGAAATTCGCGTGAGAGTTGTTACAATGTGTGAAGGAACTATTTGGATATACCAGTGACGCCATGTCTTTAAATTTGGAAGGTTCAAGAGTTGTACTAGAGATTTGCTCCCTGCTTGAAGAGAAACACGTGGTTATCACTCGCTCACGAACCAGCGTCAAGATTTAGTGCTGCTGGTTCAAAAATACGACTAGGTACTGCCGCCGCGTGTCTTCCCTAACAGGAAATAAGGCTATCTACCTTCTTCTGTCTGTGTGTCTGTGAACAGATAAACGGAAACAAGCGCATTGTATTGCTAAACTCAACTGGGACACTTTAGTTCAAGTAGGTAGATGTGTTGCATGCACTCACATGACTTTCTCTACTCTTGTACTAACCATTCTTACAAACTCTTATTCCTATATCTTCTTCGTGTTAGTTGAGATAAACATTTGTACAGATTATCTTATTGCTTATTTCCTTGTAGGTACAAGGGGAATATTAGAATACAGTAGGCTTTGTGCGATACTCAAATCTTTTAAAGCTTTGGGATTCCGTTCTGTTTGCACGGCCAAGATATAAAAAAATAATTACGATCTTGCATTTGTGGAAAGTATTATAAAAATAACACAAATAACAAGGAATATCTCCGAAATGGCTGACTCCACACAAAAAATTCATTTAGACATATATTGTGTGTTTGGTCTATCTCTAAACAGGACCACATGGGCTATAGCCAAAAAATTTAAAATATACATTTCGTTTGTGATAAAAATATCTTAAACATGTGGCATTTTAATAAAACTCATTAGAGCTATTTTGAACTAAATCAAAATGTTCGAAAAATGTCTTCAAAATCGTCCTTTATATGGAGCATTTTTCGAAAATTATTTTCTCAAAGATGGGTTGTAACGGTTTTCATTTTATGTTTAGCACATTTACATGACAAATGAAATGTATATCTTCACTTGCGCGTTTAACTTCTAGTTTTTAGCTTATAAGTGTTCTAAGCTTCACGTTTTTAGGCCGCGCCGTAGCCGAGTGGTTAGACCATTCGCTTCACACCAAAGCGGCCCGGGTTCAATCCCAGGTAATGGCATGTGGGATTCGTGATGGACGAAGCGGCGCTGGAGTGGGTTTCCTCCGGGTTCTCCGGTTTCCCCCGCCGTCTCATTCCACCAGTGCTCCATCTTCATTCCATGTATCATCAGTATCACCGCCTGCGGTGCCGTATGTAGTAAAAGTGGGCTTTAAACACTACAAGAAAAATCATGGTTTTATCTGTGAACATTAGAAGTTTCTTAGTTGACCCATTTTATGTTTTCACTTCAGTCTGAAATGTCCTCGTCGACGGGCCCCTAAATCCGACTCACTCGCTCACTCACTCACTTGAACTTTGTAAGAATAATCTCTGAAGTGCTCTTCATTTTGCATAACTGGTAAACGTAAGATATACAACAATGTAGATCTGAGGAAAGCACAGAGTGTATGTCTAACCGTTTCCGAGATATTCCTGGTTGGCTTCTATCTTTAATTGATTGAATATTTTAGTACGAGAGGGCGAAGTATGTAATTTTAATATTACTAATGGAACTATTTTGGTAGAGTTAGTGGAGATAATTGGTTGGAATTTTCCAATAGTGTCAAATACGAATACATTCCCTGAATATTTCGCCTCCCCCTTCTATATCTCATATCTCATGGCCATAGAAAGCCATCAGATAGCGACCAGCTTTAATAGATGTATCCCATAAACCCCTCTCTTTTCTCCATCGGTGTGAGTGACTCACTGATCCCAAGATTACGGGTTCAAACCCGGCCTGGTCCGATGGTTTTTAACTATTCTTAAAAACCCCAATTTCAATATATTTGCTGGTGAATTGCAGCACATCGGCATCATTGGATTATGAGAAAAAAAACATTTAATTTTAAAAATAACATATATTATTAATACTTCAATGAAAATAACATCAATTTATTAGCTTTTTTTTAATTTAATTGGTTTAGTTTAGAATTTCGATCCTATTTAATACCTACGGTAAAAAAGTGGAACATGTGGCCCGCAAATCAGTTCAATTTAACGGCAATGGTGCTTCTCCATGTAAGGTTGGACACGTCTACTCTACTCTTTCCGGTCTTGTCCAACACACGGCTATTGTGCCGAAGTATATTAACTGCAAAATATTTGTGTTTTCTCCTGACCTAGTAGATAGACGAGGTGAGAATAGCACAAGAGTGAGTAGAGAAAGTCATGTGAGTGTAGAAGAGCCTGAAAATGAGTGCATGTTAACATAGATAGCGGAACACGGTGATGTTTGTACGCTACGCAAGGTCACCTACAGGGAATTGTAGCATTGCGCGTCTCATCACAACTAATATAATTGCTTCCACTCGTTCCTTCCTGTGCACGCACACCGGGGAGCGCTGCTCTCGCAAAATTGCATTTTAGCTTTTCATGGAATCGCAGAATTTCAATGATACTAGAGCTAAATGCGAGGTTGTGGTTCTGGTTTGTGATATAATCTGCAAGTAGGCACAAACCTTGCTTTAGGTTTCATTTTTACTTTCTCTACTACGTATTGTGTACCACCCTAAAATTCGATGTCGAGATTTCATCAGAAATATGTTTTGAGGCACCTTAATTTAAAAAAAAAAAAAAGAATGGTCGGTGGGCGTGTCTGTAAATAGCGTAAGTGAAAAACCAAAGTCTGTAAAAAACCAAATTTGGTATTTAATTTTTCGGGGATAGGGCACGAAGATTTTGAAGAAAATTGCTCCACCCTAAACTACCCCTTACATGGAAAATTTGTAGAAAGTTTTTTCTGAAAAATGACCCTGACACTTTGATTAAAATGCCGTATGTTTAATATATTTGTATGACAAATGAAATGTATATTTTGAGTGTTGTAGTCCTGTTTAGTCTGGATGACTCGTATAACTGGTAAACCGTAAGAGGAAGACAAAATCTTCCTGTACAAACATGTAGATCTTGCTAAAAGACGCAAATGCGCAGATGCGCTTTTTTGTGAAGTAAACCATATGAGAGATATCCCTGGTTATTTGTGTGAGTTTTGTAGTAGTCGCATATTGCCCTTGTACCTACAAGGAAATAATTCACAGAAATGTCGGATATTGAATGTTTTGGTGGAATGATGAACAAGAGGTGGGTTATAGTCTCGTCTTTAACAATGGAAGAAGCAGCAGCAGGGAGTTATTATTTTAATGACTTGCACGCTGGTGCTCGTTGAGCAGGTCAAGGTGGCAGCAGAAAAGCGCACTTAATGAAGTGCTTCCAGAAAACTGTGGAGCAACTGGTGCAATGGTTCAACTGCTAATTGCTCTTCTCTTGCACATGTTACCTACCTACCTACTTTCCTTCCACTTCTCTACTCCACGCAAATCCTCCCAACAGTTTGCGCTGTGTTTTGCCTGTCCATGTCCGTGTGCCACGGAGGAAGCCATACTATAGTTTTAAAGGTTGTGCTTACATTGGAGTTAAAGCAGATGCTGAAATTGACAAACATTAAGAAATACTGGCACTTTCCTGGTGGCGTATATTTCGTTTGTCTTGTACACTTTACCCAGGGATACAAGTCGCTTATAGGAGTCCGCCAATGGCGCACCAGACACCAAGTACTTCCTTAGCAGTATTAGGTTCAACACGTGACGTCCATACAGAAGTGAATACAACGTTCCGTCCTTGACACATAGGGAGCGTGATTTTACCTTATTACTTTCTCTACTGGTGAGTAGAAGCAAGTATTGCATTCCACCCAAAAATTCGATGTGAACATTTTACCGGAAATATGTTTTGAGACCCCTGAAAAAAAAAAATAAATAAAAAAAAAAAAATGCAAAACTTTCGTCAAATGGAGCATCGTTATTCATTTTGTATGATTTGTTTGTAGATCTATGAGTTCACATTGCATTGATTACATCTACAGTAAAAGGGTTAACAGACACAGTCGGTCTGGGTGGCTCAGTTGGTTAGACGCTGGCCCACTGATCCCAAGGTCGCGGGTTCAAATCCGGCCCAGATCGATGGTTTTTAAGTGTGCTTAAAAACGACAGCTCCATGTCAGTAGATTTACTGGCATGTAAAAGAACTGCGGGACGAAATTCCGGCACACCGGCGACGCTGATGTGATCCTGGCAATTGACAGCGTCGTTAAACAACAAATTATTATTATTATTATTATTACTACTACTACTATTATTATTATTATTATTATTATTATTATTATTATTATTATTATTATTATTATTATTATTAACATTAACAGACACTGAAACGTCATTCTCGAGATTCTTGAAAACGTTGAATCTGTGAAGTAAACTAGGTTTTTAACTATTCAAGAATGAAAATACAATTAGTTTACCCTCTGGCACACTATTAGTTGATTTTATACTTCTGAAATGTGTATTTCATAATTTGATTTGTTGGTTAGGAGAATTGTTACGTCTCAAAGTATGTTGTATTTAGATTGTAAACCTCCTAGAAGTTCGGCACGCTCTAAATCGGTAATCATAACAATTAAATGATGATGATAGTAATAATAGAAAATGAATATAACTTATGTAAAATGTAGGTCAGAAAACACTGACTTCGTTGTATGTCGCATGATATTTACGTACAATAAACCCGTTCAATATTGGCTCTAATAAAAGCATGTAATATCTTGTGGACGTGGATACAGATACCGGTCGCGAAACGACTGGAAGTGACCTGTGGACCTGAAATCAACTAAGGAAGGGGGTGTGTAGCGCTGTGTTGCATAGTTACACGGCGAAATGTTCACGAATCACACGGATTCATGAAGCTGCTTTTGCCCACCTCTGGTACAAGGGATGTAGACGTTATTGTGGAAATTGCCAACAAAACGATTTATACACCTCTTTCGCTAAGAAAACAAAATGACAGCGTGTTACCAGTAGAGTAGAAGTTAATATCTTTGGTGGATTCAGATCGATTTGAATCCAATAGGTGTTTCCGTGCAACAAGATTTCGATCTGATCCCACTTCTAAGAGGACGCAATCAGAGTTCGATCTGAATTCGTTTTTCCAAGCAATACATAATCCTCCCCCCCCCCAAAAAAAAAAAAAAAAAAAAAAATAAACCCTCAAATCGATTCGAATTCCCTATTGTAGCTTAGTGATTTTGATACCTATGAGATTTCATGAGTGCGTGAACAGCAGAACTGGTAAATACCAAACTTGGTTGAGCGTCTTCCCTCCACCGTAAACTATGCTCTATTTGCAACATTTTTCCAAAATTTTTATTTTCACTGAATTGATCTAACGAATTTGAATAAAATACCACATGTTTCAGATAGCTTCATGACAAGTGAAATGTATATCTTGAATTTTCTTTGAATATGCTCTGAAGTTCTCTTATTCTGAATAACTGGTAAACTGTAAGAGAGAGACAAAATATTACTACACAAAAATGTACATCTTGTGAAAAGACGCTATTTATGCTAATTTTTATTCTAATTTCATTTTAATTGTTTGTTAACCATTTCCGAGATATTCCTTGTTATTTGTTAGAATTTTATAATTTGTATCAAATACGCTGGCGGCCGGCGTATTCGTAGAAGTTCGAGAGAGTTCCATGATGTTACCCGCGCTATTTAAAGAGTTGAGACGACGAGAGGATTTAGTTAGCAGTTTGTGATAGAGGTAAATCGTCGAGACAGTCAAGTTTGTTACCTGGTCGAGTCAGCTGTTTGAGAGACAGAGAAGTTGAAGAAAGGAGTGAGTCAAGTTTACGAGAAAAAAAACAGTTGTGAGGTACAATATCACGAAAGAGTGTAGACTTTGTTAACATTAATAAAAGAGAACTGTGTTGTGCAAGAGTTTTAGAAGAAAGAAATGACTCGTTTTTGTCACACTGTAGGGGTGAGATTGGTGGAATTGACAGAGCAAGTAAAATGGACTGATATTGTGGAACTGAGCATTAAAGAAGATGCATGAATCCAAAGGCTCAAAAGTACATTGCGACAAGAGTAAATAAAGATTTTGGTGTGTAGCCATACATAACCTAGTTGGTGATATCGACCCTGCACTTCCTGGAACCGTGACAACCGCATGCAGATGACTGTAAACAGCATAATCAGTGTGAAGCAAAGGCATTAACCAAATATTTGCGTTGCAGAGTTTCCAAGAATGCGGCTTAGCCTCCATTTGGTCTCCAGTTTTAATGCAAATGGGCTTTCAGAAAACGTGTTACCACCACAACAGTTTGGTTTTAGTAGCATCATTTAACATCAGTTTCTGCTCTTATAGAGAACGCGAGATATTGAAATTCACTGTGACACATTTACCTACCCCATAGTGCTCTCTGGTTATTTTTACTGATATTCGGTCTGTACAGTTGATATCAGTGCCAGAAGATACGGCCATAATTAGTGTTAATTATAGTTAAGTTGCTGATACAGGTGTTATCAGGTAAACTGCTTAGTTTAAATCATAAATGGGGAGAAGTGACTCATTGTGTCGTAGTTGTAACCCCGTCCACTCTGCTGCCAGACCATGCCTCCCGCTGTTACCTATCTGCCCCAGAGAACCGACCAGTCCCAAAACAAGGTAAAAAGATACTTCAAAGTCAAATGGGAATATAATTGCTTTGTGTTCCTAGTAATAATGAAGCTTTCTCTTTGCTACGAGGAAAAAATGCATCTAACCTAATCACAATCATGTAATCATAAAACTAATACATCATGTGGAAGGGGCAAATACTCGACTTCATTCCTGTCATCCCTCTTCCCCATGTGGTCATGCAGATGCAAACCTGTGCATATAAGTATATAGCATTGTTTTAGTGTTCCGCGCGTCATCGTGGTTGGTTTTACAACACATTTAGTATTAGTAAACGCAGTACAATATATAAGTGTCTGATATTGCAACAGAAGTCGGAAATGGACATTATGATAATATGTAATAATAATAATAATAATAATAATAATAATAATAATAATAATAATAATAATAATAATAATAATAATAATAATAATAATAATAATAATAATAATAATAATAAACATCAGTACCCCTTATCGCAAAAGTCCTTGGCCGGTCAAGGTTTACCGCCCGGTCGTTGCGTCCTCCACGTTATGAGTGGGGTGCAGTACTGGAGGGTGGTACGTGGTCAGCGTCCCGAATTCTCCCAGGCGGATATGCGGCCTTTGCTGCCTGACAAGGCTGAGTGCACCCCGAGCCTGACCTAACGCGTCGGTACCAGGGATCGAACACGGTCTCTCCGCGCTACGCGTGCGCGCGCTCGGGAGGATGGTGAATAACCCCAGTGGAAGAAAACTTCACATCCTCCAGCCGAGAATCGAACCGGGTCCGCTGGATTTGGAAGCTAGCATACTAACCACCACACCGTTTTGGAATAGTACATATACTTTTGTCAGATAGGAAGTCGGTATTCGGTTGTTATGCTCTGGCCATGCAAAGAAAATGCAATGTCAAAGTTACCGCATAGCGACCAGCTCTTAAAAGAGCAGACTCAGTAAAACCTAATGTATTCGGCTATCCCATTGTATTTATTAGGAAACATGTAATAAAACACTTCTAGATGGAAAAATAAGGTTGTTAGGTATAATATGTTGAATAGGTAGACAAAAGATTTTTGTTCAGTTTTAGTGTCGCTTCTTGTCGTTTTTTACTTTTGTACATTGTGTGTTACTTGTCGCAGCGTTAAAGCTTTGAATTGAGATTACTGTTTGTGTGGTCACAAGGGCGGCACGTGTTCCTGACATTCATAAATAAGAGATTGTCTGTCTGTCTGTCTGTCTGTCTGTCTGTCTGTCTGTCTGTCTGAGGAAAACAAATGGTGTATTGCATGGGGTAGGTAGGTAGGTAGGTCCCGAGGGTGCGAATGGGGGAGAGATCGTCGTAAAATGTACATTCACCCAGAAGCTTTTGCCACCGAGAACTTGTAAGCAGTTGTTCACAATTATTACTCTCAAGTTCTCGTTTATTTTAATGGGATTCATATACATTTACTGCGCTGAACGTTTCACAAGATTAACAAGTACGGGTTCTAACAAAAGGTTAAAGACACACATTGAGGTTTTAAAATTTTCCCTTGAAAAGCACGTAATATTATTGCAAGATTCGTACAATGCGTCTGCAAGTTTTCGGCAGCTACTCCTCTGCCTTCCCTTCCCATCTCATATGGATATAAATACAATAGTTCTATCTTCCCGGGACTGTCACTTTGCTCCACGTCTCAAAATTTGTCTACTTTCCTATATTTTTCGCTTTCTCCATAAGTAAGTAGAGGAAGTATTGTATTCCACCCAAAAATTCGATGTCGAGATTTTACCGCAAATATATGTTTTGAGGCCCCCTGAGTAAAAGAAAAGCATTTTTAGAAAAAGTTGTTTGTGCGTGCGTGTCAGTCTGTGGACAACATAAACTCAAAAACAAAAAGTCGACTAAAAACCAAGTTGGTATTTAAGTTTAATGTCTTTCAAGGATGCGACACGAAAATTTTGAAAAAAATTGCTTCACCCTAAACTACCCTTCACATGGACAAGTTTTCATAAATTTTGATATTTTTGAAAATGGCTTTAACGATTTCGATTAAAATGGCATATGTTTAAGCTATTTTTATGACAATTGAAATGTATATTTTCAAATTTCTGGCTGTAGCCCATGTAGTCCTGTTTACTTTTGACTAACTCGTAAACCGTAAGAGATAGACAAAATCTTAACACCCAAAAAATGTACTTCTCGCTAAAACACACAATTTATGGCTAAATAATTTCTTATCGCACAAAGCCTACTGTATTCTAATATTCCCCTTGTACCTACAAGGAAATAAGCAATAAGATAATTTGTACAAATGTCTATCTCAACTAACACAAAGATATAGGAATAAGAGCTTGTATTATGATTACTACAAGAGTAGAGAAAGTCATGTGAGTGCGGTGCATCAAATGTTTTATTGTCTGTGCCAAAGTTACCCCAGTTGGTTGCAGTAACTTGCCTCGGCAATCGCTAGCCATTTAATATTCTTATTCCCGGTTTTTACCCATTGTTGCTTAATTTCCTTTCGCACCAGAAATACGGCCCAACAATGTCATGGCTTCCTAACAATGTGACCATAGCAGCATCTAGTATGAACAAACACCGCTCCGACTTCACTGGCTCAGTCATCATGCGATTGAGGCCATTGTCAGTTAGTGTTAATTTAAACGATTTTTTTCAATTTGTTTTAAAGCTATAAGCATCATGTCAATTGTTGATAACTGTGTATTGGAACAATGTCCTATTTATAAATATTCCTTACATATGTACATTTTTTTCCTTCAGAGAAAAATGAAATTGACATTTTCATGGTCACATGTCCAGAAAGATTTTAAAATGAGATTTTTGTTACGTTTTTCTAAAACTGAACAAAAAATCACAATTCCTTAAAAATAATGACATCTACACAATGGTACCCTTTAATAAGATAATCTTCTGACAAGACATAAGGCCGCCGGACAAAATAGTTCAAGGAGAGAGTCTATTTCGGTGAAATACATATGCAGGTTGGTAGGTACTGTAGGTATACCCTGTGTTGTATAGTTCAAGAATGTTCTTTAAAGCTGCCTCTTTTTGAGTGATTTGTTAGTGAAAATAAACATTTCGAATGCCCCAATCAAACAGAAAGGTAGCTTTTGTGAAGTGATAAATTAGGTTGAATTGATGCTGTGCAGGTAAACATGGCCAGAGTGCGTGCGCTGTGTCCAATCAAATTGCTGATAGAAGGCACTCAATTTGATTACATGTAGTAGATACAAGAAGTATCGTCCGGTCCGGTCCGGTGGTACCGACACTAACTTCGTTAATTTCCGCTTTACTTCGTCGCAAACACTTCTTACAATATGGCGCGTTTGTTAGGACTTTCGTACCTAGATGATGAATCAAAAAGGAGAACCTTTTAAATTCGAGGGTTGCCCAATAAATAATGCACCATATTTTTTTTCCCTCCAAAAGTATTCATTCCATAAAATTGAAATGTACATATATGAAATAATGTTTTGTCTGGTCACTGTCTTTTCTACATAATCGCCTTCTCCAGGGAGACACGAGGACATGCAGAGCCGTTGTCTTCCACGAATGGTATTCTTCACTTTCCCGAACAAGTGGGAATGTGACGGACCCTGTTCAGCGGTGGACTTGCTCCTTCTGCACAAAGTGGGAGGGACTCAATCTACACACAATAAATATCACTTTACCTTGTAATATTCAAAAGGAACTCAATCTACCATCCCCGGTTAGTTTACCAAGTAACGTCTTCGGTTTGGAGTTTTAGTTCTAATACGAGAATAAAGTTATCCTTAATAAACAACGCTGTATTCGTACTTTTTTCCATGACTATATTTCAGTTGAAATGTAGATGTTGAATTGTTGGATAGAATGTAATTGTTGCTAGATACGAGGTACATACAGAAAGTAAAAAGCAGCACAAACCGGCAATAAAGAAACATTAAAAAGAAGAGCGAAGTTAGCATGAAATGGTGTGTCTGTCTCACGATACTGTTAAATGTAATGGAGCTTCGAATTGCACGCGGTCGACAGGAATTGTCGCTTCCAGCAAAGTCAGCACTCCCAAACGCTTGGCTAAGCGAAGTGTGCAGTATTACTGCCTGCTTGCTTGCTTGCTTGCTTGCTTGCTTGCGTGTTACTCACAGCTGCCATTTTCACTTTGCAATATCAAATATTTCATTGCAACTTACAACACTCATATCATTTATGCATTATGCTTTTAGCACAGTGAACGAACCATTTCGAAGATATTCCTTGTTATTTGTGTCAGTTTTGGAATACTTAAACTTTCGTCAAATGGAACATTGTTATTCATTTTTTATGTTAAGCGTGCAAAGAGAACGGAATCTCAAAACTTTAAAAGATTTGACTATTGCTCAAAGCCTACTGTATTCTAATATTCCCCTTGTACCTACAAGGAAATAAGCAGTAAGATAGTTTGTACAAATGTTTATCTCAACTAACACGAAGAAGATATGGGAATAAGAGTTTGTAAGAATGGTTAGTACAAGAGTAGAGAAAGTCATGTGAGTGCAGCACATGAGATTTTTATTGGTTTCCGTAAGGAAATATATAATGGAAATATATGAAGAAATGGACGAAAGAATTAATGTAGTAGGTATGAGCTGTAAACAGGATCCAGACAGAAGAAAGGCATGTCGACCCGACCCGACCCGACCCACGGTGAACACCCACACTCCTCCCGCCCAGCACACTGTCACTATCAGGTCCTCTCTCTCTCTCTTTCTCTTTCTCTTCATTTTACGCTTAAGTAGGCGAAATATAGCTTTGAATTTGATCCCTCTCAAGTTGGGACACAGTACTTGCAGCTCTACAGGCAGTTTACTACTGGGCCCGCACCTTTATCAAGCACTTATCACCAAACGAATTAGAACAATTGGGTTCCTTTTTGAAATCTGCAACAATTTGATGCTGTTTAGATAAACAATATATTGAATATCTTAACATATAACAAATTAACAACGATGATCCATTTCACGAAAGTTCTAAGTTTTCCGAAACTCACACACATAACAAGGAATATCTCCGAAATGGTTAACCCTACAAGAAAATGTATTTAGACATAAATTGTGTATTTTAGCAAGATCTACATTTTTTGTATGGTATGATTTGGTCTATCTCTAACGGTTTACCAGTTATGCAAAAGTCGTCCAGTAAATACGACTACAGGGGCTATAGCCAGAAATTCAACATACACATTTCATTTGGCCAAAAAATTTCTCAAACATATGACATTTTAATCAAAATCGTTAGAGCCATTTTCAAGAAAATCAAAATTTTCGAAAAATGTTCCGTGTAAAGTAGTTTAGGGTGGGGTTATTTTCTTCAAAATCTTCGTGTCGCATCCTTAAAAGACATTAAACTTAAATACCAACTTTGGTTTTTAAGCCACTTTTCGTTTTTGAGTTATGCTGTCCACAGACTGACACACAGACACACGGACACGGACCTTTTTCTAAAATTGCTTTTTTTTGGATTCAGGGGGCCTCAAAACATATATTTCCGATAAAATCTCGACATCTCGACTTTCTCTACTATATGTAGTAGAGAAAGTAGAAATGTGAAAGTGCATGCTCTGTTGCGGTTGTGCATGAAATGAAGACAGGGTGCAAAAACGTTATTACAGGAAATAATAATGATTGTAAACAAAGGAAGGGGTTCGCTTTAAGAAGCTAGGCGCAGGCAGATAAAGGTCAACAGAATTAGAAGGGGGTCTCGTCCATGTTGTGGAAATAGCTCTACGACCTTGGAATATCTGTACGGGTGAGACGTGCGCAGCGCGAGCGACCGGCTGTTGTTTCACGTCCGGCTTCCGGTTCGTTCTCATACTCAAGTTATGTGATTAATTCAATTTCACTTTTTGCTGCCAAAATTAGTTTTATTTAAATGAAATTTTGGTATTTAGAGAACAAATGGTCTACATTTAATAAGCGTGTAATATTTTGGTTAAATTTAAAAGCTTTTGTGCAAAAGTGGTATAAGTTTGACCGTGTTTTGTAACAGCAAATTTTCTACCTCGTACTTCTTGTGCAGTTTTCTCCATAAGTTTTGACTCCACAGCCAACTTGTTTTTTCTTCTGTGACAGTTAATGGACGGTTTGATACGCGGAGCTAGGAAATATTCGTGCCATAAAAATGAGGAGGGGTAAAGTGTGCATATATATAGTGGCATGAATTATATGTATATATTTTTTAGAAGTTATTCTTATTTTTAATGACATTAAACTTATTATTTCTAAACAAGGTATCTTTAATTGGGTTTCAGAAAACGCACAAAAGGTGTTAAAAATGAAATTATGGGAAATTGAGGTTAAAGTGTGGAAAATAGGGGTGTGTCCTTGCGTAAGTTAAAAGACAAAATATCCATCAGGAAATTGCCAACATTGTTCAACGTGAACTACGGCGAGTGATGGATAGTTTCCTAAAGAGGTGCCAAAAATGCATGGGCAACGACGGTGGCAGTTTCAGCATCTGCTGTAACAACATTGCTAAGTAAAGCGTTTAAGAGTAGTTTTAAAATGTGTGGTTTCATCCGCACCTTTCTATGACAGCGAGCGCCGAGGACGCGGACAAGCCTAACACTGCGAATTTTTGAAGCCACCTTAATGGAAGCAACTCGAATGGCCATCTCGTTAAAGCAAGACGACATTAACTGCTTATTAATTCAAAGCTTAACCTTTTCAGTTCGAATCTCAGCAGCTACAGTCAAATGTACCAATGGTAAAGGATGGGGAGGGCCCACGGAACCTAATTAGTAACGTTGCACGCATAAATGATGAACACGGTTACATTTGATTGCAGTTGCATAACTTTTACTGTTTGTTAAGAAAGGAATAAAAACCACTACAAGAATACTTGAATAAGTCAATATATTTGTGATATACATATTTGTTGTTTTTAAATAGTGAGAGTAGGACGATAGAAGCAGGAACAGCTGTTGGGAACTAATCTTGGATCCTGGCAGTGGTTTTCTGCACGAGACCAATTGAGCTAAAAGTGCAGCGTCCACCATAATTGCTTTTCCCAAATTAAATTGGTAGGAACGCGCGCACTGCCCTCCACCTCTCTGGGCTTCATATTTACTACTTCCGTCCTTAATGTTTGTTTTTATAACACTTTCTTCACGACACATATCGCATTACTATTAAATCCAGCTTTATAGCACCTAAAATGCATATCCACATCTTGGGGACTATTTGGGCTTACTTTACGTTAAATCAATTACATTTTTATTTTGATTTATTTCAAACCTTGTTCAAACTTGCCTCTTTAACTTTCGTCTTTTTAATTCACTTATTTTCACTAAATTCTCTTATACTTGATCATTACTATTTTAGATTACCCATTTCATTCTAAAATTTATTCCCCCCCCCCCCTCCCTCCCTCGTTATTTTTCTTATGTTTCCTGATTAACAATTTCCTACACCTCACTTATTGACTTTCTTCTTAGCTTTGCATCACTTTTGTCACGTAACTTCCGCTGTTTTAAAATGCTTACTTGACAATAGTAACCGTAAACTCTTACTTCCGTGCTGCCACCCCTGTCGCGCGGCGTGGAGAAGCACCATTTTCCTCCCTTGTTTCTTCCACTTCCTATATATTCACTATCGGATATCCACTTGTTTGATTTAATATCTTTCCAGGTACGAGCTCGACTTGTTCCAAGCAAGGTTGCCCCTCTGTCCTTCTGGCATTGTGAAGAACACGTTCTTTGTTTAACGGTTGCTGACCCATTCTACCATGGAAGATATGGAAAAAGTGCTTGTTACCCATTGTGCGGCTAAGTATTGAGAAATGTGAAAATATAAAACCAAGCAACATAGAAACTATGAAACTGAAGTGAATTTAAAAGTGCATTTATGTTACAGACTTTCTCAATTATTGATTTCATTAACTCTTTCGATTTTGTACTTTAATAAAATATCTGAATTGATTAGACATCGACATTCAAAGTAGTTTTAGAGCCTATTTTGCAACCTAAGAGCTTAAACAAGGTGCTGTAAGCGCCTCATTTAGGCGCCTAAAACTCAAATTTTTAGGATCTAAAAATCCGCGGTCAGCATAACGTATGAGCAGCATCTCCAAGAACCACAAGCGGCCCCTGGGGGAGGGGGGGGGGGGTAAATTCCGTCCTCCGTGGTCTAGTAGTAACATGCTAGCCTCTGGTTCCCCAGGCGTGGGTTCAAACCCGCGGAAGGGCGATCGATTTTGTCTGGGATAAAAATGCTTAGCATGTATTCCTTGGGAAGAGAAGTAAAGCCGGTGGTTCCGTAGAATTACACGTAAAAGAACCTCAACTGTGAACAAGAGGTATCTCAGCAAAACTAAGTAGTCCAATATAGAGTGGGACACTGAGAACCACAGCAATTAAGGAGCGTTCATTAATAAAAACTTAATTTCAATTTTTGAAGGAAAGCTTCATAATTTTAAACGGAACCGTAGTACATATTATATTACATACTCTTAAGAAACTTTGTTTCGAACATTTTTTAAAATAAAAACTTGAACTTATAGAGCAAAGAAATGTTATTTAATGGAGTAGAATGAACCAGAAAGAAGAAGTGTTCAAATGGTTCATTAAAATAACAGAATTTTCTCTGAATTAACATAAGGTGGATAGAAAAATAAGGTTTTAGTTCTCTACTACGTGTATGAAGTAGAGGAAATACCTGCTGTATTCCACCCAAAAACTCGTGGAGATCTCAGTGGAAATATGTTTTGAGACCCCCTGAATACAAAAAAACATTTTTAGAGAAGTTCCAAAAGTGTGTCTGTGAACAGCATAACTTAAAAACGAAAAGTCAGTTGAAAACCAAATTTGGTATTTAAGTTTAATATATTTTAAGGATGCAACACGATGATTTTGAAGAAAATTTCTCATCAAAACTATCGTTGAAATGAACATTTTTAAAAAATTTTGATTTTCTGAAAAAATTACGTTTTTGATTAAAATGCCATATGTTTAAGATATTTGTATGAAAAATGAAATGTATGTTTTGAATTTTCTGGCTATAACCCATGTAGTTGTGTTTACTCTGGATGGCTTTTGAATAACTCGTAAACCGAGGTAGGCCAAATGTTACTATACAAAAATATACATGTTATATACACAAGTTATGTGCAAATGCATTTTGTTTTGTGGGGTGAACCATTTCGGAGATATTCCTTGTTATTTGTATGAGTTGTACAATGGTTAAACCTTTCTTAAAGCGAAGGTCTTTATTCATTTTATGTTTTGGGGAATTTTAGAGCTTCCATTTAGAGATCACCTTTAAAATATTTGATTATCTTTTAAAGTCATATTCTCCTATCTACAAGGAAATGGTATTAAGATAATTAGTACAAATGTTTATCGTGACTAAGATGAACAGAGGAATAATGGTTAGTATAAGAGTAGAAAAAGTCATGTGAGTACAACACATGAAATGAAAGTGACACTGTTCTCGTTTAAAACACGTGTAGGTAGGTATATTTACACTTAATGACACACACACGCACACGCACACACACACGTAAAGTATGAAAGCGTGTCGGATCATACCGTTAAAGAACGGGCATTCACCCTGTGACGTAGCAGTAGGGTGCTCAGGCTTTTGGTGGACAAACTGTACCTTGACCTGCCGTAATTATGTACTGTTGTAAGCCAGGACAGCTACTTTGTAAGGTTTCTTCCCGTTGGAGGAGATAGCTAGCTGGTTGTTTCCATACTAGTTCACCTTGGTCCGTGTTCATGTGAGAATGGATGAAGTTTCTTAAAAAGTTCATTTGTTCCTGGATGATATTCCCTAAGTTACTGTTTGCCTTTTCAGGTTGGTAATTGTGATTTGTTGAAAGTGACAAAGCTTTTCTCTACCTATATGACTTTGAGAGTTCGTGTGCTGAAAATATTTACCAAGATAAGGGAGGAGTCGATACTCCTGCCCCCTTTGGAGTAAAGAAATAAATTTATCCCGTGTCTGAGGGGATAACAAATGTTTCTTGGTGTTAAATATGCTAGCAAGACACGTGGTGTATTTGTTTGCAACTTGAACCCCGTTTTCTGCGAGTGACATTTTGTCAGAACTATTCAAGATAGTCTCAATTAAAGTTTAGGATGAAAAAAACCTCAAGTCCAGTCGTAGGTTTGCTTTGTTAGTGATAATATGGTTATTACTAAAGCCTGGATTTGTTAGCACAATAAAATAGTAAAATAAGCAGGTAGAAAAGTTCTTAAAATGATGAAAATAAGTAGAAAATTAAGCAAAAACGAATATACGCAAATATATGGTCATAAATAGTTTCACATAACTGTTACAAGGAAAATCTTGAGATTGTGCTGTGTAAAATCTATCAGTGAGAATGTTGTTTCGAATTAGCATGACGTCACATGCACCTGAGAAAACCACCACGTTTCTTCCATGAATTCCTCTTCAATATGCTTTCGCCAGAGACGTTTTTAGAAGTTTGACAGTGTTTTTTAACAGGAATTTTTCTGTAGCAACTAATTGCATTTGTCAAACGCAATTTTTGAAACCTAACTCACTGAAATGTGGTCACATTAAGAAAGTGGAAATTGCACATTTTATAGAAAATACAGGCTGCTCGGGGATATTATTGCGATATCTGAGCTGACTCTCGATCCAGTCATAGCAACTTTCTTTGCAATATTATTTCCCAACAACTGCCTATACCCTAGCATTTCTTCTTGCTTACGAATTTGGCCGAGAAATTAGTGAAACACGGTTAACCCAGAAATATGCACTTTAAATTTACAGTTTTAGATAAAATATGCTGTTTTAATTAAGCATGATAAAATAAGTAAGCAAAATGTTTCCTGAGAAATTAGCAAAAACACATCTAGATGTGTTTTACGTTTTGCTATTATCCTTAAAAGTGTGGAAAAATTTAAGCATTTTGCTTAAAAATCCGGGCTTTAAAATCTCGTACTTTCACTGGTACATACATTCTTGTACTCCTGTAGGACGAAATTCCTGACAACGGCGATGTCATCTTGGCAATTCACAGCGTCGTTAAACAACAAATATTTTTATTCCCCCCCCCCCCCCCCCAAGTATTTTTGCAGTACTGGAACATAAATGTGTTATTTTTGCGTGAGGTGTACTAAATTTCCGTATAGTGTCCCTTTAACAGTGGACAGATACGACCTTAAGCCTAGTGTAAGACATGTTTTAATGTTTATAAAGCAGAGGTATTAATGTGGTTCTCTTTTGGTTGCAGGTGAGCGAAATGGTTCATTTTTCTACTTGGTTATGCTTGGAGCGTTGTAATGTAAGTAGAAATTAGTTTATTGCACACAGATGGCTTGTTTGATCATTAATAGATGGCTCAGATTTTATAGTGTTTGTTGCACTTGAATTATTGCAAGTGAACCTTGAAGTTATCAGATAGATCTGTAGCAATACTCCTGATACCTGAATTATTCACTAGTTATATTAATAATTTTATAAAGAAATAATAGCTGATGCAGTAGAACCCGGCTGATGCGAATTAATTGCGGTCGTGGTCTGTTGGGATTATCCGAGAAACGGAAAACAAATGTAAGAGTTGGTGAGGAAGTGCGATTACCACACACAACATAATATATTGAAGGCAAGGACAGTGTACGTTGAGTTTATTTCACTATTACCTAGTGGTAATCATTCTATGGTAACTTCTGCTTTTCGCTCATAAATTAATACAGAACACATACCTACTTGTTTGTTTTATTAAGTAAATGAAAACATATTTCTTCGTTAAAACGGGAAGTGCATAAGTGACTTGACAAGGGGAAAAGTGCTAGAAAACTGGCAGGTTTGTTTCTTTATGGCAGAGTAAGGTTAGGTACCGATTTCACAAGTTAGTGTTTCATAAACATGAGACTAAATGCACATTGTTGACCAACGGACGCCATGGCGCTCTTCATAAGCAGTTTTGCTCCGACGATTTCTAATATTGGAGTTTGAAGACAGAACTATTTCCTTCCGAATATCTTCCCAGTGCACAAGTATGAAGTGTGACTTTGTGCACCTTGCCAGTGTTTTCCCGTCAAAAGAAGGATACTTGCTGTAACGGTGGTTGTGATGGCGCCCGGACATCCTTAGGCATGAGTTGAATGTGTCCCAGCACATAAGAATGTTTTCTATATGTTTAAATGAATATATAAGATAAGGACGAGTTGCAATTAATATTTGAGTGACCCACGGCAATTTGAGTTGTCATTGTCATTATGTAAACATATATAATAGTTGAATAGTTACAGTTTAATTGTACATGCCCACTTTAAGTGACGTTGTTGTGAATGTGGATTATACACGCTGGTTCAAGCTGGAACAAGCTCTTTGTGATAGTACTTGTTTGAACACTCTGCGCTTGTATTTGTTACTGTAGGCTCCAGTAACATAGATATCCCTACTGCTATATAGCATTCACTTCACCTATATGTATTCTTAATAACGTTAAGTATAAACCGAGATAAAATGAACAAGCCCACGAGACAACTGACTACAAAATGTTGCTATTGTTTCTTTCTACACAATACACATTCAAACTTGACCTTGAGGAGTTATTTCACTTTTCGCATTTTAGTTTACACACAAGTATACACTTTTTCTAAATGTTCCTTGACTAGGGGACCTCAAAACATATATTGCAGTAAAATCTCCATGCCAAATATTTGAGTGGGATGCAATGCATTGAACGTAAAGACGATGAAATTTACTTCCACCCCTAGTTGAGATGTTTGAAAATTTGAAGCAACAAATGTACGTCTCATATTTGTTTGTTTTCTGCTAAACTATTAGAATAATAAAAAATTAACTCTTACAATTTATTAGCATATTATTAAAGTGTTTAACTGAATTGTAGAACGTTAAGTTTAAAAGAATAATTCTGTCGTTTGCAAAACTTCTTGAAAATCATAAAAAAGTAATAAAAAGATAACGAAAGTAATTAAAAAGTGTGCATAAAATTGAGGATGGTAGAAATTTCACAATTGGTTTACCTTCAAGTACGAAGCCTTTTAATATGGGTCATGTGTCGCTGTTGAACCTCTCAGTCGATTAGTAGTAACGCCTGTAGTTGGGCAACCCGCTTGGATCAAGTGTCAGAGAAGTTGCCGCATGAGTAAGGGGCAAGTAATTACCGTTCGAGAGGTTTGTGTTGATAATGAGACACGTTTCAAAGCTTGCTTTATTACCGCTGTTAACATTCTCTAGCACCTACATATTTTCCCTCAACTTCTGTTTTCTTAAATAACTTTGCATCATTAGAAACCCGATTTGTTCAAGGGTTGCGTTACTATCACGTTTGGGAAGTGAACGTTTTCTAACTTGCATTGTTTTTATTAATAAAGATTAATTTGCATTTATTATTATAATAGTCTTGTCAGCTGCTCCTGGTCCTCGTTTACTTTTGTGTTCCAAAACCTTAGCAGTGAAAAGTGTCAAAGTGATTGCAGGTTTCTCTTAAACAAAATAATACTAAAAATACGCAGTGCACAATAACTCAGTGATGGCGTTATGTTTATTACTCCGTAGCTATGCAAAGATAACGTAATTTTAAAGTCATCACATAGCGACCTGCTTTAAAATGGCTGACGCTTAAACCCTACTTTATTCGCATATTCCCCTTGTACCTACAAGAAAATTAGTAATAAGATAAATTCTACAAATGCTTATCTCGACTAACATGAAGTAGATAAAGGAATAAGTGTTTGTAAGAATAGTTTGTAGAAGAGTAGAGAAAGTCATGTGAGTGTAACACATCAGATTTTTTTATATTAATCTCATCCAATGTCGAATGATGAATGATACTCAAACGAGCCCAATATCCATAGAGCTTAAAGTTACGAGAAATGTGTCTTCTCAGGATAAGGGAAAACCTCGGAAAGAGCATTTTTGTGGATAATTCATGGTATCGGAGATTCGAACTCGGGGCCTCTTGTAGACACGCTACAATCACACCACAGAGGTGGGCCCTGTTCGCTGTAAGTTGGCGTTTGATTTAATAATCTTTCCATAATAGCTGAGTAAGACAGCATTTTAAAAATGACCGAGAGTTGAAAAATTCAATATCTCACAAATTGCTGAAATCAGAAAAAACGTTAAATAAATACTGCTTTAAGATTACAATTTTTTTGTGTTAAATATTTGTGTACGGTTATATAAAATTCTGTAACAAATAGAGGAGTAGAATATTTGGAAATATACATTTTGACTTTTACGTTTCTTAAATGTATGGTATTTCAAGCAAAATCGCGGAGATATTTTGAAAAAATAAAATAAATGTGGTGCTTTCAGACGCTTTTGTATAATATCGGGAAATTGTTAATTCATTATTACAAATAGTCCGGAGTGTACGAATGTGTCCGTTCAGTGACCTAGCGGTTAGACAATTCCCCTCGTCCAGGTTCGATCCCAGGTTCATGGTGGACTAAACGACGCTGGGGTGGGTTTCCTGTTGGTTCTCCGATTTCCCCCGCCATCTCATTCCACCGGTGCTCCATTTTCATTCCATGTATCATCAGTGTCACCGCCTGCGGTGCCACATATATAAGCGGGTATTAAGCACCATAAAAAAGTGCGAAATTGTAATTATACGGAGTAAAGAGGACGATTCACTATAAAAACCCTTCACATTATTACACAATGTCATAAACAACGTGTGAAGTAAATTAATTAAGGGCGCACTTAAGTGAAAAAGTTGATGTTTCAAGTATTGAAGTTAGAGACTTAATTTTTGAACAGGTTTTTCTATTAACTAAAGTAATGTGTAGACTAAATTTCATGTTAATATCTAATCAAATTCCTGATTTTTTATTGGGTATAATCAAAATCTATCTCTTCCAACAGATGTTGAACAACAGAGCTGATTTTTTAAAATTGTATCTCTCATTACCTTTCAGAAAATCAAAGAAAGGAAATTTTGATACAGTGAATAGTTTTTCTTAAAAAATGTTAGTACCGCAAAGTATAAAAAGGTCATAAAAATCAGGCATATTATTTGTTAATAAAAGGTGTAAACAATATCAAAATTCCCAGAGGACAGTTTTTTGCCCACAATCTGAACTATATTTAGAAAAAAGTTAGGTCTTTAGGTAGATTTTTGTGGAAGAATATAGACTTTTAGTAAAAAAACAAGTTTAAACTTGAAATGGAGGGTGTGTGCGTGCCCATTTAAAGGGCAGAGGCACACAACTTCAAAAATGGGGTTCACAATGTGTGTTCCCCCTTCACTAGGGGATTAAAACTTTGCACATATATCCTTTAAGCTATGATCCGTTTTTTGCAATAAAAATCCAAAAATGGGTTATTTTGTTTTACCAAACAGGCTACAATATCACTTCGATGTTCCCTTGATTTGCCAGTAGAGTTTCCAGAGATAACTGTAAAACTGTGCTATAACTCATTTTGGTCTATTTCTTATGATTAATGCCCCATACAAATTTGTTTCGGTACTTCACAGCCTGCTTAAAAAAGTAGACATTTATTTTTGTGTGTAAATGTGTATATTTTAACCCAAAGCGCTGAGTCATTTATCCACATAAAGGATAACTTGGATGTGGGAGCGGGTTCTCAAAAGCATTTGGGTGTTAGATTTGAAAGACAGGTGCTTTAGGACCAACACCGATGATTGTTAATAAATAAACTATATGTACCGACAGTCGCCGTTTTTCCTAAAACTGAGTCTTGCATCTTGCAGCAACACTTCACTAGTTGTTGGGACGTGCACTTCCTCTCGTTTTGGGTAACTTATGTCATTAAATAAGCAATATTTTAAGACTGCCTTCTATATTTTCGACAGAATGTAAATTGAACATGCAGCACGTGACCGTACAGATAAACATTGCTCTATCGATGCGATATAACGGTAATTAGAAACACCGCCGATAGGGGACTTTAGATCCCTGTACGCTCTTGCCATCTACCGGACAGTGTGTGAAATTGGAGCTTCCTCGGTTTGCATTAACGGGGCGCTGCATGGCGAAATGAAGCGTTAAGCTTCCGCTCAGCAAATGACATGCTAAAATACAAATTAAAAAAATGTCTACTTTCTGCTCTGTTCTTGCAAGTGAGTGGCGAGAAAAATAACTTTTCAGCGGCTTTTAGGCAAATGAGGCCTTACTTACCAGACAGAATCGAACTGCAGGGAAAAAAAGGCCTCATTCTACTATGTACTTAGCAATATAAGCATTCCATCAAACAATTCGATACCAGCTTCTTTGCAAATACATGTTTTTTGAATTTAGTAAGTTAAAAAAAAAAAAAAAAAAACATAAGTAAAATAACATAACATAACATTCTGAATGACATTTGTATAACTAGTAATTCTCAATCTCAAAAGGTGCATAAAACATTAATACGACACAAGATATTGCAGATTTGGTTAAAATACATTTACGCGAAATACGTTTTTTGTAGAGTTAAACGAATTCGGAGATATTTGTTGTTATCGATTCTGAGATATTCGTTGTTATTGATTTGCGTTTTGAAATATATTTTTTCTGGAATACGAACTTGTTTCCCCGTAGTCATGCGCACATCTAAGAGGCCGAGATGAATGGAGGAGAATTGTGAAGGAGGCCAAAATCCACAAGGGGTTGTAGCGCCAACTAGATAGATAGATACTATGTACAAGTAAAATAATACAAACTTCTCTTCGAATGAATATGTTTTCTATTCCCAGAAAATTCAAGATGTAGTTGGTTGCCTCGTGGAATAATTTTTAATTGGCTTTATATCGTACGTATATATGTTGTTCAATAGTTCGGTCTCTTATATGTTGGAGAGTTTCAAATGGAGACAACAAATGAAGTTTGAGGTTAGAGTTCTCGTGCAGCACCGCTGGAAGTAAGATTATAAAGCTACAGCCGCGGCTGGCAATAAAGGACTCCTGGGCGGCGCCCTCTCAATAAATAAAACTGTATTCCCCCGGAGGTTGTATCACTCCGCCAACACACACGTGTTACGTTCTCTGCCCATTGTTTTCCCGATCAATTATCACGTTAATTTTGTACATTCTTGCAAACTGAAACCCAATGTCTTTTAGCAAAGTGAGGAACTGCTTTTCTTAAAATTTGGAAGATCGCAATGTAGTAAGGAATTATTTCGAATCGCGCTTCACTATTTGACACGCGGTAAAAGTTGTGCTGCGGCGAAATGTCTACACTTTAAGGCCGCTCTGCGCATAAGAAAGAAACGGCAACAGTACTACATCGGATGTACATTCCTACACTTTGTTACCCGTTTTGTTTCATTTAATACACGGAAGAACGTCGATGTTTTCATTTCGGACTGCACCTCGCCCGTCCAGGAATTTTCACATGTTGGTGATACGGTGCGGGGATGACTTCGACTATCGCCGAGGGGCGTCCGAGTAGAGCGGGAATGCGCATGCGAGCTGTCTGGCCGCAATGAAACAAATGAACGTTGATCACTGCTAACAGTGCTGACGCTCATACATACTCCTTCCTCTTATATTGCATTTTGTAATTTAAATTAATTGTAAATAAAATTCAGAAGGTCATGCGTAACAAACTTTCGCTTTCTTTTCAGACATTTTGTGATGAAATTCAGAATTAAGTGTCATGTAAAGCGTGCTGATATGTCGCCCTCCGTCCCAAATTGGCAAGTGACGAGCCGCCACTGTGTGGAAGCATATATGAAGGTATCGTTACTGAGTAAGGAGAACTGCCGTGGTCGCAAGTTATCCAATATTGGCGGTACACACACATCGACAAACAAGCACATTGACATAATGAGCGGCTATACCTCACTCCACTCTTGACAGTCAGTATCCAGTGACGGATACAAGCAGGCGATTGCATGGCAGTTCCCAAGTCATAGACCTTGTCCTCAGAAGACCTCTTCATTCTGGATGATTCTGGAAACAGAGAGAAAGTCTCACCAAATAAAAAAAGCATGGATCTCGTCACGTAGGTTTTTGTGTTTGTTATTTTGAATGAATCATTTGTACCACATTAACACCTGATGAAGGTCAAGGAAGGGTGGATATCTGACGCCAGCTTATTGCTGCTGACCCGGACAGTGGCTCGATATCCATCAGAAATTGGACATGCACTCTCAAAACCCACATTACTTATCATACATAATCTGTACATTTAATTTAAAGCTTAAACATACGGTTTTTTTTAATGTAAATTGTTAGTCATTTGTTACAAATCCCGCTGCACGGCTTGAGGGTATAAGATTGGCATTTAAACGAATTTTCGTTTGGGTTATGAAGTTCAAAACACACAAACAGACATTGTTTAAAAATGTGTTTTGGTCACAGGTGACTCAAACATGTAGATCTTTCTGGTAAAATCTCGGTATAAATTTTTGGGTGGACTATAATAGTGTTTTTAATAACATTACCCCAGTGACCTGTATTCTGTATTTCGTTTTCTTCCTGTTTATCACGGTTCCCTAATGTACGTCTTAGAATAATGCCAAATAACACTCTTATAACCAGGGCGCGGATGTTTATGACGTCATCGTTTTCGTTTGTTGTTTTTTTTCCATGGAAAATGTAAGTGAAGTACAATTTTATCAATACTGATTAAGATTATGCGATTCTCATGGATCATATACTTTGGCTTTTTTAACGATTTTTGTCATTTTTACACTTGTACTCCAGTTTTACGTATGTGCTTGCAGTCGTTCCAAACACCGATTTCTTGTCTGCAACACTAGGAAGTCTTTTTTCCTTTACGGTGTTATAAATAAATACAAAATGTAACAATACAAACAGTATTATAACGCACAATTATCTTCCAATATATCAACATCATTTTCAGTAAGGAACTATTTTGTGTCACAGAACAACCTATATCATGACAGCAGCCAATAAGAGGTGACTATACTCCATCCAGACCTTGTATCCCTCCGCGATAATCTGGTGTTCACACAAACACACGCGGACCCATGCCTCGTGCTTGTTGGGTTGCGTTTACATCGAGTGGAGCGATTGTATCACATGGTACAACTTAGTAAAGAAAGTTAAATGAACTTATTTGTCAAAGAAATACAGAATTTGACATGTTCTTGGGTTGTTACCCTTCCAGATTTTCAGACTGTTCTTTGTTTTGGTTTAGCAGCAAGATGTCCCCCGGCAGGTCACAATAGTGGAGGTGAAAGCTACCTGACCAATGGGTTCGCGAGGTTGTCTCTTGGAGGGAGGTCAAGAGGAAAAGAGCAAGGCCCCCTGACTGTGACTCACAGACCTGTCAGTTGTGTAATGCATGGCACATGACGTCACCAGGCCACTTTACCTGACTGCAACCCGGTAAACTTACACACAGGGGCGCCTCCTTGTCAAAACATTGTTTACTGCCTGGGCGACCGAACCTTCTTTTTCGGAGAAGATACCTATTTAGATGCAATAAGTTGCATTTATATTTCAACCATACAAAATTGTATGCATTTTATATTGAAGGGCGAGCAGAGAAGGATACATGTTAGGTAAAAGAAAAGCCAAAAGAGAAAACCATGTGAAAGTAATACATTGCATAGTAAAATGGATAGCATACAAAGCTTCCCCATAAAAAACTACATATTTCGTGATGATCGGTCAAGCGCTTTTGGAGATTAAGGTTGCATACATAAAAACATCTACCTATAGATGATATGAATTGTTTGTCAAAGAATGAGTGGAGAAAGCAGTGTGAATGTAATATCATTTCTATTTCAAACACAACAAAATGTATGTATTATTTTATAAGAAGGCATAAAAATGTGCGCGCGCGCGCGAGTGTGTAAAATCGCGCTTTTCAGAAAGACACCGAAATATATAAACTTAGAAAGCAAACCCTTATCTGAATACAAAGAGCCGTTTCCGAGATACGCGAAGTATATTTACACACTCCGAATGCGGCGGTCATACTATCTGTAGCACATATACGTACAATTGGACAGATCGCAGCCCTAACACCAGTGTGGTGACAAAAACGACAACAATCCATTCCAGACTGTCTGCAACTGCCTGCCAGAATTGCAGAGGTCGTGGCGGACGATAAACCAGCGGTCCATGAACTTGAGGATATAGGAGTTTAGATTTCGAGCTTTTTACAAGTTTATTTTTATTCTGTCTTTTGCGTATTTATGTGGCATGTCTTATGAATATTTTCCGTTTTTACTAGTATGTTTATTTTAGAGTGAAATTTACCTGTGACTTGTGCCATGATTGGTTGTTGAAGGGTGCTGATGACCTAACTATACCTTGTATGGTTTATCCTGTCTCTGGCTTAAAGAAAGAGGAAGGAAGGGATGTTGAAAAGAGACACAGATACTCGCATATCTGTGTCTGTTGATCTGGGGAAGGCTTCTATCCAATCAGTGCTACACTGAAGAGGCAAGTGTGAATAGAGTACACGCAAAACATATTTTCTACCCCCTGCCGCTAGCTGGCGTGATGGAAGAGACCTTCCTAGAGACAAGCTAAACCACCTGAGCTATAATCTTAGTTTATTTTCGCCTAAAACAATAGAGTTCTGTGACGTTAACACAATCTTCAATCTTTCATATTACATCTCACAACTGTCTTCTTCTGGTAACCTTGCCTCAGTCCTTTTGTTGTCTTTCTTCACTTTCTGTCTCTCAAACAGCTGACTGACGATACAATCACTCAATATTCCTTCCATTAGACAAACACACACACACACACACACACACACACACACACACACACACACACACACACACACACACACACACACACACACACACACACAGTAAAATAAAATTGAAAACTTTAAAAGATTTGACTATCGCACAAAGCATACTGTATTCCCATATTTCCCTTGCACCTACAAGGAAATAAGCAATAAGATAATTTGTGCAAATCTTTATCTCAACTAACACGAAGAAGATATAGGAATAAGAGTTTGTAAGAATGGTTAGTACTAGAGTAGAGAAAGTCATGTGAGTGTAACACAGAATTTTGAGTTATGCTGTCCACAGGGTGAGACACACACACTTTTTTTTTAATTCAGAGTGCCTCAAGGCATACATTTCCGGTGAAATGTCGACATGGAATTTTTGGGTGGAATACCTACAATACCTACTTTCTCTACTTACTATACGTACTACTATACATTCGTCATTCATTTCCTATTGTTTATGTTTAAAATTAAATTAATCATTATTTTGTAATAATGTTACCAGCGTTTATATATCAAAAATGTCATTTATTATATTGTGTAAAGTGTGTTATTATTTTTATTCCAACAGTGCATCTTTAAGATATTTTCATGGCAAATCAAATGTATATATTTAATTTTCACTATTCTTATGTGAACTTTCTAGTGACAACCATTTCCGAGATAATTGTTGTTATTGGTGTGCATTTTCAAATATTAACAGTTCTTTCCCAAGTGGTAAGTCGCTATTTATTTGTTATGGGAACAATGCTCCTAGTTTGTATGAGAGTGATCTTGTGCGTACTGCAACAAAGTGAAGAGCCTGCTTGGAATTCCTGGACGTGCTCCAATACTCCATCCCAAGCACCTCTTTTGTTTGCAAACATTTTGGGCACGTGCCCTAGACAGTCGTTCCGCTGTATTTTCATACTGCACTGCTCTTCCTATGCAGTTTACAGCCCCCGGATGTCATAGTGTAAGCGAAGCATGCTTTTATCAATGGCTCACATAAAGTAATATTTTGGCTTTTTTAACGCTTTTAGTCATTTTGTTATCATTTGTTATATTATAGTCATATTTTCTGTTGAATTTTCGTATTTTTTTCATATATTTATATTGACGATTGTTCACATCTCCTAATTCTTGTGTGTAATATTAGGAGGTGTTTTTCCTGTTACAATGTTGCGTGCAAATAGAAGATCGTTCCTTTCTGAAACTTTAAAATGTATGTCATTTGTTACTGTAATTCTTCGTTCTGATCGTCCTTCAAAATGTGACATATATTTCATTCTGTGCAGAGCTGAGGGTTAGCTCTGGATTGAGCAATTAAATACATGCAAATGCAACAATAAAATTAATATTATTATTGAGCGTGCAAGATTTTTACGGTAGATTTTCAACACCATGAAATTTTTCAACATTTGATTAGTGCTTGCATATTACTAACATTTTTAGATCGTAAACTCCCGGATCCTGTCTATCAAAGTATGTTTTGACACCATCACATCATAATACAGTGTTGATATGAAAACTGCAAATGGTTTAGTGCACCGTAATTCTAAATATGTACATAAAAGTGCTTTAAAACATTCACACAATGTTCTTGAGCTTGTATTCTATGAACTGAAGCTGTAATTTGATAAATATTACATATATTTCATAAGAGGAAAAATAATTGGACGAAAACAAATTAAATTTCTATGTGAAAGTACAATTTTTTTTTTTTTTTTTTTTTTTTTTTTTTACATAAGAATAAAAACTTTAACCAAATTGAAATTGGGTTAGGCAATAATTGATTTTAACTTGTGTCACTAAATTCACCATGACTTGTGGTGTAAGCAAGGAACAGAGAGTCAAAGCGTGTAGGTTCTGTGTTCTGTTAATGGATGAGAGAGGGACTATGGTTGTTCCGGCGACTCGACCGTCACCTTGACACAGTTGGAGGGCCCATGGACCTTGTTTACCACCCACTACTACTGCTTCTGCAAGGTTACTCCTTCCTTCCATCCGACCTGCTCAATTGCTTCCATACAGGGTGCAAGGCAAGTCATTCTAATACGTGCTTCAACCAAAAAGTACAGTACCATTTTGTGCTTTGATCAGCCGATTTCGAAAAGATAAATGGTTTTTGTTCCAAATTGGATGCGTAATTGCACAAGAATGTACGAAGATAACAGTTTGTTACTTGTAAGATGCGTAGAGTAAGTTATTTCTGACATGGGACCTACATCACACAGGGTTTCGGAATAATTAATCACTTAAAAGAATTGAATGAATATTAGGAGCAGAAGTAACTTGGCAACGTTGTGTTGAGGTTAGTCAGGAACTGAACCGGCTTCAGCATGCAAACAAGTCGGTCGCTTGCAGGATCGTGTAATGTTTTGGGAGCTAACGCTTATGATTGGCCTACACTCGCACAGTAAACACAGAAGCACGAGGCAGGGCATTTGTTTGTCTTCTCAAGAAGCACCGTTGCTGTGTTTGTTTATGTACTGAGCTAGTGAAACTGACACCCACACAATCTGCAGTGTTGCCAGCTTGTTTTCGATAAAACTAAACTATCTCTGTAGGAAATGGTCAGAGACAAAAACGTAAGATACAAAACGTGTTCCAAATACCGAGATTAATTAAATTAATGTAATGACTTTTACAAAGTACCACAGCAGCTTATTTGTGTACCTTCTACTTATTACAAGAAAAATTATAAGAACATGCTGGGCTAAAGAGAGTCCGATTTTTAGAGAGCGTATCGCTATCAAAGTTCCATGTTCTTTTTATCTCCGCGAGAAAAAAACGGTTATAAGCTGCAATATGATAAAAAACTATGGACTGTGTTAACATCAAAATAGAACTGTGTTTTTGTGTAAAAGGTTTTGGATGAGAATAAAGTGACAAGAAGTAATTAGACTGGTTCTGTGGCTTCTGTTACAATCTGATGAGAGGTTATCTGTTTATGCCTTTATTGAAATTGCAGAGTAAAGCTGTACAAAAGCCTGAAGCTCGCTCTGATTTCAGAGTGTTGTGGGGCTTCAGTTCTCGGAGCAGACTGTAGGGAAAGGATCAGTTATCAGCCCAGACACGTGGAGGGCTACTATCGATTTGCAGCAAAGGTTGCGCTATGTACCTACCTACAGGCAGAAAGCATTAATTGTTAATGCAGTCACTTCTGGAATCGTGCCAGCCTGCATCCACTTTCACGGTCCACCGTGGCTGCGCTGCACTGTCAAATGTCAGGTCCCGGGTTCGGTTCCCCTTCGGCATCCAATCTTTGGGCTACGCGAATGCTGCACTTGTTCCATCGTGTCTTTTCCATCGTTTACCTTTCACTCAGTAAAGGGATTATTCTCATTAAGCTTAGCAGTTTTATAAACATTAATGTTACGGAGATAAATAATTGGTATGTTAAAGTCAATATATAACGTAAGAAACGTGAGATACAGTCATTAGATAGGTAGTATAGAGTTTGTCACAGTTGAGACCGGACTTAGAAGTTTGGACACAACAACTAGGCTCAAGTAGCGAAGAAAAGTTACCTCAAGATATTGTTGGAGTTCTTGTGTTGAGCTATCTAAAATACTTTTGTCCTTTTTTGGGTGGTTGGAAGGGAAGATAGAGAAAGAGTTGGTTTATTTCGCCAGGTAAGGAAAGTGGGAGAGGTGAATTGATGTATCTTCACTATTGTGGTGGAGTCCAAGTAATGGTCCCGCTTTAGTGAAATGCTGCCTTCCATTGGAATGAGTGTTCCGGACTGCAACTGCCCAGTAAACTGGTCCTTAGTATGTGCAGGATTTGCAGTAGTTTAATCCAATTCCTTGCCACTCGGCTGCTCTGTGGTGTATTCTTCGTTTGGAGTCTGCTAGGTTTGGGATAGGTGCTGTTGTGTTGTTCATTTGTCCAACTGTAGTCTCTTGATTTGGTCGAACTGTTGTCTGTCGATTTGGTCGAACTGTTGTCTGTTGATTTGATCGAACTGTTGTCTGTTGATTTGGTCGAACTGTTGTCTGTCGATTTGGTCGAACTGTTGTCTGTTGATTTGATCGAACTGTTGTCTGTTGATTTGGTCGAACTGTTGTCTGTTGATTTGATCGAACTGTTGTCTGTTGATTTGATCCAACTATTGTCTGTTGATTTGATCGAACTGTTGTCTGTCGATTTGGTCGAACTGTTGTCTGTTGATTTGGTCGAACTGTTGTCTGTTGATTTGATCCAACTCTTGTCTGTTGATTTGGTCGAACTATTGTCTGTTGATTTGGTCCAACTCTTGTCTGTTGATTTGATCCAACTCTTGCCTGTTCATTTGATCCAACTCTTGTCTGTTGATTTGGTCGAACTGCTGTCTGTCGATTTGGTCGAACTTTTGTCTGTCGATTTGGTCGAACTGTTGTCTGTCGATTTGGTCGAACTTTTGTCTGTCGATTTGGTCGAACTGTTGTCTGTCGATTTGGTTGAACTGTTGTCTGTCGATTTGGTCGAACTGTTGTCTGTTGATTTGGTCGAACTGTTGTCTGTTGATTTGGTCCAACTGTTGTCTGTTGATTTGGTCGAACTGTTGTCTGTTGATTTGATCCAACTGTTGTCTGTCGATTTGGTCGAACTGTTGTCTGTTGATTTGGTCGAACTGTTGTCTGTTGATTTGATCCAACTCTTGTCTGTTGATTTGGTCGAACTGTTGTCTGTTGATTTGGTCGAACTGTTGTCTGTTGATTTGGTCCAACTCTTGTCTGTTGATTTGATCCAACTCTTGTCTGTTGATTTGATCCAACTCTTGTCTGTTGATTTGATCCAACTCTTGTCTGTTGATTTGATCCAACTCTTGTCTGTTGATTTGGTCGAACTGCTGTCTGTCGATTTGGTCGAACTTTTGTCTGTCGATTTGGTCGAACTGTTGTCTGTCGATTTGGTCGAACTGTTGTCTGTCGATTTGGTCGAACTTTTGTCTGTCGATTTGGTCGAACTGTTGTCTGTCGATTTGGTCGAACTGTTGTCTGTCGATTTGGTCGAACTGTTGTCTGTTGATTTGGTCCAACTGTTGTCTGTTGATTTGGTCGAACTGTTGTCTGTTGATTTGATCCAACTGTTGTCTCTCGATTTGGTCGAACTGTTGTCTGCTGATTTGGTCGAACTGTTGTCTGTTGATTTGGTCGAACTGTTGTCTGTTGATTTGGTCCAACTCTTGTCTGTTGATTTGATCCAACTCTTGTCTGTTCATTTGATCCAACTCTTGTCTGTTGATTTGGTCCAACTGTTGTCTGTTGATTTGGTCCAACTGCTGTCTCTTGTGATGAATGGTTTATTCAAATGTCGTGAGAGCCATGTCTATTGTGTCCTGTTGCTGTAGGCATTGTTTCTTGGAAACTCTGAGGAGATGAAGTGTAGATGAATTGCAGTTCTCGTAGCCCAGTTTCTACGGCTGTGAGGCGGCTGTCAGGGACAACGGTGACAGTGGTGATGGAGTGTGTCCTTTATGGATACAATTCTGGAGTCATTGGACCGTGGTGATTTTTTCCTTTAAGTTGATTTACAGATGTGTTTAGTGTTTACTGAGATCGGCTGTCGCAGCCTCATGTGAATACAGATTTAGTAGTCACCGTCAAGGAACATTCCGCTGATCATTTCTCACGGCAACTTACAGTTCTACTGTGAAACAGTTATTTTAAAATTATATATAATAGTTCAATAGTTACAGTTTCTAACAGTTTAATTCTACATGTTCACTTCTCATATATCATTCCTTAATTTATATTAACTTAACTGATGTGGTTTATTCTCACACATATAGCATGAGAGAAAGAATCTCGTGGCTCATCACTTGAGCAGCTGGCAGCAGATATACCATAGAACGAATTAGCGATGGCATCAAAAGCGACAGGCGGCGCCGTGGCCGAGCGGTTAGCGCGCTCGCCTACCACCTAGGCGGCCCGGGTTCGATCCCAGGGACCCGCATGTGGTATTTGTGGTGGACGAAGCGGCGTCAGGGCGGGTTTTCTCCGGGTCCTCCGGTTTCCCCCGCCATCTCATTCCACCGGTGCTCCATCTTCATTCCATGTGTCATCAGTGTCACCGCCTGCGGTGCCGTAGTAGTGAAAGCGGGCGTTAAAAACAACAATCAAAAGCGACGTCCACCCATCGTTGTTTCCTTTTCATCGTTCAGGTGCGCCCATTCTGACCAACACTGTGCCCCCCCCCCCCTCCCCTCGTCACCTACTGTTCTGAGAGCTCAGTGCCCTTTTTATGCCCTGTAAAGGCTTATTGTAGCGTATAGGTCGTGAGGTAAGACGAGCAATTCCTCTAGCTGCGCAGTGGCAACTCTTGGTGGGGGAAGTTGCGTAATCATGTATGCGCAGAAGTGATAACGTTTCCATCCACAAAGGAGTGAAGTTCACCGGCGTAGCTCTAGTGCATATTGCTAATGACATTATACATGTATAAAATTAGCTTTATAACGAACAAAGTGATTTCACTATAGCAGTGGCTATTTGCCAACAATTACCTACTTCCATGTGAACTGCACGCTGTTGTAATGTTTACTCATTCGCGGCAAGCTCGCCCCCCCCCCCCTCAGCCGTTGCAGAGAAGGAGGGAGGGAAGGAAAGCAGCTTCCCTTATGCGCGAGAATTGTTTGTCTTACCTGACGACCCACACTATAATATCGATACGTAATACTTGGAGGGATCAGATGCGTGCACTCACGTAACTTTTTCTGCTTACTCTTTCACAAAGTATTCTTTAGAACGTTCATATTAAAACAGGTAATCGTTACATGGAACAGTTAATTACAGCGATAGTTGTAGCCGTTACATCCCTAGTATAAAGATGACGTCTGCGGAGGGCGCTTCTTGGAAAGCGTGACAGGTTTTCCTACCAACCCACATTCTACGCCACGTGCAACGTAACACATTGGGCGCAATACGTTGCACACTCAAACAGTGAAATATCTTTTGCTATGCGACGCAGTTCGTTTTGCGTCGCGTAATGCGCTTGGCGTAACAGAGTTACTACATCGAAAGCAGTTTCTGTGATAAGCCACATTTGTAGGAAAACAATACACAGTGCAATACGTGATGCATTCAAGATGGACGCGACGTAATAAGTGCGCCGCGCCTAAACTGTGATGACAAGGCCGTATTCCAGTAATTTCTTTATTACAAGCTTTTCAGTATTGTGAGGGAATAGAAAACCCAGGGTCGCCAACTTTCATGAGCGTTAAAATCGCCCCCTTGTTGGTATATACTGTACAGCTGGAAGCATCGCTCTTGGCCCGGACCTTGAGTGGAAGTCCTGTAGGCGAACCTACAGCTCTTGTCTCTAGAATGATGTCTGCATTTCATCAGTTGCTTTTTTGTGTATCCTGCAATAATTAAAGACATAGTAAGATATTTGCGATTAGAAGTGAATATACTGAATTTATGAGACATTGATCATTCATAAATCAATTATGCTGCCACTGTTTTCTAAATTATGATCCAAAACCTTACACAGTCAGAGTAGCGAAATTGTTTCAAATGTATGGGCATACATGAAGAAAAAAGCTGAAAGCAAAGAACTGCTTACATCAGAAGAGTGTGTCAAAAAAATTAAAAAAGCTCAAAAAACGCGTATCAGATGCCACAGGAGCATCAGAAAGAACAGTGAAAAGAATTGTTCAAGTAGTACGCGAACATGAAAATCACAACACGTCTTTTGTAACTCCAAGCCAAAAAAAAAAAAAAAAAAAAAAAAAAAAGTTACGAAATGAGTAACCTGCTAGATGACTTCGATAAATGTGTCGTTAGAAGAACGATTCATAATTCCTATGTTCAGGAAAAATGTGCTACAATAGCTAAGTTACTTAGAATTTTAAGAGAAGGCATTAACTTCCAGGGCAGCAAGTCATCCTTAAACAGAATAGTGAGAGAACTGGGTTTTAAATGGTACAATATCTGCAGTGGTGTACGAACAGCTAATTAAGCTAGGTACACTGTGTAGACATTTTTACTGCATGGACTGTACCACTACTTTACGAAATAGAACGTTATGTGAGTAGCATATGAAGCTGACGCACCAATTCGATTGCTGTCTGCTGTCACATGAGTAAACTTGCGTTCAACCTTTACATTTACTTCCTTCAGGGGCCAAGAACGGTGTATGTCATGGTCTTCGCTTCGAAATAAGTTCCACGTCGTGTTGCAGCGCGGTTTACACAAGTCGATATGTCCAACATACAGCTGAGTGTATATAAATGTTACACACTCCCGAGGTCTTCCCGCACACGATGGTCTATCTCCTAGGGTTTACCTCTTGTACAAGCTCCTCCGAATAACAGGATTTCGCAATCTATCGAGAGAAAATCCAAGATAAAAAAAAATCATTTTCCCTAAAAAGTTTTGAATGTGCGTTTTTAATTAAAATCATTACAGCAACTTTGGGAAAATAAAACAACGCAAAACAAATTGTTCTATGCATACGTGGAGTACTTTGGGATTCAGAGGATTCTATGTATTTCTTTTATTTTAATTCTTGACGTTCCGTCTCTGCAAGATATTTTTCCGACATTTCGTTTTTGAGTTATGTTGTTCACATACCCATCAGCCATAGGGGGTCTTCAAAACATGTATTTCCGTTGCAATATGTGGGGAAGGCAATGCCTATTAGGCACGTGGTAGAAGAAGTAAAAATATGGCAGGCAGCATTATAAATATTTGGTGTTTGTACATATTTTGTTGAGAGCAAGAAACTTCTGGAGGGTGGGTATATCGATGTTGTGGGCTTGTGTATTGGAAACACCTCGAGGGGAGACCGGACATCCACAAATATACATGCTTTTACCACTCGTGAAATTCAGCAAGACAAACTGCCTCGAGCTGTTGTGTTTCTCTTACCACACCCAACTAAAACACACGTCTTAAAACTTTATAACATTAAGTATAAAGTTAGTAGCGCCTTCAGTGCTCACAACATACTCCGGTGGCAAAATGGAACTAGAAATCTGCTCATTCTATTAAAAAATATCGACGTATAATTGACGCAAGGCGGCCCGGGTTCGATCCCAGCATGCATAATTGAATTCTCCTTGGCATGAGGTGACGTTGCCATTAATACAAGAAAAGTAACAGATAGATCTAAAAATTTGAAGTTTTGTGTGAAAAAGCGAGTTTTGCGTGTACCTATTTAGGAATTTGTGTAAATGAGGACAAAGCTAATTGAATGTAAAAGTGAAGAAAATAAACTGAAGATAGTGAGTAAAGTTGGATAGTTTAAAAAGGGCAGGTAAGAAAGCTACTATACTAAAAGAGTTCATGTGCTAATTTGTGTTGAATGAGCCAATTTTAAAAGTTCAAGTAAATAAATAAGGGAAAGTTGAGTAAAGTTGGAATATTTGCATACTGACACACATATATGTATGTATGCATGTGTACTGAACTCCAGGAAGCCGAGGTTTGTATGATTCAAAGCGTTTTGCTCACTTACATTGAAAGTGTCGTGTCGTCTTCATTAAATAAAGATTATGTCCGACTTGAATGAATTCTTTATTTTGTCGCTGCTAATTGGAGGTGCAGTTAATGAGCACTGGGCTTCTGTTGCCTTACTTCTCACATTCACAGGCTTTCTCTGCCAAGTAAATGTTACTCCTCCATCTGCTTCATGCTCATAGAAATAAACATTTGTACAATATAGGTACAAGGAATACAGTAGACTTTAAGTAACAGTCAAATATTTTAAGAGCTGGTCACTATGTGGTGGTTTTGAAATTCTGCTCTCTTTCCATGACCACGAGAGGGGAGGGAATTTAATGGCGATTCTGCAGTTGAAAAAAATATAGGTACCTGAAAATGCAAGCTGTTGAAAAAGAATATCTCGGAAATGATTAAAGCCATAACTGGTAGGTATATTTGAGCTGAATTGTGTGATTTAACGAGATGTACGTTCATCTTTAGTGCAGGGACAGATTTGCTGATCCATAACTCGTGAAGTGGTGTTGTTTATTCTCTCTCCTCTCACACGCCAAAGGTGAGGAGGTAGACATCGTTTCTTGTGAACTGCTGTCCAGATTGCAACACTACAGTTCCATGGTGAACTGAAGTCAATTCAATTCCATTCCCAAACTGAATACGATCCGCGTTTCCAAATACCTACCTGCCTACGTCAATTTGGGTAACAAGGCTCAAGAAATAATTTAAACTTACCTACATATGTATGTTGGCCGACTTGGTTTACGTGGTGAACCTGTGAGCGGGTATTGAGGTTAGTGGGTAGTTTTCACAACAAATTGTGACACTCATTAAACAATAAGAATAGTGACTTATGTTTTATTACACTGCTTCCGCTGAGAAAAAATAACGAGCGTGCAGCAACTCGTGTTACGAGTACATCTTTGGCCTGCCTGCCTCTTTAAATCGACTTAAACACGGTAGATAGTTTGGGTCTGATCCCCCGTACTTTCTAAAAGGTAAGGAACTAGAATCCCGGAAGATTTCTCCGGACGGTGGCGGGCTCATAGCAGTAAAAATACGGTCGTTATAATAGGATGAACATACGTGAAGGGAATTACCCACGCCCTGAAGCAGTCGCACTGTATCAACATCACACTTTCTTCACCAGCGCTTGCGATAGTAGTGCCAACCTTGGTATTCGCGCTAGAAGTCACCAAAAGAAATGTTATTTTTAGTTGCTGCAGTAGTATATTTAGCTTATAAAATGTAAAGGGTGTTTTCAACTACTGCGTCTTTCTCCTACTGATCAATTTCTGCCATTTCCATATGTTTGAAAAACCCTGTCGGTCTGTTTCGGTTACAAGTGATATACTGTAATTCTCTTAACTATGGGATGTATGGGGGCAAGCAAACCCAACGAAACAAAAAATCCGCGCCGTGGCCAAGTGGTTAGATCATTCGCTTCTCACCAAAGCGGCCCGGGTTCGATCCCAGGTAACCGCGGCGCTGCGGGTTTCCTCCGGGTTCTCCGGTTTCCCTCGCCTTCTTATTCCACCGGTGCTCCATCTCTTTTCTATTATCATCAGTGTCACTGCCTGCGGAATGTAGTAGTAAAAACGGGCGTTAAACACTACAAAAATATGTGTGGTTAATACACCTCTTTAGGTTAGTTTCAATCATGGTGTAAAGATGTCACTGTGAACCCCAATATCACATCGCTCCTGGGTGAAGGGGGATTGTACACTAGACGCGCCCAATGTTTAACTGAAATTAACAGATATTAGCGAGCAAATGTAGCGCGAACAACATTGGAGGTTACTCATATTTTAATAGAAAAGGGAAAGTCACAAAAGTAATTTTAAATATAACAAATCTATCTTTAATTAATAGTGTGTTAACAAAACATAATATGTCTAATTGCTCACTTCCCTGATTGTTGTTCTCACAGTTAGTTGTAGTGCCAACTGTGAAAATAACTCTGCATTAAAAATATGAATGTAAGTGTAAGTGACTATTAATATGAAATAGTGCATCCTCATGCTCCTGGGCTTGAGGTGACGTTGCCATGGATACCTACGTGTGTTGGAAACGTTAAGTGTGAAAGTCTCTGTAACTGTTGATTTGAATTGCGCAAGGTCGTCGCTCAATGTAAAAATAAGATAATCAAATAGTTGACAAATTAATACTTAGTATATATAGTATTAAATAAATTATTAATAGTTATTATTTCAGGGAATATTAAACAAATACCACTCGAGATTTTCATGATATTTGGGATGATTCTCGGGCTTCCTGCTCCCAAAATTATTGTACGGGAAAACATGTTTAGGTCATCCAAGTTTCGGCGATTGAAAATTCAAGTGTGAGGTCGACAATCGTCGGTTTGTTAGAGCTTGAAGTGATTGTGCATTACAGAGTTCTAAGCACATCGTGTAACATTGCCTGGTAGTTTCACTTTCTTGCCACTTGAAGCGTTGCGTACAAGTGTCTGTGTCTCCCACCCTCCCTGCGGTGCGTGTAAACGGTCGCGAGGCGAGGCGAGGAGCCGAGTTTGCTATGTATGTTTCAAGCGTGTTGACGGTTCTACTGCGCCTGCGCCAGTCTCTTTCCAAACGCTGCGTGTTCACTCACATCTAAGATTTAGTTGCAATAATGAGCTGCACGTGCTTCTTGCAGTGTTAGTGATGGAATATGCAGCAGATCTGAGAATGTGCATTTTGTGTTAACTTGTGTTTCTGTGAACAACGTTTTCCGCTTGTGAATAAGGGATACCTTCTACATACGAGGTGTGTGCATCAAAAATGTGTTCAGTGAAACCGTTGCCAACTTAACCTTCTAATTACCATAACGCGCTAATTATTTAGTTCCCAAAAGAAACGTTAGTTCCTATTGCTTTACTTTATTTATTTGTAGCCCAAAGCTCCATAACGATCTCGTAGAATGCCTGGCCAGAAATGTACAAGCTTGCAAGTTGTAAAATGTAGCTTACACAATTCTCATGTTTGCTGCAATCGCACTCTGTTTCAGTTCAAGTAGGTACCTACTACCAAACTTGACATTAACGTTACATATAAATGAAAAATAACGTTTCTAGATGATATCGGACCTTTGACACGTAGTGGCAAATGGACCTAAAGTAATTATGCACTGCGTAATTTGTAGCAATGGTGTCCAAATGTACAGACACACCACTGTATTCGACCAACTTTCATAAGTAAAAATGTCACGTGACTTTGTTTTCTCAATCTTCTACCAAAACATTCTCACAAATTCTTTTATGTTTTACCTACCTATTCCTTGGAATTAATTTTGATTAGACATTTCATTGCAGGTGTAAGAAGGCGGTTAACACTGCGTACGTTTTCCAGACGGTTAGTATGCTTGACAAAAGTATCTGAAAATTAAAACCAATAAGAAAGAATATCTTGGAAATGGTTAAGAGCACGGAAAAATGTTGTTTGACACAGCCAAGGCGATATATCATTATCATATATCGTGTGTTTTAACAAAAACCACGTTTTAGTAATAGATAGTGTTTCTATCTCTTATAATTTGCCAATTTAACAAAAGTAACCCAGACTGAAGAAGACTTCAGAACCTATTCCCGGAAAATTAATTTTATTTGTTAGGTAAAATTGCCAAACATCCGGCCTACTATTAAAAGTCGTTACAACCACTTTTGAGGAAAAAAAAAAAAAAATAAATGTTCCATGTAAGGTGTAGTTCAAGTTTGAGCCGCTTTTTTGAAAAGTTCTTAGGAAAATTGTGACTTCAGTACCAAGTATGATATTTATCGGATTTTTTGTTCTAGAGTAAGTGTTTTTCACGTATACAAATTTTTTGTTTTATTTATATGGGGATGTTCAACACGTCCATTTGCCGTGAAATTTCGTTGGATGGAACAGAATATGTACTTTGGTTAATATTTGCTAAAACACTTCACAGTAATTTTCGCACGATACTGGACTCATTTATTGCAGCTTAAGGAGAAGTATAGGAATGTGTGTAAAATGCACTTAATTGAGGCAAGTTGCACAAATGTGAGATATTGATGCACGCAAATAACCTTTTTTACCAGGTTCGAAATGGAGTTTGAGACAATATCATGATCTTAAAGGAATATTAATGTAGTTGGTTTATTTATGCACTTACCCAACGTAAATATTTGTGACGACAGTTGGATTTTCGGAATACGAAATATTAACGTGTATTTTTTGCTTAGTATAGTAAGAAGTAAATCAAGGGAAGTTAGTTTTAATTTTTGAAGATGAATTTTGCATGCGGTACATGTTTTGTCGGGTGCTCAGTGTAAGGAAGTATAAAGGTCCATGTGGATAAAGTTCAAAGCTGAAAGTGTTGTATGAAACAAATTCTACTGCTTGTCAGTGCTAGCCAGGTACCCACGGCGCACCTGGAATCGTCACTCAAAAAATGCAAATGTGATACACTTTACAATAGTCAAGTTATTTTCTCGTACTCTAAGAAACAAGTTTATGCCGGCTAACCGCGTCGGTAGAATACCTACCTGCTGTGCAACAGATCCAGGGTTCGATTCCCGGCTGGGATTTTTTTCTTCCGCCAATATTATTCCTTGTGCTCCCCAGAGTCTAGAGTGTTTGTGTGTGTAAGTAAGTAAGTAACCTGTTGTCAATACGCAAATGTCCCATAGGAGAGGCCGCCGATATGGCCTTTGGTGCTAAAGGCGGGATAGAAATGGAACAATACAAAAATTCTGCCCACAGCATTTATTTTTACTTTCACATAAACAGAGAAAGTTTGTATTCTACCCAAAACTTCGATACCAAGAGTTTACCGGAAATATATGCTTCGAGACTCCTTAAAAAAAAAAAAAAAAAAAAAAAAAAAAAATTAAGCGTGCGCGTGTGTATGTAGAAGTTTTTTGAACTGCATAACTGAAAAACGGAAATTGGCTGAACACCCAACTTGGAGTTTATATTCAGCGTGTTTCAAGGATGCAACAACGAAAATTGTCCATTGCAACATAACCTACACATGACAAATTTTGATTTTCTCAAAAATGGCTCTTGATGGTTTTCATTAAAATGCCATATGTTTAAGATATTTTCATGACAAATGAAATGTATATGTTGAATTTTCTGTGAATATTCTCTGAAGTTCATTCTGAATGACTTTTCTATAACTGGTAAATGATAAGAGAGACAAAATATTACTACACACAAAATGTTGTTGACTTTAAACATTTCCGAGAAACTTCTTGTTGTTGGTTTGATTTTTGGTGTTTCTTGGAGGTCATACGAAAAGAACCGAATTTCAAAGTGAACTAATTGGATGCTGTATTCCAACTGTACTCCTTGTCTATCTACATACCAGGAACTGTGTAATAAAGGCTTACATGAATAAGAGATAGTTGGTGGAAGATTGAGAAGGGAAGTCAAGTCGATGTGAATGCACAAGGAGGATTGTTAGAGTAGGTCTTGGTAATGTATGAGGCCATTTCACAACGTGACCTAAATAGTATTGCCTCAAGTAAAACACACGCATACAGCTCGTTTTTTGTTTCTTCCTTCGTCAAGGTCGCTGCTTAATGTACTGTTAAGGTAGAGGAAATGGGAGTCGTAACTCTTGTTCATCACAGCAGTTGGCTAAATATCATTTTGCAGGTATCTCCACATTTAAGTAGAATTCAAAATATCCACATTCTAAACCACGTCCATAAGAGTTTAGGGGTCTGTTGGGCCCTCCCATAGCAGAGCAGATATGCTCACATTTGATGGAAATTCGTGTTTTGAGCTCCCCCGAATACAGCACAAATTTCTAGAACGTTTATTGTGTCTATGAACAACATAAGTCAAAAAGCAAATGTCGGTGAAATATCCAACTTCATATTTAGGTAACCCATTTTCCAAGCATGGAACACCAAGATCTTCAAGTAAATCCCCCCCCCCCCCCCCCCCCACACACACACACACACCTTACTATCGTTTACATTGAAAACATTCCGAAAGTTTATATCTATATTCTGAAAAACTGCTCTAACGATTGAGATGAAAGTACCATATGTTTAAGATATTTTCATCACAAATGAAGTTTAAGTTTTTGCGAATAATCTCACGTTAAAACACGCAATTTATGTCAAATAGAAAGTCTTCTACAATTAACCATTTCCGGGATATTCCTCTTTATTGGTTTACATCTTCAAATGCGTATGCTTTTTTGAAGCCACTCTTTATTGGTTCTTTTATGTCTTGACTATGAATTTTTTTTTTCGTTCTCTCTGTCTCTCTCTTTTTGTAGTTAAACGTCCTTCAACTTGGCAGGTCATATCGTGCGATGAATGAATGAAATTATGAAATGATGCTGGAGTGTGTCCGAGGTAAAGTTGCAGGGGGAAGGAACCACGGAGCATCCCAACCGACATTATTGAATATCAGGTACCTACACTATCCCCACACCATAGAGGCGGGCTTTAAAACACCGCTTAAGTGTACTGTATTCCCCAATTGCCATTGAATCTATGAGGAAATATGTAATAAAACAATTTCTACAAATGTTTGTCTCTACTAACATGAAGTAAATAGAAATATAATCGCCTTTAAGAACAGTTTATACAATAGTGAGTAGAGAAAGACATATGAGACATTTCTCAATCACTAGAATCCCACGTGCAGTTGAATTGGGCGGATCTAAAGCAACTTCCGGTCGGCTAGACAGACAGCTCTTTGCGAAAAACGAAAGTATTTTGTATGGTTTAATACTCTTAAGTGCACTGTCTGAGCGCTAAGTTTAGATTCTGAACAAAGCAGTGGGCTTGCAGAGAGCTGCAATATCGGCCGTCTCTACCACAGACCATGAAGGGTGGTCTTACGCCTAATGAACAACAACCATACTCATATAGTGTTAACAAAAATCATAGTCAGAAAATTCAAAATATACAGTTCATTTGTCATATAATATCTTAAACACGTGGCATTTTAATCAAAATCGTTAACCATTTTCGAGAAAACAATAATTTTCGAAGAATGTTGCATAGTTTAGGGTGGAAGAATATTCTTCGAAATCTTCGTGTCGCATTCTTGAAAGATATTAAGCTTATGTGCCAAATTTACTTTTTAACCCACTTTTCGTTTTTGAATTACGCTGTTCAGAGACAGACATACAGACCTTTTTCTAACAATACTTTTTTGGGATTGAGGGATCTCGAAACATTTGCGGTGAAATCTCGACATACGTTGGTTCATGAGCATGTTGAGTAAGGTTGTCTTGTACCAATACCTAAAGGGAACCTTTGAGTGAGTGAGTGTATGTTGCTAAGGATGAGATGAAAGAAAGCATGGCTGTTGCTCCGTTGGTATCTACAGATGTTCGGGAAGGGCGCCTGATGTTCAGCTGTTGGCAAGTAACTAGCCTCCTAAACAGGCATTAAACCTTTGAAATGTTATCTCACGAGCAGCCAGTCTCTCAGCATATTGAATTACCTACCAATGCCAACACCGCTATTCCGAACAGGCTAGCAAGAACTATCTACAAACTTTGTGTTTCATCATCATAGACAAGTTGGTTTTAGGCCCTGCAACGATGGTCTTGGTCTTGGTCCCTGTGACTGGAATGGGACTCTAGTTGTTTCCATTCTCCTCAGTACACCAAGAGTAACTCCTTGACTACCTCAACGTGACGTCAACTTCTATTATTTCAAATCCAAATTTCACTTGATTTTGATGTGATATTATATAGTCTTGGTTTTGTACCGGTCGTCATCTATTTTTTACTATTCTGTTTTATAATTTTGAATCAATATCACTCTTGTGATCTGCAAATACATTTCCTAGGTATGACAATCCGACACTTGTTCTATAATTTTTCCAACAATCTCGATTTTCACAGATTGTATATTTCTTACACACATTGTCATGTCTTGGATTTTGAAGTAGAAAATTTCATATCATATTTCCCGTGTATTTTGAATTTTAAAATTGGAAAAAATAAAGATTAATCTGTCTGTTTGTGAACAGCATAACTCAAAAACCAAAAGGTCCTAAATCACCAAAGTTGGTGTTTAAGTTTAACATTCTTCAAGGATACGACACGAAGATTTTGAACAAAAGTGATTCAGACTAATCAGGACTACACGGGCTGTAGCCAGAAAATTCAAAATATACATTTCATTTGTCATAAAAATATCAACACACTCATTTTAATGAAAGTCGTTAGCCATTTTCGAGAAAGTCAAAATTTTCGAAAAAGTTTCCGTGTTACGGGTAGTTTAGATGGAGGAATTCTCTTCAAAATCTTCATGTCGTATCCTTGAAATATATTAAACTTAAGCACCAACTTTGGTTTTTAACAGACTTTTCGTTTTTGAGTTATGCTGCTCACACACACACACACACACACACACACACACACACACACACACACACACAGACACACACACACACACACACACACACACAGGGACCTTTTTCTAAAAATGTATTTTTTTATTCAGGTGGCCTCAAAACATATTTCCTGTGAAATCTCGACATCTACTTTTTGGTTGGAATACAATACTTGCTGTACTTAGTAGAGGAAGTTAGCCTGTGATTTGGATACATGGCATAGCGTTACAAGGAGTTGCAGGGTATGAGAGTGCGAGGTTACAGGGAATCGTGACGTAAACTCATGAGTAAGCAAGCTGGCCAAGGAAAAGTACCACAGCACATAAACATGAAGTAAGGTCTAAGTTGGCAGCGTGCGTTCTCGGACTGCATGCGACGACATATGCGTTTATTTTTTAGTGGTGCGTCCTTGAAGTCACCACACCATGTGGTTCACCTCCTCGGAGCCAGGCTTTCGCATGGCAAGCTTCAAGACCAAGATACGGCGGCGAAAGTACGCGCTGAGTCGGAGTGGAGGTGGGGACGGCAGCAGCGGAAGTGGAGGACCCCCGGGCAACGCGGACAACTGCACCAAGGAGGTGCCCGTGGCCGAGTGGGAGTTCGTCAACTTCGGCATGTACGGCCGGGGCAAGGGGGCGCCACCCCCGCCCCCGCCACCACCCCCAATGCCACCACCACCTCCTCCACCACTGCCGCCGTTACTGCTACTGATGGACTGCGACGGAAGTTTGGTCTCGTCGCTGCCGCCGCCCCCCATACCCCCACGTGAACTGTCGCCGGTGATACCGCCCCCACGTCCGCCGTCGCTAATGCATCCCCAGGAAGCCGACGATGCAGGAGCACCAGGTATAGCACTGTGTATTCAAAACGTAACATCTTAAGTCCAGATACAAACAACATAATCACTTCATTGCACCAACTTCTTATTCTAGAGAGTAAAAGTGTTTCATGTTCAGAACCAAAAACGGCTCTCATCACTTGTTAATCATTGTCCTGTGGGTGTGAAGCATCGAGAACGGGGTTCCATGGGGAATACTGTAAACAGGCATGGGCAAAACTGGGGCTCCATGGGGAATACTGTAAACAGGCATGGGCAAAACTGGGGCTCCATGGGGAATACTGTAAACAGGCATGGGCAAAAGCGGGGTTCCATGGGGAATACTGTAAACAGGCATGGGCAAAAGCGGGGTTCCATGGGGAATACATTAAACAGGCATGGACAAAAGTGGGGTTCCATGGGGAATACTGTAAACGGGCATGGGCAAAAGTGGGGCTCCATGGGGAATACTGTAAACAGGCATGGGCAAAAGCGGGGTTCCATGGGGAATACTGTAAACAGACATGGACAAAAGCGGGGTGCCATGGGGAATACTATAGAACAGGCATGGGCAAAAGCGGGGTTCCATGGGGAATACTGTAAACAGGCATAGGCAAAAGCGGGGTGCCATGGGGAATACTATAGAACAGGCATGGGCAAAAGCGGGGTTCCATGGGGAATACTGTAAACAGGCATGGGCAAAAGCGGGGTTCCATGGGGAATACTGTAAACAGACATGGACAAAAGCGGGGCGCCATGGGGAATACTATAGAACAGGCATGGGCAAAAGCGGGGTTTCATGGGGAATACTGTAAACAGACATGGGCAAAAGTGGGTCTCCATGGGGAATACTGTAAAAAGGCATGGGCAAAAGCAGGGTTCCATGGGGAATACTGTAAACAGGCATGGGCAAAAATGGGGTTCCAAGGGGAATACTGTAAACAGGCATGGGCAAAAGTGGGGTTCCATGGGGAATACTGTAAACAGACATGGGCAAAAGTGGGGCTCCATGGGGAATACTGTAAAAAGGCATGGGCAAAAGCAGGGTTCCATGGGGAATACTGTAAACAGGCATGGGCAAAAATGGGGTTCCAAGGGGAATACTGTAAACAGGCATTGGCAAAAGTGGGGTTCCATGGGGAATACTGTAAACAGACATGGGCAAAAGTGGGGCTCCATGGGGAATACTGTAAAAAGGCATGGGCAAAAGCAGGGTTCCATGGGGAATACTGTAAACAGGCATGGACAAAACTGGGGCTCCACGGGGAATACTGTAAACAGGCATGGGCAAAACTGGGGCTCCATGGGGAATACTGTAAACAGGCATGGGCAAAAGCGGGGTTCCATGGGGAATACTGTAAACAGGCATGGGCAAAAGCGGGGTTCCATGGGGAATACTGTAAACCGGCATGGGCAAAACTGGGGCTCCATGGGGAATACTGTAAACAGGCATGGGCAAAAGCGGGGTTCCATGGGGAATACTGTAAACAGGCATGGGCAAAAGCGGGGTTCCATGGGGAATACTGTAAACAGGCATGGGCAAAAGCGGGGTGCCATGGGGAATACTGTAAACGGGCATGGGTAAAACTGGGGCTCCATGGGGAATACTGTAAACAGGCGTGGGCAAAAGCGGGGTTCCATGGGGAATACTGTAAACAGACATGGACAAAAGCGGGGTGCCATGGGGAATACTATAGAACAGGCATGGGCAAAAGCGGGGTTTCATGGGGAATACTGTAAACAGACATGGGCAAAAGTGGGGCTCCATGGGGAATACTGTAAAAAGGCATGGGCAAAAGCAGGGTTCCATGGGGAATAATGTAAACAGGCATGGGCAAAAATGGGGTTCCAAGGGGAATACTGTAAACAGGCATGGGCAAAAGTGGGGCTCCATGGGGAATACTGTAAACAGGCATGGGCAAAAGCGGAGCTCCATGGGGAATACTGTAAACAGGCATGGACAAAAGTGGGGTTCCATGGGGAATACTGTAAACAGACATGGGCAAAAGTGGGGCTCCATGGGGAATACTGTAAAAAGGCATGGGCAAAAGCAGGGTTCCATGGGGAATACTGTAAACAGGCATGGGCAAAAATGGGGTTCCAAGGGGAATACTGTAAACAGGCATGGGCAAAAGTGGGGTTCCATGGGGAATACTGTAAACAGACATGGGCAAAAGTGGGGCTCCATGGGGAATACTGTAAAAAGGCATGGGCAAAAGCAGGGTTCCATGGGGAATACTGTAAACAGGCATGGACAAAACTGGGGCTCCATGGGGAATACTGTAAACAGGCATGGGCAAAAGCGGGGTTCCATGGGGAATACTGTAAACAGGCATGGGCAAAAGCGGGGTTCCATGGGGAATACTGTAAACAGGCATGGGCAAAACTGGGGCTCCATGGGGAATACTGTAAACAGGCATGGGCAAAAGCGGGGTTCCATGGGGAATACTGTAAACAGGCATGGGCAAAAGCGGGGTGCCATGGGGAATACTGTAAACGGGCATGGGCAAAAGCGGGGCTCCATGGGGAATACTGTAAACGGGCATGGGCAAAACTGGGGCTCCATGGGGAATACTGTAAACAGGCGTGGGCAAAAGCGGGGTTCCATGGGGAATACTGTAGACAGACATGGACAAAAGCGGGGTTTCATGGGGAATACTGTAAACAGACATGGGCAAAAGTGGGGCTCCATGGGGAATACTGTAAAAAGGCATGGGCAAAAGCAGGGTTCCATGGGGAATAATGTAAACAGGCATGGGCAAAAATAGGGTTCCAAGGGGAATACTGTAAACAGGCATGGGCAAAAGTGGGGCTCCATGGGGAATACTGTAAACAGGCATGGGCAAAAGCGGAGCTCCATGGGGAATACTGTAAACAGGCATGGGCAAAAGCGGAGCTCCATGGGGAATACTGTAAACAGGCATGGACAAAAGTGGGGTTGCAAGGGGAATACTGTAAACAGGCATGGGCAAAAGTGAGGCTCCATGGGGAATACTGTAAACAGGCATGGGCAAAAGCGGAGCTCCATGGGGAATACTGTAAACAGGCATGGACAAAAGCGGGGTTCCATGGGGAATACTGTAAACAGGCTTGGACAAAAGCGGGGTTCCATGGGGAATACTGTAAACAGGCATGGACAAAAGCGGGGTTCCATGGGGAATACATTAAACAGGCATGGACAAAAGTGGGGTTCCATGGGGAATACTGTAAACAGGCATGGGCAAAAGTGGGGCTCCATGGGGAATACTGTAAACAGGCATGGGCAAAATCGCCTCAACTGGAGCACTGCACTGGAACACGTTTTTGCCTCACTCCACTTGCCATTCCTCCCTTACGCTGCTGTTCAGGTTGTGACTGTAGCGAGTATGGCTGTTTCATGAAGAGTGGTAGATATGCGCGTTTCAATTTGCAACTATAAAGCGTTACTTGGATTAGAGGCATAAATCAAACTTAGGTATTCATATACAATTTCAAAAGGTACTTTCTGTATACTCGTATTGTAAACATAAAAAAGGAACGACGATATACTATGCTTAGGGGTTTAGTGTCGTGTTAATTTATATTGTATTTCAGGTTTTAAACCATTGTGTTGATCAAATAGTTTAAAATATTTTTCAGGCTAAATAGCAATGGAGTTTTACTGCTTTATTTATTGTGAAAGAGAAACAATGTAGTGTGTTAATTATAAGGTAGGTAAGGATATTACGTGCATAAGATAAAGGAAGGTTATAAATTGAATGTGGATTTTGCAAGCAGTTTGCTTCAGGTTGTCTACACACAAAGCATCAGATGCGTCGCACAAAATGTAAACAGCCGTGGCTACGAGTCACAGAGATAGAAGGGAGTGCGATCACGTGACCGCTACAAGCGTACAGTCGGGTGAATAAACAAGTATCGACAGCAGAGTATATACTGTCAATGTATTTCCTATTGTTGTTGTTGTAGTGTTTAACGCCCGCTTTTACTACTACGGCACCGCAGGCGGTGACACTGATGATACATGGAATGAAGATGGAGCACCGGTGGAATGACTTGGCGGGGGAAACCGGAGCACCCGGAGAAAACCCGCCCTGACGCCGCTTCGTCCACCACGTATACCACATGCGGGTCCCTGGGATCGAACCCGGGCCGCCTAGGTGGTAGGCGAGCGCGCTAACCACTCGGCCACGGCGCCGCGTATTTCCTATTAGCGTATGCAATATATACGACCGATACAAATACGGATGTAATGTATGCAATATTTATTGTATTTTTACTATATTTAGAATACAATTTTTATACAATATGAACACAATTATTGTTTAATATACAATGTATATATACATATTCAAAATAATAACAGTGTAGAAATTTATACTGTCACGCAGACGGAAAGAAACCACCACAGCACGTGTTGTGTCCAAACAACATTTGCCCCTCGGCAAGAGAATGGTGGTGGTGGGTAAGGCAAGTTCAATCACTACCTCTTCTCTCGTGCCCATGCCTGCTGTAAGAGCTCAAATCTCAATGTCCGAATGACGTCAAGACCTGTAGTGGTGGTGTGCGGGCGTGAACTTTTACTAAAAAATGTGTTTTTAATTTAGGGGGCCTCGAACGATATATTTCCGGTGAAATGTGAACATTTTAAGGGAATGGTGGAGCTGTAACAGTGACCTCAGGTCGATACGTAGAGATCGTGGAGTCGATCTCAACACCGTCTGGTTTCAACAAGATGGGGCTACAGCCCATACTGCCAACGTGTTCATTGCAATGATTAAACAAATGTTTGCAAACAAAGCGATGAGACAGATCTGCTCAAATGTCAAGTGTGCATTACGAAACAGAGCAACAAGGAGGCCACACAGCCGTACCAAGCGACATCACAATGTAATGGACGCCATCCATGTACGTAAGAGATTAAGGACTCGTCCTCCCCTATTGTAACATTACACACTTCACATTTTCATTTGAATCTTATACCCACTACGTATTTTAAAATTCGTCAAGTGCCGGTAGCCCACCCCGTATACTTACTTATTTACTTTATTATTATTATTATTATTATTATTATTATTATTATTATTATTATTATTTGTATCTATTTCCACTGTATATGATATTTTCGCGGCCTAGAAAGTTAGATTTTGTCACTTGTTCTATTGGTTTGTTTCTTATTATCTTTGACCGAACTGAATGAGAACCTTTGGAAACCATTGTTTTTTATTTTTCAGATATTTCCATATTATATTGTTTTGGTATTTCGTTTAATTTATATAGCATTCTATGCACTTCGTGTTGCTGTTAAAAGCTGGAAAAGCTGATGTTAAATTTCAAACCTTGTATTTGAAGTTAGGATCAGCATGGATGTCACACTATTTTGTTTTGAATATCCCCCATTCCGAAACTACCCTAGACGTGGAACATTTTTCGAACCTTTTCATTTTTCTCGAAAACGATTTTGTTATAATAACATATGCTTAAGATATTTTCACAACTGAAATGTATATGTTGCATTTTCTATGAATAATCTGTGAAGTCCTCTTTATTCTGAGTTTTTTTATGTTCTTTCCATGGAAAGAGAACAAAATTTCAAAGCCATCACATAGTGACCAACTGTTGAACGATTGTAAACCCGCAACAAAACTTCTTAAACATTTATCTCCATTAATTGGTTTTGAATCAAGTATCTATCGGAAACTCAGTCTGCCGGATGGCATCTGAGGTTTACTTGAAAATCGATGGTGTTTAATAATCTGACTGAAAACGAACTCTTTTTCTGTTCCAAACAGTAAATATAAACTTTGTCACTGGAATTTCCCTGAGATTACCTATCGGAATTTGCCGGAAATACATCCGTTTTTCCTTGTGAGTAATTTTTACTTTCTCGTCACAGAGGAAGTACTGTATTCCACCCAAAAACTCAATACCTGTGTTTCATTCAATTATACATAAAAATGCTCAGCCACGCGATTGTGAACACTAAAAGTTCAAAACCGAGAAGTCGAAATACGTAATTTGGTATTTAAATTCAGGATTTTCTCAAAAATGGCTGTTTACGATTTTGACTAAAACACCACAGTATGTTTTAGATGTTTTATGCTAGAATTGACACCATATGTTTTCTGAACAGCCTCTGAAATCTTCTTTATTTTGAACCACTTTTGTGTAATTATTCAGAGATTTATAGACAAAATCCTAGTACACAATAAATGCAGATCTGGTCAAAGTGCACAATTTGCCATTGTTTGTGCTGTTAGCCATTTCCGAGCTATTGTTTGCCATTGCTATGAATTTTAAAATACTTATGCTTTTTAATTCCTCTATGTTATTTTAAGTTCAAGTGTTGTATTCTACCCTAAAATATCATATAGAGGTTTTACTGAAAATATACCTTTTAAGGCTGCCGGAACATAACTGGAAAACGAGTAGTGTGCAGTGGGGCAAAACTTGTTGAATTGTGACTGTCTTCCAACCTATGAGCCGCGTCCACCTTACTAATGTTTATTTGTGACATAGCTATCACAGGGAGGGAAATAATGGCAAATACCTGATGAAGATGAAGATGTGGTACAGTCACTAGAGCTCGCGTCGTTGTTCGAAGCCTCGGTTGCTGTAGGCCACGGTGCCGACCGATAATAATCACAACACAAACGTAATATGTTTACGCTCTCGACAGTATAGTTTGTCATACAGACCTATCATGATTGACGGCCATACCTTATCTGCTAGTGCAGCCACGCTTTGGAACGGGTCTAAATCTAAGGGGAAAACTTGATAAGTGTCCAGGTTAGTGATCGAGCTGACGCCCCAAAGAGCCCAGAAATGATAGAACAGATTTTGTTTGGTGTTGTTGGTACCTCCCATTAAGGTTTTGATGTGTTGTGACAGTTATAAATCGCGAACTTGATTCAGCATGTTACAGGAAGGCGACAGGATGATTCTCTATACCCACCTCAAACTGCTCTTTACATAGAGACATTTAGCGGTATTTTATTTTCTCAAAACGGTGCTAATATGAATGGTTAGGTTTGTATGTATCTATGTGACAGTAAGAGAAGTGAAACGCTAGCGGCTAGCGGCTAGCTGGAGGATGTAGCTCGTGCGGTTTGTAGACTCGCCTATCCGGTTGTGGAACTGACGTCATCTCACACCAGCAATGGTAGCTAATTCTTGGAACTGCATATTTCCCTTCCTTCACACATCTGCCTGCTGCTGCTGCAATTGTTTCATATTCTCTACTCTGTCACAGTTCGTTAGAAAGCCCAGTAGTTGGATAACTGTTCCAATTTAGGACGGCCTGCTAAAAGACAATTGTAAATATCAATGATAAAGGATATAAAATGTGTAATGTAAATATATTTGACAACTAACGCGTAATAATGTACTAAATTATTATAAAAATTTCGAAATAGGACAGCTAGGCATTTTAGAATGTCTTAAACACTTGCTTGAGTTGGAACACATCCAGGAGCACCGGTAGACCAATCACTTCACAATTTCAAATTTAATATTTGTTTCTTAAATAAGGAATGCAAGGCTCATAGTGTAGTTGGTGTACACTTTTTTCGAATCGCATTGTAGGTTCAACAATTAATACAGTAAGTTGAAAAGATAGATTAAAAAAAACAACAAACAACAACAACAACAACTTGGGATTTGAAATTCCATACCTTTTACGCTATACCTTGGAAGTACTTGAAGTCACAACAAATTTTATTTGCTATGTATGTTTTAATGAGATGTACATTTTTTGTTTCTTATAAGACTGTATCTCTTACAATTTACCAGTTATACAAAACTCATTGAGTATGAGGAGAATTTCAGAGACTATTCCAGAAAATTCAACATATACATTTCATTTGTCATGAAAATATCTTAAACATATAGTATTTTAAACAAAATCGTTTGAGCCATTTTCAACATCGTTTGAGCCGTTTTCAACAATAGACAATTTAAATATCAACGTGGCTTTTTAACCGACTTTTCGCTTTTGAGTTATGTTCAAATGCGCGCATGCACGCACACACACACGCACGCAAACACGCGCGCGCGCAGGCCTTTTTCTAAAAGTGGGGTTTTTTTTTATTAGGGGTTTTAAAACATATTTCCGGTAAAATCTCGACATGGAAATTTGTGGGCGGAATACAATACTACCTGTACTTACTATAGGTAGTAGAGAAAGTAAAAATGTCAGCTTTCTAGGTGGTGTATTTGCTTAGAAAATGTTCCTTATATATGACACATTTGGACATTGTGAAGAAAGAGCATTCCGTATCCCCTTAAGACATGTATTTCCGGGGAAACATGTGCATGTAATCGTCGTGTGGAATATACAATACTTGATTTGTAAGTGGGAGGTGTACGAATGGCTGGCGTACGGCTAGTTTGCTAAACATGCGAGTGACTCACTCACTCACACTCCCAGTCTGGGTCACTCATAGCAAGTCGGACTGCATTCCGTCACACAACCCGTTTGCCTCACCATTAATTTATTAACTTGGTGCATTGTGTTACTCAACAGGCTCTTAGCGGACAGACAATTGGGCGCCAGCGGGAATTAAAACAGTAGTAGCGGTCCGTTCAAACCCCCCCACACTTGCATGGCACATTGACCTTGAGCGCCGCATTCGCTTCTTATCTGTTTATTGTCACCCTACTCATGCGCTGATCAGTAGGGCTCGGAAGTTCATGCCCTAAAAAACACTGAAATATGCATGCAAATATGCTCTTAAAAACTTGCAAATATGCCAAGAAATATGCACTATTTAATTAAAACAATGTCCCTTTGCAGTAGACAAGACGAGTTAGTATAAATAATAAAGTTTCCTTATTCCTTAGAGGTTGAAGCAGAAGTGGTCCCGCTGCTAGTATTAACTGCTAAATTGCAGTTCACAACCAACACTTTGCACAAATTTTCAACTGTAAAACATCGTCTGTTGCCTCGCAAAACACTTTTGTAACGTGAAAAACTTCTCTCCACGCCACAAGATGTTATAGGGGCATATTTAAGTGATGTTAACTGCTTCACAGAGAGAGTCAAGTCTCTTGGTGTGACAGATGATTTCCTTTTGAGGATGTCTCAAATATCGCACATCTGTTTATAACCAGAATTTTTTGAAATTACACAATTCACTCTCTCTTCACTTTTTGTCCTATACTACCAGGAACCGATCTTTTTCAAAGACAGTAAGTGATTCATGCAAAGGAGATCCTACAGCTTCCAATGTCGTTATAGCTGTTGGTAAGAAAGAAAAATGGGCAGGTATGAAACTAAGATCCTCTTTTAGTCCAGTGTCTGACAGAATATTTTCCACAGGTTCTATTGAAGTATCATTCGAGTCCAATGAATTAACAACCTCTTCGGCTATTTCTATGTGCTCAGCATAATATAAAACTACATCGACCCATGTTCCCCATCGAGTTAACACTGGTGCAGGAGGAAGTCGGATATTAGGTGCTCTTGCTCTAAACAACTTGACTCTTTTAGGAGATTTAACAAAAATTATCTTTGTACTGGACACAACTCTACCAATAGGAAAGAATCACGTATTGTCTCAGAAATGCGATGAAGAGCGTGTGCCAAACAAGTTATATGAATTTAGTTAGGAAAAATACCTTTCGGAGTTTGTCCTGATTTTACCATATAAGGACCTGTATCAGTAACAAATAAAAGTAACCGGTCGTATTTGATTCCACATGGCCATAATAATTTCAAAGTGTCCACCACAAACTGGGTCACAGTTACATTGTTAGTGACCGACAATTCGCACCCATCAAGAATATGTGTACTCTTTTGTTCATTATTTAAAGCACCCACGATTATATTCGCAATAGAAGGGCGCTCAAAATCAGGGATTTCATCAACAAAAAACCATACAAACCGAACCGCTAAGTCATTTTGTATATTTGACAATACGTTATTATAACAATGCCCTACATAAGTCTTACGCAGTGTAGTTTCTTCAGGCACATGTTGTCAAGTGTACTTGACAAGAAGGTTGACATAGGTTTTTAAGGACTATTAATTTTGAAGAAGGGAATATCAGCAGCTAAAAATGCATGGCACAAGTCATAGGAAAACTCAGTAACCCTACTTCCTAAACACTCTACTAGGTGTTTTTGAACAGGTTCTTTGTTTGCAAATTTTCTGATTAAATTCTCCTTATGCGTTGCTGGTTTATGTGCTGAACTGTTTGAAATCTTTTCTCACTTCCTACATTTTACTCACACGCTCCACAAAACAGTAGCCTATTATCTGTAGATATTAAATCCCCCGAAAACTCTTTCTGTAAATTAATTAATCTAGTACTCGAAGTTGGTTTTATTTTTGGCATTTCAAGAGCTTTTTAACATTTTATGCGCCTAATTTAATTTGGTGGGAACCAGTTCACAACACTGTTACCTTTGAAGACCACGACGCAACTACTGGTGGGCAGGCAAGCATTGACCTGCACTTTATCTTTGTTAATATAAACCTCTCAGATAACGCACTGATTATTCTCTACGCACATGCATATAATGAAAGGATGGAAACAGGGGATTCACTGCATGACAACATGACTCAGCATTAGTTCTCGCCACCTCGCGAGCTGTATCATCATGTGCAATACTACCAATATGAAAAATAATATACAGATGGAAAAAAAATAATAAACAACCATAATCATTAAAATATGCAAGATAGGGGCTATAGTATTGAAATCTTTGTGAGTTGCATAATGCGCAATACTACCAATATGAAAAATATTATCCAGATGGAAAAAGTAATAAAAAAAAACCATTAAAATATGCAGTATAGGGACTATAATATTGAAATATTATGCATTTATCAAAATCAAGAAAATATGCAGTTATATGCATCATAAAATCACGACCAAATAACCGAAAATTCCATAATTCGTGCACATATTGTAAAAGCCTACATTTTTATCCCCTATGTAAAAACATGCAAATGCATGGACTTCCTATCCCTACTGATGAGCTAAGATACAAGTGTGGCACAGTTGTATCAGGGATAGCTGATATCAGCTAAGATACAGGTGTGGCACAGTTGTATCAGGGATAGCTGATATCAGCTAAGATACAGGTGTGGCACAGTTGTATCAGGGATAGCTGATATCAGCTAAGATACAGGTGTGGCACAGTTGTATCAGGGATAGCTGATATCAGCTAAGATACAGGTGTGGCACAGTTGTATCAGGGATAGCTGATATCAGCTAAGATACAGGTGTGGCACAGTTGTATCAGGGACAGCTGATATCAGCTAAGATACAGGTGTGGCACAGTTGTATCAGGGATAGCTGATATCAGCTAAGATACAGGTGTGGCACAGTTGTATCAGGGATAGCTGATATCAGCTAAGATACAGGTGTGGCACAGTTGTATCAGGGACAGCTGATATCAGCTAAGATACAGGTGTGGCACAGTTGTATCAGGGATAGCTGATATCAGCTAAGATACAGGTGTGGCACAGTTGTATCAGGGATAGCTGATATCAGCTAAGATACAGGTGTGGCACAGTTGTATCAGGGATAGCTGATATCAGCTAAGATACAGGTGTGGCACAGTTGTATCAGGGATAGCTGATATCAGCTAAGATACAGGTGTGGCACAGTTGTATCAGGGATAGCTGATATCAGCTAAGATACAGGTGTGGCACAGTTGTATCAGGGATAGCTGATATCAGCTAAGATACAGGTGTGCCACAGTTGTATCAGGGATAGCTGATATCAGCTAAGATACAGGTGTGGCACAGTTGTATCAGGGATAGCTGATATCAGCTAAGATACAGGTGTGGCACAGTTGTATCAGGGATAGCTGATATCAGCTAAGATACAGGTGTGGCACAGTTGTATCAGGGATAGCTGATACTAACACCAGGTTATCGCGGAGGGATGCAGTGTAGGCTTGTTATACCTATACGAGGTCGTATTGAACAAATCTTGCTTTCCTTCCCTCCTTCTCTGCAACGGCTGAGAGACACAATTTGCGCCGTACGGCATGTGAGAGGAGATTAGGTTCATATGAAACTTTGACACATAGATACACTCTATTACTAATAAATCCAACTTAAGAATGGCATGTTTTGACGTAGAAAAGGAAACGGATTTGTGAAGTTCGTAAAGCGATCCATTTCTCGTGCTGTATCATTTATCTAAGTTCTCGAGTAGAGCGTTTTGTATTATGGATGGGCCCTCCTTCCGCTATGCTCCCCCACTTGAGGTGCCATTTTTCACCTTACCTACTCCTGAGCTAGCACTTTTTGTCTTTCAACTTCCCCCACCACCAACACGTACACAATACTGCATTCCGTAACGTTTTGTACTGTTCTGTTACTAGGTGTCCATGGGCTCACTTCTCATTTCGGATGGAATACAATACTGCATGGAAACGTGAATTCACCTCGAACTGAAACTTGGATCGAAATTATACCGCATGGAAACACCGTATTCAAATTGATTTCGATTCACCAAAGATGCTAACTTGTACTGTGCTCGCAACACGCTACACGCTCGTCATTTTGTTTTCTTAGTGAAAGTGGTGTAATAAAACAACAACAAAGTCACTTTTATTGTTTCTGCAATGTTACAATATATTGGTGGACATGGCGGGCGAACGTGGGAAGGGGGACGTTTAAACGAGCAGCTCTTGTTTCGCGTATCTGGAGACCGGCTCTTGTGTGTGTGTGTGGAGAGCATAACTCAAAAAGGAAAAGTAGTTTAAAAACCAAAGTTGGTACTTAAGTTTAATTTCTTTCAAGGATGCGACACGAAGATTTTGAAGAAAATAGCCCCGCCCCCTAAACTACCCTTTACATGGAAAATTTTTCGAAATTTTTGATTTCCTTGAAAATGGCTCTAACGATTGAGTGAGTGGGGTTTAAGGGCCCGTCGACAGCTAGGTCATTTGGGCCCTGGCTCTAACGATTTTGATTGAACTGTCATTTGTTTATCTCAACTAACACAAAGAAGATACCGGAATAAGAGTTTGTAAGAATGGCTAGTACAAGAGTAGAGAAAGTCATGAGGGCTTTTTTTCTCTTAAATATGTGGTTATGTGTGGATAAATGTGCAGGAGGTAGACCAGTAAGCTTTTCTGAGAACACGTTGTTGAAAGTGTTCTGTATGTCGGCACATTCATATTCCGAATGCACCTTTCTAGCTTGATCTGAATGGCATTTGCATGGCTCGAGTTTTAAGTGAAGGAAAGTAACGTAATTATTAAACCGTGAAATTGGAATGGGAAGGAGTTTGTGCAAGCAGAAACCAGACAGTATATTGCCCCTGCAGATCTGCAATGCGCCAAGCAGTCTTTGCTCTTAATTTCCTTCACTCACTTTACGCGTTCTTGTTTCTTCTCCGAACAACACAGTGGGTTTTACTTCCGCTACCAGAGGGATTTCGAAATTTCACCCCAAATATGTTTTGAGGTCCTCTGAATTAAAAAAAAAGCATTTGTAGAAAAAGGTGCTGTGTGTATGTATATGTGTATGTCTGTGAACAGCATAACTCAAAAAACTGATTTGTTACACTCACATAACTTTCTCTACTCTTGTACTAATTATTCCTCTATCTTCTCCATGTTAATAGAGAAACATTTATTAGTATTCTTGTAGGTGCAAGGGGAATATGAGAGAAAATCCAGTAGTTCGATGGCTGTCACTTTCTGTTTCACTTCATTTGACATAAAAATATCTTAAATATATGGCATTTTGATCGAAATCGCTAGAGACGTTTTGAAGAAAAAAAATTTTTTTGAACAATTTTCCCAGTAAAGGGTAGTTCATATTGGAGCAATTTTCTTCAAAATCTTCATGTCGCATCCTTGAAAATTATTACACTTAAATGACTTTAGTTTTTAACCGACTTTTCGTTTTTGAGTTATGCTATCCACAGACTGACAGACACACACACGGATCTTTTCCTAAAAATGTTTTCTTTTTATTTAATTTATTTTGGGGCGGGGGTCTCAAAACATATATTTCCGGAGAAATCTCGACATGGAATACAATAAATACTTGGTTCTACTTAGCAGTAAAAGTCAGCATATTTGCGTTAAGCAATAAACTTTTGAAATAGATTGCATGTAAATTACAGAAGACCGTATATTCACAAATGGTATGAGATTATAAGTTATGAAGTTAATATCTTTAACGTTAGCTAGATTATTGGTTTAAATCAATGGTGCTTTGCTATTTCTGTGTATTCTTGGCACAACCAGTGTAGAATATGTGGATGTTTCGATTCTTCAGAACAGCACTTCTTAGAGAGGCAAGTTTTAAGATTCATTCTCCGAAAGTTGAGATATAAATCGGTCGAGCACGACACTTGAGGCTGCACGATACACGAGTGGATAGCAGGTAAATCTGATACACAGAGGAAGGAAAATCTGCCCTTCATCGCTCAGCTCAGCTCTCCAAACAAAGCCAAGGTCGACCTGACTTCAAAGAGCTGCTGCTGAATACCGGAAGTGCGTCCCAGTGTTTTATGATGCTCATCACACGCATGCGCTAGACATTAACACATTTCAAGGCACCGTTCTACATTCTTATACACACGTATGAAGTCAATACTTTGCACATCTATGTTATAAACTGCCACACTAGTCCCAGCATTTCTGTTTTATAGTTTTGACGGAATTAATTATCTAATTTAATTACAATACGAAGAAAACTAAAATCACCAATTTTATTATTTTATAAATTCTACTTCCCAATAAACAGCATAAACCTTTGGTAGGAAGAAAACATATTAGTACAAAATTTAATACGCATGTAGCTCATAGTGTATTAAAAAATGTAAAGTCGAGAAATAGCAGTTCTTTTACTCACATACAAGACGGCCATGTTTGTTACATCTTCCCTCTTTTGTCTAGTAGTTTCTCTCCTCAGATTTATATCTTAACCACTTGTTTCCACTAAATTCG